>JAECXO010000003.1:4200000-4772663 GCA_018152825.1 Scaptomyza hsui
AGATATACAGCATCTGTTGGGGAAAAGCCATAATACGTAATCCAATCGCCAGAAACGTTTCAGCATCCACAATTTCGGGCTAATACAATATAATCCCGAAATGAGAGCCGATGCCATGGCACTACCAAAAAGACTTGCAATCAGTAAATAATATAAATGCGTAAACACCTCTAGAAGCTTCTCAGGCAGTCGGAGGCGTCGGTGGGCTCCAGTTGTCAAAGGTTGACCCACTGCGATCTGAAAATTCGTAAAGAGCATGTTGGAGATGGAAATGGGAGGATTTGCAATCCGTTTGATCACAGCATTTGCTAGAAAGTAAAATAACACAAAGCCAAACAATGATAAGTTTTGGTTATAAAACATTGTAAGCGCTTTCAGAGTAATTCGACGCTCATTTGGCAAGACCAGACAGATTCGTGCTGACATCACATATGGAATATATGGGATCGTGGAATAATTGGACATGATGTTAGCACCTATATCAACAACTTGATTGGCTACCACATGCATTTGCTGAATATCCATACTCCCGTTAACATAGCTTATAAATTCTCTTAACATAAAGCCTATCTCACCGCCTAAAGTAACATTGCTGCCTACTGTATTCGATACATTGTACTGGAAGAAAAATTTTGCTTTATTTATGAATCTCAATCTAAATAGCTATCAGAACTTACCACGAAAATTTCTGGAATATCTTGACAAGCTGCAATAGTAATTTTACACTGACCCATATTTCCAAGTTTTCGATGTGATACTCTATCCATTTCCTCCAAGTATGTATCATCGAATTTAAAAATACTCCTTAAAGCATTCATTTTATACGACCACACTTCGTACTTATTGTTGATCTTAAAGGAGAATGAGACACTATGAAATTTTTTGCTACAACACCAGTTGAAAAATGAATTCAATTGGGTTGTTTTAAATATCAAATTATCTTCCGAGAGGTACACATATAAGATCTGAATTGTGTTGATCTTATTAACCGATTTGTGCAAAACTTCTAGTATGGGGTCATCCATCATCTTAAAAAGCACCACTGCTAGGTTCTTTTCATTGATTATACTATGTAGTGGTCCAATATGGGAGCCGCCACAATCACTGGACAGTTAATTTCCAATCGTTACTGGAATGAAGTTGTAATAGCGAAACCTGCTCCCAAATCTTGGTCCCCAAAGAATGTGACAAAGTTCGCAAATTGATCTATCACTGATATTATGTCGAGAATGTGCTGATTATCCTCTTCACTTTCCAATACAGACATTAACTGGCCATTAATTTGACCCAAAATGCAGAAGCACCAGACATAAAGTCTGATCCACATCATGACTGTAACTTCCTGACTGAAGATGGCAAAGGTTTGACAAACTTAAAACTTATTCCTTTTTGTATAGTTATTAAAACCCATAACTTTTAAAAGAGTTTTGTAAGCTGTTATTAAACAGTCATATTTTTATTAATTTCTGACATTTTAATAGTCTATTATAAAAGTTGATGAGTGTTTCTTCTATGCAATCAAACTCAATATTTGTTGGGAGGGTATCGTCAGCTTTAAATATTTACAAATGTTATATCTTCAAATTATTTTTGTGCGTGCACAGTGCAAGATTTATTAAACTATTATAAAGTGACAAATAATGGGAGCAACTTTTATCAAAATCACGTTATATAACATTATTTCGATTGTTCCAACGCATATAGACAATCTCCAGACAAAAAGTCAGCAGACCTGCTGATGTGCCCACTGCAAGTATCAGAAATGACGATCTAAAGAAGCCTAGTTTTAATCCCATCCAGACAGGTGGATCGTAGGGTGCTTGAGTTAATATTTTAGTCTGCTGAGCCTGATGCAGACCCGACCGCATCCACTTCTTAATAAGACCTGACTCTCGTGCTTGGTTCACAAATCGTTCTAGAACCTTCAGAAACTGCATCCCAGAACGCACATAAAACCTGAGGTTCGTGTTAACGCCACACAACTTATCGGGAGCCACACGCAGCTTGGGCTTACGTAAACGCCGTTGTATATAATCGAATACAACCCAGTTGTGAGTAAGAGTAACATAGGCGTAGCTGTCATTAAGGGAAAGCATATGCCATTCCTTGGTCTCTTTGTCCACCAATAACACACGATCACTAAGCTGAGATGGGATGTGATCAAATAGATTAGTCATCTGTTCAGGAGATACCATAATTCGCAATCCACTGTCAAGAAATGTTTGAGCATCTACAATTTCTGGCTCGATCAAACCCGCGGTAAGTATCATTGAAAGGTGGCCGGAAATAATACTGATTAGCATTAAGTTATAAAACAACGTTGATATCTCAATAAATTTCTCTGGTAGGCCCAGTCGACGGAACATGTTGGTTGTTAATGTTTGTCCTATCACGAGTCTCAGACTGCTGTAGAGAATACTACCCAATGACTGGCGGGGATTAGCTATTCGCTTGATAACGGTATTTGCGACAAAGATGAGTGCAGCGAGTGCAAGCAACGAGCAATCTTTGCTAAGAGATGAGGAAAATTCGTAAAGTGTCATCCGACGTTCGTAGGGCAGGACTAGGCAGGTTCTCGTTGACATCACCCTAGGACTATATGTGCTTATACTGTCGTTTGATATCAGATTTGCTCCAATATCAATGCAACGTTTGCCCAGACATTCCCGAGAGATTTCCTGCCTATAGACGTCAGCTGGCAATTGCAGAATATCCATGCTCCCATTGACATAACGCATAAACTCATTCAGTAGAAGACCAGTACGACCACTTAGCGTTATATTGCCGTGAACTGCGTCAGATGAATTCATCTGAAAGTTTCCAAAGTGCAATTAAATAATAAACTTACAGTGCTTATCAGAACTCACCACAAAGGCATCTGTAAGACTCTGGTAAACGGCCACCAAAGATTTGGATTGACCCATGTTACCCAACTTTCGATATTTTTTTTTTTTGTTTTCTTTCTGGTCTAAATCGCTTAGTTTTATAATTCTCATTTCTGGTTTTATTTCATATTTCCATAATTCGTACTTGTTGTTGTGTTTAAAGGTGAGCAAAACATAATAAAATTGTTTTTTCATGCACCATTTGAAAAACTCCTCTACATTGGCAGTTGTAAAAGGCAACCCATCTTTTGAATTATACAAAAATAGAATCATCGTCATTTTGATCCCATTAAGCGCTTTATGAACTGCTTCCAATATCGGATCGTCAATGCCATTGAAAAGAACTACAGCCATATTCTTGGCGTTAATAATTCTTTTAAGTGAGCCAATGTGAGGACCAGCCACAATAACCGGACGGTTAAAAGTTTCCATTATACGTTTCTGTAACGAAGTTGTGATTATAGATCCATGTCCCAAATCTTCGCTTCCAAAGAATGTTATAAAGTTCTTAATCGGCATAAATAGATCTACTCCGTATATTAGCCAGAGTATAGCCTGGTTATCCTCTTCACTTTCCACCACAGGCTTCAACTGGCCTCCAACTAGGGCTAACATCCAACAGCACCAGAAACAGAGTATAATACACCTCATGACTGAAATATCTAGACTGATGTTCAGCTCGAGAGGGCTAACCATTTAAATGCTGAAACCTCTGTTTGCTTTGTTATTAGACCCCTATTTGATACCGAAAACACTTAAGTTTAACGGCATTTTCCAAAGCGGAACTATAACTCATATTATACAACAAGTTAAGACAATCAAATATTTCCTAATTGTTATGACTTTGTTGCACTAAAGGGTGCTTAAGCTGTGCGAGATTTATTGAATTACAATTTGACAAAAAAATGTATTAAATAATTAAATAAGTTCGAGAAGCTATCCTGTATTTTCACGATTCTTGCAATAGTAGACGTATAGACATTCCAACAACATTACCACTAAACTCAAAAACATGCCTATAAAAAGCGTTTTGAAGGAGTTCTCAAAGTATGACATTGGCAACGGAATCGGTTCGAAAGGTTCGTAAGGAGCCTGTTTCATTATGCCAATCAACTCCGATTGCCGCAAACTAAACTGCTCCCACTTTCTTATTAGACCAGCTTCTACAGCATGCGCCATAAAACGTTTCCATTGATGCTCAAATGATAGTCCCGGACGCACATGGACAGTCAGATATTTGGCAACTCCACAGAGCTCGCCTTTGGCTAATTTAAGCTTGGGTTTGCTTAATCGCCGTTGCATGTAATCAATCGCTTGCCATTTGTGGAACTGGGCGATATAGGCATAGCTATCGTTCAGTTGAGTTACATGTCTATCCCTTAGTTCCTGGTCTACAATCAATAATCGTTGCTGTAACACAAGCGGTAGCTCCTTAACAAGGACCATCTGTTTAGGGAAAACCATGATTTGCAATCTGCTCTCTAAAAAGGTATCTACATCCATAATATCGGGCTTACGTAACCCGGCTATGAGAGATGTTGCAATTGCACTGCTAAAAAGACTTATAAGCAGTAAATTATACAACTGTGTGAAAACCTCTAAGAACTTCTCTGACATGCGAAGGCGTCGAAAGGCTCTGCTCGCTATACTTTGTGCCATCACTAGCTTCAAACTTGAGAAGAGCGTGTCAGGCAGTGAAATGCGGGGATTTGAAATCCGTTTGATGATCGAAATGATGATATAATAAACTACTACAAACGCAACAAGTGTAAAGTTGTCGTTAAAAGTTGCGGAATACTCAGTCAAAGCATTTCGACGTTCATAGGGCAATATTAGGCACGTTCGAGTTAGAATCATTCCAGTACCTTGTGGATCCGATTTAACGTGGGCTAGATTAGCGCCTATATCTATGCATCGGCTGCCTGTACAGTCTTCTGTGATTGCTTGGATATATTCGTCAGTTGATAAGAGTAAAATGTCAAAAGTTAATTTTACAGAACTCCGAATTTCGGACAACATAAAACTTGCTACGCCACCAAGAGTAACATTGCTGCCGATTGTCTTTGAGGAGTTATACTGTAAATAAATATGTTAAATATTGATGCTTGATTAAAAAAAATATAAGCCTACCACATAGGCGTCGGGCAAACTTTGAAAAACAGCCACCAAGAGTCGATATTGATCCAAGCTAAAGAATTTACGTATTTCTGCGTTTCTTTTTTGACCCAACGATTCAAATTTATATATTCTCATTTCTGACGTCATTTCATATGACCATGACTCATACTCGTTCTTTCTTTTGAATACTAATAATGCCTTATATAAACGTTTATTCCAGCACCAGTTAAAGAAATCTTCAATTGGAGGTGTTGTTGGTGTAAAATCCTCTTTGGGCTTGTATACAAATATGATCCAAAGTGCATTTATCCCACCAAGCGTTTTGTGTACCGCTTTAAGCATGGGATCATTCATACCATTAAAAATTGCCACAGCCAGATTTTTATCTTTGATAAAATTATGAAGTGGTTCCATGTAAATGCCTGCCACAATCACTGGACGACCAAAAGTCACGATTACACGTTGCTGAAATGAGGTGGAAATTTCTGATCCGTTTCCCAATTCATGGTTATCAAAGTAGATTATAAAACTGTTAAAGGTTATATGTTGAAAACCTTCCGAAATGATGTCGAGTATAATCTGATTATCCTCTTCGCTTTCCACAACAGGGTTCAGCTGGCCTTTAACTAGGGCCAAAATGCAACAGTACCAGAGACAGAGTGTAATACGCGTCATGACTGCAACTTTTTGACTGTTGTGCTTTCTGTGAGTCTTAGCTATTATAAAGCCAGGAAATCCTTGTTTGCACAACGATTAGACCAATAAAAAAAACTTGTTTCAATGTTAGTTGTATGGTCCATCAGTTTTTATTGCATTTGCAAGTGATTATTTACAATTCAGTGAAAGTACAATGAACAATTTTTTTTTATTACTAGATAAAGCATTTTTGTACAGTTTATAATGGAAACTGAGCTAGCTTGCTTGAAATTGTTAGGGTTAATCATTTTTATAAACAAAGCATGATGAGGCTAAAGCCATTGCTTGAAAGTCATTGCATATATTTAAAAACAGAAAGTGAATCTCAAAGCAATTTTTTCTTATTTTTTTTCATCTTTCCTTTCATTCTCTGAGTACTTTTATCTTGCGACTAGCAGTTAAAATTAAACAACCAAGGGGACCAACAAATAGCTTGTCAGATGCGTAAGGTCAAGTGGTAATTGAATTAGGTGGCATTCAGTGTCTGGCAATCCACTTCAGCTTGTCAATATCGAGTGCCAACTTTACTTACAAGCTAATCCACTATTTGAACTCTGTAAAATGCCTTCAAGCTGACCTGTCAATTTATCTAATTGCGTTTCATGATTGTCTTTGTTCTTGTTGTTGGGATATGATGCAGAAGCCATGTTAATACATAATTCATTTGGCAAACTTTTGTACACGGCATAACATAAAAGTTTAAATGCCCTATTCCATATTTGATATCGATTACATTTCGCTTGTCTGTTTGACTTTGGCACGTAGTAAATAAATATATAATGCGCCCGATGCCAAAAAGTTCGACACACAATTTGTGGGTATTTGAATTGTTAATTGCCTCATCATTGGTTCAATATTAAATGAGCATATTTTATGTGCCAAACTGATGGGCATGCGAACAAATTATGTTGGACGTGATGTAAGAGAAAGAATCTTTTATTTAACATATTTTTATACAAAAAAATATAGAATACGAACTAATTATTGTTTATGTTTCATAACGTTTTCGTTCTCAACATAGTTGATTTGTTAGCTGAACTTTTGAAGTACAACACAAAAAAGATAATTTGATTACCACTTAAGAGAATCCAGGAAATATTCAACAAACAGCGTTATATTCTTTTAAAAAGTTCATTGCACTAATAGACAACTGTAGTTTATTCAGAGGAAATCATTATTTTCTCATTGTAAATGCGTTAGCTAGAATTTAAGGGAATTGTAGGAAATGTATTTTTTGCAGTCGTTCTCCATGCTTTAATTAGGGAAATACATTTAACTTTTTGTAAACAATGCCACAATTTGAATAAAAATCTGACTTTAACCTGGAAAACGTTCTTTTGGTTGTAAAAGAGAAAAATTCCATTTCCCATTTTTCGCAGAATTTGTTTTATACTGCTTGTAAAATTATTATATTCTTTTACGTATACGTAACAAAAGCAACTACTAAAAGTTTCTATATTTTGTTTGTACAATTTTAGTTGATGCACTTGCTTGTTTCTTAGTGTATGAAAGGCAATTATTCAACTTAACCTCCAACTGCTATTCATTCTGCAGTTACACATTGTTATTTGGTCGCGAAATACAAACAAAATCGCGTAGTTCAAACTGCGAGTAAAAGTTATCCGAGCGCATTGTTGTCGTTTGGATTGTTTGTGTCATTTGTCCTGCGGTATTAAAAGTCGCAAACGCTTAAGCATTTTCAGAGCGCAACTAAAGGGCGACAATTTGTAGTTCAAGAACCTTTGTATATATGTGTGTGTAAGTGAGTGTGTGCGTGTAAGTACTTGCACTTGGTCTTGAACCTAATGGCAAATGTTCATGTAAGCACTGAAGATTCCCATTTCGCGTTGCGCGTGCTGCATATGCTGCTGGCTGCAGGCGGCTTAGCTTAACGAGTCGAGGGGCGTGGCATTCTACACTTAAAAAAACTAGGCCCTGAAACTGCAATAATATTATTGAAAACATATACTTTGAAAGATTCGCATATAAAAACTATTTTCGTTGTATATAGTACAATCAATTTTTAACTATTTTTAGATTCTGGAGCTCATAAATACGCATAAATATTTTTCTAAGTGTGATCGTGCGTGCCACAGCTTTAAATGCGCCGTTGACAGCAGTGTTTTCCCCCTCAACTTCCGGTTTATGATTGATGGGCATTTATAGTAATAGTTGTGGAGACAGTTGGCTCCTTAAGCGCCATTAACCGTTATGTTAACACAACGCAACAAAAGCATTTACGGTAATCAGCAAAAGAAAGCAGCAGCAAATGCAGCAAATTGTTGACGAAGGTCAAGTTCAGTGTTTAGCATACAAGTGAAAACATTTTCAACAATGGCAGCAAATGAGCAGCTGCAACTGCTTTCGTTACGTTACGTTACGCTAAAGTCTAACGTAAGAGCAAATTAGGAGTGCTCTCTCACATTTCTCTCTTATTTTTGAGGTTCTCGCTCTCTTGCTTGCTGTTGGGTATAAAATGGTTGTCCATGTTCGCGTGGCAGTCAGTTAGCTGCAGACAACGCGACGCCACGGAACAACTGCCAGCAGCAAGTTGGGCAAAAGCTTTTCATCCTTGTCGCGCGTTCGCTCTCAGTCTTTCAAACACTTTCTCTCGGTCCCAGTGTGTCGTTGTGAGTGTTAACCGCTTATCAGTTGCGACGTTTGAAATGTAGTCGCTGCGTTTCGCATAGTTCGTAGCATACTTTTGAGTGCAACATATCAAACTGAAACAACAACAGTTAAAAAAGTATCAAACAACAAATTTTAAACATGTTTTGGATTTTACGTCGCACTGGCGCCGCCAATTTTTTCAACAATCTGAACAACAACTGCAGCTTTAGCAGCAAGGGCAATGGCTACGGTGGCGCCGCCGGCAGTGGCAACCACGGCAACGGCACACAGGGTAAGCTGCTTCAATGTAATACAACGGACTCGGTCCAGGTGGCAATCATATTATTCGATTTCGGCACCCGTCTCTAATTGATTGGACTGGTCGCCTAATTAGTGAAACATGACTCAGCACCGTTGTTGTGCATGCGTACGTACATGTATGTAATCAAATAAATGCTCGGACTATGCAATCAGTCAACAGCAACAAAATATTGCGAACCTGCAACCAAACACCTAACAGATGGCCTCTGGCCGGTTTAGCAACAACACAAATTATAACATTATTACTGACACTTTTTGATGACCAACGGAAAAATGTCAAATAAGTTGGATTTTATATTGAGAATAATTTTTTTTATTATTGAAAGCAAAGGAAAAACGTGTTCAATAGTTTTACAATGGAATAGGGGCAACGTAAGTTTTACTACGAAGCCTGTAAGGACGTATGAAGTTTTAACTTATTTCGTAGTCAATGCACGTATTCTATTTATCCCAAAACTAATAGTTTTATAGTGTGGTGAGTGTTTGTGTCTCGCACATTATTAAGTACATATCGATAGATAAATTTTGCTTCATTATGCTGAATATAGGTTAAGCAGCACTATAACTGAATAATAGGGATGCTAAATTGTGTTGAGATGTGGTCATAATGTGAAACAACCATAACAAACCCTTAACACGTATTTTCTGTAACAATTTTACTAACACTTCCACAAAATCAATAACAATTTTACGATAGGATAATAGCATTTCAAACCTTAGTTGGTGATTTGAGTAAGGAAAAAATTGTTCTTAATTTTTATAAAACACATACACTTCAAAAAATTAAAGAAAAACACTTTGGAGCTTTCACTTAAAATGCTGATGTGCTGAATGACGCCTAAGCTTAAACTCATAGGTCCCAAGCGTATCAAAACAGTTAATTAAAATTCTTGCAATGACTTGAGAAACACATAACACACGCGCACACATATGCGGATGTGAGTTGCTTTGTGTGTGTGTGTGTGTGTGTGTGTGTGTGTGTGAGCGTATTGTGCTTAAGTACACACTTGTACCTATTGTTTGCACAAAATCCTCTAGCATATGGCCGGAGCCAGAGAAAGAAAGCGAACTCCCGATGCCTGATGGAAAAATGTGAGTTTGGCCGTTGAGGCAAAACAAATATGGGCCAGAAAACTTCCGCTTAATAATAAGCTTCTCCTTATGGTTGTACTTACGTGCGTGGCGGTCTTTGTGTGTCTTAGGGTATTGTGAGAGGCTATGGTGGGGGAATAGGGTGTTGGAAACGTGCCAAGCGGATATGACTGTCGAAAAAAAACACTTCAGGCATTGTCCCAAGCTGCTTTCGTCTAAGCGTTAAGCCTCGCGCCCAAAAATAACCAAAACGGAAGCTAAGAATAAAAATCGCAAGTTGTTGTTGGTGCTAGCAATTACTGATACTCCTGAAGTAGAAAAAAAAAACCAAACTTTAACTTTTAATTGGAGTGAAAAACTTTTCTTGGCACTTTTAGATTGTTTGATCACTGCAATTGGCATTTAATAATTTTCAAGCACTGTTAACAGTAACAATATTTTAGAATTGTATTTTTCTTGGCAAGTGCTTTAACAGGCTAAAATACTATCAAATCCTTTTACCTGAATTCAACTTTTTCTGGAAAAGAGAAAATTGTAAAAACAGCCACAACTACATGTAAACTTTGTTTCTTTGTTTTTTTTTTGCTGCATTTTTTAAATAACTGTTACTCGGAATTCGAGCTTTGTTGCAATAAATCTGATATAAAACGGAATTATTAAGGATTGATCAAAATATATTTGAAAAGCTGCGTTCTATCAGTATAAAACATTTAACAATCGATTTGCAAACTGATAGCATAATACAGATGAAAATGAATAGCAAACAATTAAAATGCCAATGCAATTAAAATGCAAAGTAAACACAGTAATATCTTGTTTGTTTTTTCAATCACAAACAATGTGTGAGATACAATAAAGTTATTGATAACCTTAATACTAAATTGGCCAAGCTTTGATTGCATGAATTGCTAATTAATGCAGTTATCAATTAAAAATTACTAATTCAATTACACATTTTCATTTTTATTTGCATATCAACAGCAAAAAGCTTAAATTGATATAAATTACCCAACTGATATTTACCTGCATCATTGAAAATTCAGAAACAAATACTCCTCTTCTTTTTCTGCGCATATATTGCCACTTAATTATTAAATGTATCCTAGCAAACACAAGGACTCTTGTATATTGTAGAATTTTTTAACAAAACTTTAATTTTGCAAAAACAGCAGGAGAAATAAATTCAATTACCAGTATAATTAACGATGCAGCAGCATTTCGACCAAATGAACAAACATATGTTGAACACACACACACACATATTCTCCCACACAAGCACACACACATGCAGGTCATTTATTATGCAAATGCTGGTGAACATATGTCAGCGGCATTAACCGATAATTATGACAACCATTTGTCATTGGAAATAATGCTCCCACATGTATACACATACTATTCCATATACTGCATTCAATTTATGGTAAATTGTTGAGCAACAAAAGCAATTATACGCGCATTTATGTTCACTATGTGTGAGTGTGAGGTGTGTGTGTTAGCTAATTAGTTATGGCATACGCACAAAAACTTGGCAATTTTTGAAGGCCAATCGACTTTTTGTTTTCATTGGCAGCTAATTTGCCGAACTTTGCCAGCAGACACCATTTGTTGAACAACAAATGAGCTGCAGGGGGTGCTGTGTGAAGGGGATGTGCGAGTAAAGGTGAGGAAGGAGTGAAACAGAGCGAAGCGAAATTAATCTAGTTCTACCATAAATTAGACGAGGACTAATGCTATATAAAACAAAAAATTATGTGGCAATAAAAGTAACTCATAAGATTCTCACTTACATTTACTGCCAACAATCAAGATTGTGATAGATCTCCTAGAATATTTACAGAATATCTGCTGGGCGAATACTTTCTTTTGGACCAAAACTACACCAAAAGCAAAGCAAAGCATTTCACACACCATGGCAAATGATTGGGCGTTTATCGCCATGCAAGGTTTTCTCTTTTTTGGGGGCCATGATTTATGTTTGGTAACCCAACAAGCTGACAGCTGCCGGCGCATCATTTGTAATAATTTGTGTTCCATACGAGATATGTGCTAGACTCGAACAAATACTGTATCTTTCTTGGAAAATCACAAGTGAGTCTAATGAAATGTGAAGGAATGCAACCCTAAAGGCGAACTATTCGCAAAACTTTTCTTCGCTTTTACTTCACGGGTTTTTATTTGTGTCATAAATTTCAATCTGCGCATAGGAAATGCTAGCGGCAACAATTCTACACACACAAACACACCCACACATCAAACATGCCGTTAAATGCTTGGGCGCCTAGACTCGCTGTTGCATACTTTTTAGCACGCTGCACAAACACACACACACACACACATTAGTGCACATATACACATTATAGCAATAAAATTGAGTTTTATTTGGCTTCACGGACTAACGCGTTTTTTCACAGCTGCACAAACAATTTTTGCATTTGCCTCCAGCTTACATCACCTGCTGTTTGTCTATGTGCGTGTGTAAGTCTCTGTGTGTGTGTTAGTGTTTACATGCCACGCTTTTTAATATTCATGCTTGCCTCTATTTGTTTCGCGTTGCCTTTGAACCGCCACAAAATTCATGGCATTAACTTTTGACATTTTACTTATTCCATCAACTTTAATTGTAGTGACGTGATTTAGTCGAACTCTTTGCTGCATGCATAATAGGAATATTTAAATTGACATGAAAAATGTTCAAAATTATTGACAGTTAATTTTAAAAGCTTGGCATGTGTTTAAAAATTTAAGTACTTAACACAGTGTTTAAAAATGTAATGGTTTAAAATATGTCTAAGGCATTTTATCTTGTTAAGTTCTTAGAAACAACACTTTAGTCAACATTTTTTTGAGGACTTTCACTTCACTTGAAATTTCCGTCGGTGTCACCGAACTTAAAAGATTTTACTTTTCACCATTAAATATATTTTTGCTACAGACTTTAACATTTAACCTGAGTTGAGGCTTTAGTACTGTTTTTCTTCTTTTTACTCGGTAACAAAAATATAAAATGACAAAGAGCTTTTCTCAGAATATACCCTTGAGCTAAGACTCACGTTACTTTGATACAGAGCTACATATTGCAGTTGGACGAATTCTAAGAATTCACTAGTTGAGTGCCTCCAAAAAAAGAAAACTATAAGACAAACACTTAAATCGCAATAAGCTTTTAAATTAAGTAAATAGTTTGTTTTATTGATTTAAAAGATTTAAAGTGCAACATTTTCCTTTATTATATTGCGTATACGCCACACTTACCTTTGTGTAATTTAAGCCAATACTTCAAAACGATTTGCTAATGAGCGTGGAAAAAGAAAATTTGTCACATAAATTGAGGGCTGGGCTCTTTGGTGGCGCCATAAATACGCGCCTATAAATAAAGCCTATATAGAAAGTTTTATAGGTCGCTACTATTTATTGTAATCCTTGGCAAAGGCAAACACACACACATACACTTCTGACAATGGACACAATAAATCTCATTTTATCACATCTCGGCTGAAGGACGGACGGCACAAAGCTTTTGTGTGGCCCAAACAGGACACATAGAAGAAAAAAACCTGAGATCGAAACAAAAGCCGTGGCGAGAAAGTAAAAAAAAAAAAACACAAAGGCGCTCATAAATTGTCAGCTGCAGTAAAAAGTTTAAAATACAAAAAAAAGAAGAGGAAACAAAATTTTAATTGTTACGCAAAAAAGTTAAAAAATATTGTAATCAAAATTCTTGTTACTTCTTACAAATATTTGCAGATAAATACGTCAAGCGACCGCCACGCAAGGCATATGGAAGGCTAAGCGCCGAGGCGGACGATGTCGTGTCGTTTGGCCATAAAATCGATGATCCATTCGATGAGCTAGACGATTTTGAAATGCTGGCACCTGGCAGCAGCAGCAGCACCAACAGCAACCTAAACCACAACCACAGCACAAACAGAAACACCCACAATACCGACACCAACATCAATATCAACGGCGTTAACGGCAACGGCAATGCCAATGGCAATGACGAGGCTAATGGCAATGAGAAGTCTAACCTGGATCTATTGCCATGTACGAACGCCGATTGCCAGGGTAACTTTGTGGTAGAGAGCGCTCTGTGCGAGCTTGGCCTATGCCAGGGCAAAGGCAAATCATCAAAGGACCTGTCAGCAGCTGCCATGTCCATGTCCATGGCTGCCGCATCCAACAAGCAGATTAACGAAAGCACAATAAGCCGCCTTCACGCATTGGCCATGGCCGACGATGACGATGACTACGGTGAGTGACCAAAGCGCTTTTTAAGCTTACGCTGCCTCTGTTTCCACAACTTTAGACAAATGATTGAGTCACAAAGTGTTTAACTCTTTGAAACCCGCTACAATTACTAGTTCAAAGTATTAATGTAACTTGAGATACTTTAACTATTTCTGTTTAGGATATAAAAGAACAACTAATTTCTCTATTTACTGGTATCAACTTACAGATGAATCGCTAACCTGCAATGTGTGTGATCGCTCTTTCCATTGTCATCGACAGCTGGCTTCGCATCAGCAGAAGAAGCGACACTTTGGGTAATCAAATCAAATGAAATTGCAAGCTGTCTCTAAGTTAACTCAATTTGTTGTTGTTGTTATTGCTTTGGTTGTTGTAGCTGTAGTGGTTGCGATAGTTTGTTCCCCTCGCTAATGCTGTTGGAGCACCATAAGGAGGAATTTGAGCATTGGAGTGATGATGAAATCGGTAGACGCGTTTGTTGCCGTCGCAATCGCTGCGATGATGATTATTTCACGGACACCGACTCATACATAAGCGATGCGGAAAGCGAGGACCTCGAAAGGTTGTTGTAAACATCCTAACAGCAGCGACAGCTGCTCTCCACTGTTGAGAACACAACAGCAGCTGTTGCCGTTGAAAAAAAGCGTGTGATGGTGCGTATACTTAATATGCGAATTTTTTTCACATTTTCCCACAAACATACACACATGATTACAATATTTTCAGTGCATTGAGTGAAACTTTAAAGCATTTTAACTTATTTTGGCTAGGTTTTAAAAGTATTTTTAAACATTGCTTTTAGAATAGAAAAAAAAAAAATTTTTACTTTTAACTCACGCGTATCTCCTGAAGAACTTTGTCTTTTTCAATGCTTACAGCTTAAATAATCAAGAAAATAAAACCAACAAATCGCTTAACATTCGAATGAATTCCTTTTGTTGTGTTGCAGTCAAAGGCAAAGCCTTTGGGAGCTGGCATTGTGCGGCGTCGATTGTGAGGACTGTGTGAAAGCTATAAGAGAATGCCGTGCGCCACAAACGGCCGTGGGAGTACCGGAGCGAATGTGGCTGTAATAAAAATATACTAAACCAGCCAACAAACGAAGTCCGCAGAACAATGAGAAATGCGAAACCCCTTCCCCCAAAAAAAAGAAAAGAAAACCTGCAGCGAAAATCAAGTCGAATAAATTTTATTTTGATTCAGCATATAGTGTACTATTTTTAGAGTTTAACTGCAGACCTATAGAAAAAAGGTCTTAAAAAAAATATAATATATGTGTATAGCGAATAAATATATGTGTTTATATGTTTATGTGTGTAAAGAGCTAAATAAATACAATCCCCAAAAAATTGAATTCATATCATAAAATGCATATGTGTCAACTAAAAACTGAAAACTATTTATGTACATATTGAGTATGTCCATATAAAAATATATATATTCAAAAGAAAACACAAACAGAAAATTGTATTTTTAAATAAACCCCAAACCAAATAAATATGTGTCAATCGTAACACAAGCTCTTTTGTTTTTCACTTTATTTTTTATCCTTAAAATGCGTCGCAATTAAAAGCAATAAATATGTATAAATGCACTGAAGCGTCATATAAATTATGCTCAGTGCTCGAAGGAGAAACCTAAATCAATACACAGATGGAGGACAAAAAGACACAATCACAAAGAAGAATAAGAAGAGAATAGCAAATACTTAATACCCCTGCGGGCATTTGTTAAATTATTCAACGGGGCGAACTGCGGTACAACAGTCTCCCCTCATTAAAACTTGATTGACTTCATAAAGTAATCGACGGGGAGGGCTGTGCGCGGCGGGGGGAGTGCGAAATCACTGTGAAAACTTTTTGGCACTTGAGGCGATTTTTCTAGGCGGAACAAACACACCGATTTTCTTTTCCACTCACAATTATTAGAAAAGACTTCAAAATTTGCGTGAAATAAGCTCATGCTCAAGGTAAGTTTAAAGAGGAGAATGAAATGTTTTAAAGTTGATATTAGATACATTTTGTACTTAAATAATAAGAAAAAATTAGTCTATTTGTTTATATCCTGTTGATTTCAAAAGAACGAAGGTTAAGTGTACACAAACGGAAGAAGAACAATTTCATATTGCTTTAGTCGTATTAAACGTAAATATGTGATATGTAAATAACATTTCTTGTGCTCGGGTTGTCAACAAACATCCGTTTTCAGGCTGGATTAAGCAAAGGCTTTTGTATTGTCCAAGGACCTAAAGAACTGGCATTCATTTCACGTAATTCATTTCCTGATTGCACAAAGGGGCACTGGCGACATCGCTTTGATTGATGCGTGTTGATTTCGCTTTGGTTGGCATGCAAAAACCGGGCTAACGCATGAGCTGACCACCCTACCCAGCACCCCTTTCTCTACCCCAAGCGCATTCATATACCATATGCGCTGGTCCAAACAAGTGTCCTGCTGCGGACAGCTCATTTGACAATTTGATAGATGCTGGCTGGCTCGCGCATAGAAACCAACTGCGAGTAACAAACTGGACAGGATAGTGTCAGAGAACCGGCACAACGATGTCAAGGCATTAAAATTTGATATGATTTTATTATGGCGCTCGTCGTAAAAGCAAAAGGAAAAACACGCATTTTATGCGTACATCATACGCACTGTTGGCCAGGCCAGACAAGACCATCTACCATTTAACATTTACCATTCACATAAAGAAAACCGAAAAAGAGCAGCCAATAGACAATAACGGACACAAGCGAATTGTTTATGCGGCCACGCATCAAAAGCCGCTTTCAGAAAACAATTCAAATGCAAATTTACATAAGCCATTACATTTTTGGTCCATTGTGTTGGTTAACAGATGTTTTTGCCGGCATACCCGGGGAGGCAAAGAGAGGGCGAGGTACCGGACACAGTTTTGTTGTAAATTTAAAGGCCTTTTTTACTGCAGGCTATCATATCTTTTGTTAAGGCTTTTTCATTCAAAAGAAGGTGTTGCACAAGTGAGAGTATTTTTCCTAAGAATTTATGTCTGCCTAGCTTTTGCTGCTTAAGTGTGGCATATTCTGTAAGAGAATGTTTTAAAGATTACTTTAACGAGGCCAAGTTTAACATAACTGCTTTTGGGTAATAGTTTCCCAGAAGTTATTTAAGCTAGAATTACATTCATTTCTACTTTCATTTTAAACCTTTTACTTTTCTAGCTCGCTCAAAGCTGCTTTAAGCTCAACTTTATTAACATTCAGCCAGAATCCTATTCGCTTGACCTAATGAGCAGCTCTATGATAAGTTTTTACTTTTACCCCTTTCTACTTTTTAAATAAAAATCCTTTAAGACCATTTACCTTTTCGTCATGGCTGACATGCTGTTCATCTGCTCTATATATATAGCCCCCGGGCTCAAACAGAGCTCTTGGCAACGCCCCAATGTCCGAGTTTGGCCCTTCTGGGTTGCCACCAGCCTGAAAAAATATACATATATATTAAAATACTTCAAAGGAGAGGTTTCGAGCAGACATGGAAGTTGTTGCATTATTAAAGTGCAGCTTAGTGAAGTTGTTGATACGAAAAGAAAAGCCCGCTGATATGCTGCTATCCAATCAAGGCCAATTTGGCTGCAACGTTGGCTACAATCTAAGGCACGTTTTGATGCCAGAGCCATTAGCTAATTAAGTGCCCAAGGCTTCTGGGCGCCCACTCACAAGAATAATAGTCGTAGAAACCGCAGACAAAAGCACTGCAAGACGCCAGCAAGTAAGCAAACGCATCAAGGATGCAAAGCATTTTTCAGATAACACTTAACACTTGGCTAGAACAAAGAAAAATTAGTTAAAAACTATTTTTGAAGCGTTGAATGTGGTACATTAAAAATTCATCGCGAAACAATTTGGAAAACTTTGGCTTCAACTTTTTACAAAAGTTGTTTGGCTTTTAGTAGAAGAAGCGCTCTGGAAATTCATCAGATTTTGATTTTTTGGCTAATAAGGGCGCTAAACTTTAAAATTTTAATAAGCTTTAAAGCTTCTTGATTAATTTTCTAGGAATTTGTAAGTATGTTTCCCATTTGTGCTAATTAATTCTTTGAAATAGTTGCATTTCTTTGAAATCTATTTCAAACAATCAAGTCCATAATTACTCATTCTGTTTCATTCTCCATGTGTATGATACACAGTTTATAAAATAACAGAAGCACTTGATGTGCACTTCATATGCGTTTTAATTAAATTTTGCAGCGCCTTAAGGAGTTAATTAAAAAACGGCTGACTCTTGTCATCGCCATTTTATCAAGACAAAACCGCAGACTATTAAGCTTATAAATGAGAATATTACAGAATGATGAATGTCAGCAGAATCCTCCACACAGTTTACAGTTAAATAATTGCGTATTGTGAAGCTCCTGGCGCATTTAGTAAAATTCCAAGGAAATGAACGAAGCCAAAGCAACTTGATGAAAGATGAATAAAAATGAAAGGTACAGCAACAAATGGCTTCATTTAAACTGCTGTTGCTGGCAGCAATTCAATTTGTTCTTCTACTATGTAGTATGTAGGCCTTCAGGGTCTATTCACATGATTCCGTTTCATTGACATTGTGAATCTGATTAAATTCTGTTTTGCTAACCAAGCTAACTGAGTAACACATTTACTCTCACAAGCTGTTTTTCCAGTGTTTTGACATAGCCATTTTCTAAAAGTCAACACTGTCATATAAGTTAATCGTCTACCCTGTGAATGGGTGAAAAGTGGGGAGTATTTAACAAATGAAGAATATGTGAAAAATAGAAAAAAATAAAACTTACAACTTTAATTTATTTATGGTCTGATTGAATTTTTTCAGTAACCTTAAAGTACTGATAGATTTTAACCTCTTCCTTTTCGAGGGTATTTTTTTAGTCCACATCCTTTCCTTCTCTTGGTATCGCTCATGAGTGTCAAATGTAAACGTGCTTCAAAGTTGAGTCCCTTCGATGCCGCAGTCGGGGGATGAGTTAACCCCGGACATTACAAGCAAAAGTTACTCAATGTTCATTGATGAGCAACAAAACACACACACACACACACACACACTTGTACCCCACACATACAGAAAAGTGTGAAGGTGCTGTGCGTGCTTTTGCGTAGTTGCCGGATAATTGAAAACAAGCTACCAAGGAAGCTGCAAAATGTCGGTCGAAGCAGTTCGGGCTTGCAACCTGCAAATCATCAAAATGGGATGCCGAAAATGCGTAACCATTACAGCTAATGAAAGAGTTCCAGAACGAAAAGGGTTGCCTTATCGCGTTACTTGGTTATACTCTGATCCAAAAAGGATAAGAGTAGATGGTTTGTGACTAAATGACTGTAAATATTTACTTGTTGAGAAGATAAGTCTTTATCATTTCAGTAAAATAAAGTTTTTCAAACAACAAAGTAAATGTAATTTATGTAAAATTTAACTAAAAAAAACCTTTGACAAAGGAATTTGCCCACCAACCATATTTGACTCTTTTACACAAAGCAAAACATTTTGAAATAGTTATTTTATAATTAAGTATTATCAGCAATATTAACAATGAGCTCTTTAAGCCTTTGGCTTCCTTCATTACGCCTTTCTCTTCGTGTGCACAATTTTTCATTATTCATGGCAAATAAGTTATATATTGCACTAATTAGTTTGACATTTGCGGGTGTTTGTTCAGCTGGCACCTGGCCCAACTGCAGGACGAGCAGACATGCATACAATGTCCACACAATGTTCGCACTTTATTGTGAAAATGTGATTTTTCCAACTTCTCTTTCCTCTCTTTTGCCTGCCTGCTGCCTTTTCATACGAGGAAAATTTCCATTATGTAATTTCCGCCATTGTGGTAAACTTTTTAATTAGCACGCACTCATTAAAATTACAACAGACTGCACACAATAAATAAAAAAAAAAGCAACAATCATTTTTCTGATGAACATATACATAGGTGTTTCAGTCTGATTTTCGCGTAATTTTAATACCATTTACTGCAGAAAAACATTATAGGATTTACGCAAAACGCGCTAAAATTGATCATGAAGGACTATAACACTTGCAGCTAACAAACCTATTATAAAGTAAATTTTTAAAAAATCTTCAATAAAACTAAATTATATGCATATTTCGTATTCCATCTGGTCAGCTGTGAAGAAAACATTCCGTTGCCTTTAAACTTTAAAATCCGAATGTCTTCTTAGAAAGTAGTATTCGTAGTTCAATTTCAAATCCAAGACCTAAGCACACACCCTGCTTTAAACAAACAGAGTGTGCATGAGTCTGTGTAAGTGTTAAGTTGTGTACTTTTTAGCCCTGCGTGTATTGGTTATCTACGCTCGAACTAAAGCCATTTTTGTTACTTGTTTTGCATGCTTGTGCCACACAATATTTTATCATTTTGTCTTTCTTTATGGCATTTACCGCATGACAGCAAGAATTATTGACAAATAATATCAATTTGATCCATGGAAACAGCCACAAGAGCAACAGCAACAGCTTACCACGGATGAGAAGAAGCAAACGCAGTTGACGCTGACTGATGCTGATGGATGGCAGTTGTTATAAGTTGACTTAGATGCCAATCACCTATCTAAAAGCTATTTACAACGTGCTTATCAAATTTAATATTAAATATGCAATCTTTTTCAAGGCTTTGAGTATTTTGGTGGACCATCTTTTGTCACATTTCCCCACACTTAAAATTCTTTTTAGACAATTTTTAGTGGGAGTAACGGAATCTGTAACGGAACTTGAAAGTTCTCGGACGTTATCTTTAGCAGCGTCAAGATATGGCGGATGGACACTTACAAATTACAACAACATTGTCATTTAGGATAATTTCACTTTTCAACTTTTTCTTTTGCTTTGCTCATTAAATACGAATTATGGTCACTCTGAGCAGTTTAATGCGTGAGCCTCAAAGTATGCCACAATTATTTTGGCTTAATGAGGGAATTTTGTTAATCCAAGTTGGAACTTTTTTTTTCATCCCTTGTACTGATTTTTTATTACACATTTCTTATCCATTATGATGCGCAAATACATATTATTATTACGTAGTGCAGCCAGCTGCCTAGAATTGAGCCAAACATTTTTTACTACCCATTTATGCAGCTCCCCTCTTTCTGTCTTTGTAATTTCAGTTCAGCTTTTGGCAGTTCCAGTTTAAGTCATATTAAAAAATGTTAATATAGTATAACTGTAACTGACTTCCGGACTGTGTTTCGCCTAGCTCAGCATGCGGTAATAATAAGCAAATAAAAGTGAAAGTTGCATAACGAATAATAAATACACTTATCGAAAATGTTAAAGAAGTTGGTGCCAAGTTTCTTTGCATGCATTTCTTTGATATTATATTGGTAAGGATATATTTTTAAAATTAAAATTCATTATCAAATGTCTCAGCTTTTCACATTGCCCATATGCTTCCTGTAAGAAAGTGTATTCTTAAGGCCTATCCAAAAATTTCAATTTTGTCGAGACGCTGCCGCATCGCTGCTGCTGTTGAAAGCTGTTGATGCCTTTTGCTGATGCTGCTGCTGCTGCTGTGGCTTTTACATTACATTTAACTTTTCTCGCCTTATATTTTATTCAAATGTATTTTCCCACAGATAAGTTGCTGCTGCTGCTGTAGCTTGAGTGCTTGACGTTTCTCACTTTGCCGCCGTAAAAATGCCAAAGAAAAGAGAAAACAAAGATGCCGGGCTGGGAGAAGCAGATAAAGACCGGAATGTACACCATTATCAAAGGCGTCCCAACGCGCCTACATTGTCCAAGGACCAACTTGACACGCCGCCTGTCCTTCGTGTGTTTGAATCCCAGCCCACCCAATTGGAATTTTTATTGTACCCTGTAACCATGAAAAAGTGGTCTTGCAATGGGTATAATGAAGTGAAGCAAAGTTGTTACAGAAAATTTACTATATTTATATTTATTAAACACAATGAAAAGCCATAAAACAATTATAGGGAAGGGAATATTCTTGCTATAGCTCAATACTTGATTACAGGGTATCCCCTAGTCAAACTCCCTCCACTTTAACACTCTTACGTTGCTATGCTTTCCTATTTGTGGGTCAACGAGGACGACTAGCGCGTGAAATGTGCAGCTTTTCCAATGACCATTAGCCAGATCTTTTAGGCCCAATTTAAGAAACACGTTTTAAGACCTCGAAGCAGGTGAACCTTAACTTAAGCTGCTTTTGGCCAGCCTAATGAGAGACTTTAAATTTGCAGCAAGTTATAAACGAATTTAAAAGTGAGCGTCAAGCGAAAATTGGATTTTGTGCCGCGCTGTGGCTATTAATTGAGTTACAAAACCAACAAGGCACACACAATTTCATTACGCATACGACCCGTTGCATGACCAGGCCAAAAGTAATGCGTTGAGCTAACTGAAAGCCAGCCAAAGTTTGCCATAAACGTCATTAGTTTTAATAACATTTGCACAAAACAACACACACACACACACACACAGCGCACAACCACAGTGTGATTGTGTTTGTCAGCTTCATAAATTAATCCAAGCAAATCATTTGTTTGCCTCGTGTCGCTCTTTAATTAAGATTTAGCGCCACATAATTACAACGAATATACATATATTCGAGAAGGAAAAAAAATAAATACGTGTATAAATTACGTAAATTAGCCTTAAATCTTTTAGTTACTTATTGAGAAAGCCTCAAATAAAAGAAGCGAAAAGCAAATCGTTTAAATAAATATTTTGCATAAATTATGCGTGCAAATAAACAAGTGGCCAGAAAATGTGCTAATTTGGCTTAGCGACGCTTTTTGGCCAATTCGTTTCACAACTTTCTAAATGTGCACAAACTACAAAGTACTTTTTTTTTGGGTTGCAGAAAAGTGTGATTCAATTTTTAAATCTTTTGAATTGGAAATGCAACACAAATCGAATTATTTAATCTCAACTGCAAACAGCATTGATAAAAATTGGATTTATAAATATTTTTTACTTATTTTTGGCACTTTTATTCGATTTCCTGAAAGTGTATTTAAAGCTCGTTACCTCAATTACAGCTCTGCTTTTAAAAAATAAATAAAAATTATCAACTTTACTCTCGGCCATTTTGTGTTATGGCCATTTGCCATTGGTTCGTTCGGTTCGGTGCGGTTTTTTCTGTGGTCGCTAATTCCCGTTTTCATTTGTTTTCTCGGCCTGTTTGCGCTTCAATTAACAACAACTTGTTACATGCGCAAATTGAGCTACGCTTTGAAAAGCGCTGAAAAAACAAACGTACCAAAAAAAAAATATATAAATAAACGCTGCGCTAAATGAAAAATATATAGATGTGTGTATATATACCATATCTGCCGGCATCACAATTGAGCCGCGTAAGGTTTTCATTTTAAAGCTTAATTTTTTTGTTAGCCAGCGCCAAAAAACAAACTGAAGTAAATGGCCCATTTGGTGGGCGGGTGTTAATTTCATAGGAATTTATTTTGGTCTTACGAAATTTAGTGCTGCCACTGTCGGCAGTGTGTGTGTGTGCGCGTGTGTGTAAGTTATGCATGAGAAAATGTGAGAAGCTTAAAGACACATATTTTCTAAAATATAACAAATTTGTGGTTTTGGCTTGTTTGAAAATGCTTTTTGGGAAGTTCATTGAAAATGTGTGTCAAGTATGTAAACAAATTTATGAAGTGAAAAATGTGATTAAAGTTTAAAATTGTATTTAAATTTGTGTTTAACTTACCTTTGTGACAAAGTAGGATTAGAGAAAAAAAATCATATTAAAAAATATTTTACATTTTATTTAATCAATTTTTAAATAGTTTACATTTAACAATGTATGTTAACAATTCAATATACCTAAATCATATATGTATAATACATTTAATTGTAAATTTATATTAATTAAACTAATAACTACACAAAAGTCAAAGGACAACTTAAAGAGACAACTTCTTAGATCAGCCAACTTGCAATCTTACTTTAAGTGCACTTTTGAACCAGAAATAAATAATAATGTAACCCAAGTGAAAGCTAAGCAATCGATTTATAATAATAATAGTAATAATAAACTCGCCCCCAATTGGCTATTGAAAATGGTAGCCAATACCATTTATATTTTCCATGGCACACAATGGAACTATTTGCAAGTTGAATTCTAATAAATTGCTATATGAATGCTGAATATGGTTTGTGCATCATCAGCATCATCATCATCATCATCATTGTTATCATCTGGTGCAACTATTGACTTGGCCATAAACGAAAACCGTAGCGATTAGCTTAAATTGCACAATATCGACAAGTGGATGGCTGCAGGACATACGATATTCTGTCTGTTTCTTCTTCTCTTCTTGGTATTGCACAGACAATAAACCAATAATCGTAAGCCATCGACGTAAGCCATAAAGGTCAGGTCAAGAGGAAGAAGAACAAATGTGCAAATTAAGCAGCTTAGGGATTCACATAAGTGCCCCAAAGATGATGCTGATGCTGCTGCTGCTGTTGCTGCGACAGCTGTTGCTGCTCATGTTGCTGCTGCTGCTGCTGGTGCTGTTGGTGTTGTAGTTGCTGTTGCTGGTGTGGGGAGTCTGCTGCAACATAGTGTGCATAGTTAGAGCCATTCGGTGTCGGATAGCTCAAGTGTTCGTAGTAGCCAGTGGGCGAGGCCAAACATTCGACGACGGGCTGTGAACTGGCGCTGGAGCAGGCCGAGGATAGCGAGGCGGATGAGTTGAGCGGCGGCGAATGTGCAACGACTTGGGGCACATGTTGATGCTGTTGCTGTTGCTGTTGGTGGTGCGTTAGGGGCAGCATTTGATCCATGAGATACTGGTCGATTTCCTTGGGATCAATGTCGACCGCCGTCGTCGTTGTTGTTGTTGGTTTCCCAGAGCCAGCCGTGCCCATGTAATTTAGCGCTCCATTGGCGTGTGACGCAGTAGCAGCAGCGGCAGCTGTTGCCGCCACCGAGGCAGCAGCAGCAACTCCATTGTAGCCGCCAGCATAGCTCGCATAGTTGCCACGCGCACTGTACTGATTATAGCCACTAATGTTCTCCAGAAAATCCAGCTCCTGCACACCCGTCGCTCCATTGTAGTTGAGCTCACCCAGCGATATATATTCCCGGCCGGCATCGAGCAACACGCCATAGTCATTGCTGCTGGCAACGGCAACTGTTGCTGCTGTTGCAGTGCTCGGTTCGCTTAATTGTCGCAGCAGCAGGCTGGAGTTGTGTTGTTGCTGCTGCTGCTGCTGCTTGCCGCCACTGTAGGGCGTGGCTGGAGGCGTTAGGGATGAGAGCGAACTGTTTGTGGAACAGGGTGAATCGAGTAAGCCGCGTTCCGTTTCCAGCTCGCTGCCCAAGGCGAGACCCTGTTCAAGTAAACTGGCCGCACAAGCGCTATTTAAGGACTTCATGAACGCCTCGTTGCTGAAGACATCGGGGCTGGAGCTGCTGTTGGTGGTGGTGGTACTGTTGCTGCTGCTGATGGTGCACAAATTGCTGCCGTTTGTATTGCTGTTGCTGTTGGCCTTGCGACGCTGAGCAATATTGTTGCTGGTACGTCGCACAGCAGCTGTTGTTGACGTGGTAGATGTTGCTGTTGTCGCTGCTGCTGTTGTTGCAGCAGCAACTGTTGCTGCTGCCTCCGTTTGCTGCATGATGCGCGCCTTTTTGCGACGTGGTTGATATTTATAATCAGGATGCTCCTGTTTGTGCGTCATGCGCAGCTTCTCCGCAAATTCCATGAACGGCTTCTTATCGCTATCCTTCAGATTTCTGCGAATATACAAAGAGTGTGAGAAGAGAGGGAGCGAGGGGAGGGAGGGGAGTGCGCAATCAGCGCTTTAATTTATGGCCACTTGCACGTCAAATGTTTCGCTTATTTATTGGTCTACAAATTGGTCGACAAGTGACAGGCGCCCTGCTCGACTCGGCCTTCTAATTAACTGAGGCGGATGCTTTGCCGCCAACGACTTCATCGATTTCATCGTTTGTTCTTATCAGCGCGGCATTCTCTTCGATTCGATTCGAGCCTCTTATCGCTATCGCTGAACCGTACAATTTTAATTTTGAAAAAATCTTATTTTATTACAAACAATACGCAACGATAACGACAAATCGGCAACTTATAACGCTTCTGCGTTGAACATTATGTTGTCTTTAATTGCAAAGAAAATTCAAGCAACTTCCTATTCTTAAAGTCTTCAATGCTCATCGCATACTCACTTCCACAGTTTTCCCAGGGACTTGCTGAGCTCAGAGTTTTGCAGGTGGGGATATTGTTTGGACATGACGCGACGAGCTGCCTGGGCCCAGACCATGAAGGCATTCATTGGACGCTTGATGTGCTCCTTTTTGCGATCGGAGGGAGCTCTGCAAAAAAGTTTAAAGAGGAAAGAAAAAGTGAGTTTGAGCAAATTCAACGCTTTACAACATTCGCTTGACATTAATTACAACGGAACTGAACAAAAAAACGTACACAAAAAGGCGTCAGGAAAAGTGTTTCCTTCCGACGCCAGCCGCTGGCGATGTGAAAATTCGCGAATTATGTCAAACTGAAAATTGCAATTAAAACTTTATATTTGTCGGCGGGGGAAAAGCTTCAGGCTACAAAAGTTCTGGATTGCAACCAGAACTTTATATTGGCCTGCAAAATCCCAAGAAAAGCAACAACAACAACAATAACAACAACATCAAAAGCAACCACTCGATTGCATATTGCAATGTCTGCAAGTAATTGCATGGACCACTTGAAGGCTACAAATCTTTAAAGGCGCAAGCTGAATTATTTGCAATAAATCATTAAATAGAAATGTTTGTCAAATATGTAACAAATAAATTTAAATTCATGTTGTTAGCTATCTGCAAATATTCTAAGCTTATTTCAATTTATGTAAAGTGCAATTGATTTTAAAACTCTCTTTTTATCACTTATAAACTTATTAAATTGCATATTTCACTAAAATTTTGTGTACTCGGTTGAGAACAGAAGGATAAAAACATTTTAAGAAAACATGCCCCTCATGATTTTTTGTACAGACTAAAAAATAAATTACGATTTCATATTAATGTATATTTTATAATTATTTGTTTTAAATTAAAGTCCCATATAAAAAACCAATATATCAAAAAAGAAATTCGAGAAAATTTATTAAGGGTTCTCTATATGTACTTAAGACTTTTGTCGCAATGCACACATTCTTGATTAGGGCCTGTCTTTTTTTTCTGTGTATCGTTGTACATTGTAATTCGAAATTCAAATAAAATTGACGAGGCGTATGATAACTTCATGGCCACAAGAGCGTACTACAAAAATGGGTATACAGCCTAATTCACTTTTACCAAGGCAAGCAGACACACACACACACACACACACACACACACACACACACATTTGAGTCTTTTGTTATATAGTAGACAGAATATTTTGTGTATGATATATTTTTTTCATGTATAAAGGTCATAGAGAACAATTGTATTATATGGGTGCAGACAAAACTTAATAAAGCTGTTTACTCCTTTGCAACACATATGTTTATTTTTAATCGAGTGGAAAATTAAACAAAGTTCCTTGCAAACTTTTAACAATATTTTTTTCAAACTAAAAATAATTTTTAAGTTAACTTTATACGTATCAATCTTATTCACTTATTTTCCAGGCTATCTGCCAGTCGTGTAAACTCAATAACCGTAATCCTCATTGTGATTTAGCTGAATTGTGCAAGAGAAAAAGAAATCTGTGCGAGAGACAAATTCAATCAAAGACATGGGCGTTGCATGGAAGTGGGCGTTAGATAAAGGTTGCCTCTATTCGGATTATTTTTATACGCTCGTCTCATGTATATTGAATTATTTATCCTAAATCAACATGAACTGGCAAACAGATTTCGCCCCAGATAAAGCAATGAATTTCGATTGAGACAAGTGTGCATTGGTCGCATTGAGGTGTGCGTGTGTGTGTGTGTGTGTGGGTGTGCTTTTGGGCGGAGGTTACTCCAGGTTTATCTGCACAGGTGGCAATTTATGCTTCCAGCTTGCCTCAGCAAAAAAAAGTTGGCTTTAATCAAAACGATTGTTTAAGCAAACAAAACCTAAAATGTAAGGACTACCTAAGAAATAGCCCAAACTAAGTAATAAGTAAATATTTACTTAACTAGAAGGAAGTTAGTAGATCCTTCAAGTGTTTACAATAAATTGGGATGCTTGTTTTGTTGATTGTTGAAATAATAAAAAAGTTTTATTTAAAAATATATCAAATTTAGTTGCATTCATTTTAAGTTTAAGGAAGAGGAAAATGATATTAAATTATGCATATACAGTTATTAAATTAATCCTATTACTCACACACACAATTTACACAATATTCTCACACCTTCAACCTCTTTTCCTACATTGTTTTGAAACAAAAGGCTTATTGTTCTTTATTTTAACTCAACCTCAAGCATTATCCTTAACAATAATGCATTTCAAGCTTAACACAACCGATTGGAAATGGACAATCAACGGTAGGGTAAGAATTTGCCAAATATTTTCATTAGGTTTTGAGCTTGTGTGTTTTCTTGGTAAGCATTACTCAGGAAAATAGTTTTAACACTTTATGGTGAAAAGTGTTTTTGATGAAAGTATTCATTCGAATTAGTGGATAACGATTCAAAGCTTTAATCGGAATATCCCTGTGGTCATATGGAAGAGTAGCTTTAGTCGAAAATTGAAGTTTTGTGTATTTATTTTTCTACTTGATTTTCGTGAAAAATCTATATGATGAAATGTTGCTAATAAGTTTATTAGAGAAGAAAAGTACAAGTTTTAAAAAATATGTATACATAAGGTTCCGTTTATTTGTAACGTCGATTTGAATTAACATAAGCTGTTTTGCAACATTGGTTTTTTGTTTATTTCATCGAATTGCATTTCATCATAAGAACTAACAATCACTTAAAATTGCTGTATGCAAGAATAGTATTTCATTAAAAAAAACTTATTTGAACATAAGTTGCTTGAAAATAATTAGTTTATTTTTTTGAAGGTGAATATTTAAGCAGCTTATGTCTATATAAATGGAATAGTTATATGATGAACGGAAGATCGAAATATGTAAACAAAACTATGTGCACTTAAGATGTTTTGACAAATGCATGGCTCTTTCAAAAAACTTAAGCTAAAAAGTAAACGCACATAATATTGTGAAGAAACATTATTTTTCAAAACTGATTGAACAGATTTATGCGCTTTGACATCTATGTACCTCCTAACGCCATAACTCAATTCGTGCTTAAGTCGACTTAAGCTACTCTTCCATATGACCACAGATATGTAACATATATGGAAAAATTAACTTTGGAACTTTAGAGATCTATTCACGATCAAAAAAGCATTTACTTAAGAAACGCTTTCATTTTACTGTTTCTTTACAGCTTACTTATATTGTTGCTATCGATAATCGATTTTTATCGAAATTCTAAAATTGTTTGTTTCGATGTACTTGAAAATTCTTCTTAAAAAAATCTGAATATGTACATAAATGTCCGCACAAATGTCCACTCTTCCTTTATCTCTTTCTCTCACTTTTCCTCTTTCTCTCCCTTTCTGTCTCCCTCGTTCTCTCTCACCCTTAACATCCTCCATCCTCCACGCTCGCTGCGCTTAATTACAACAACTCTGGCTCGAGTTGAAGCTTATTAAGCGATTAAAAAAACGAAAAAAAACCTCGCAGAGCCCGGAGGCCAAATGGCGGATCGTTTGGTCGGATGGACGGACGGACTTCGAGTTGGTTACGTTTTGCGCCAGCGGCAAGCTGCTTATCTGTTGTTGGTATCGTCGCGACCGGCAGCCTCCCTAACCCCCTAACCCCCCGCAGAACACAACACAGCCCGTCAAAAATGACGCACAACAAGTGCATGTATGTGTATGTGTGTGTGTGTGTGTGTGTGTGTGTGTGTTGTGAGCTCTCTCACGCTTGACAGCACGCTAATCAGAATCAAGTGATGTTCGTTTTGTGCAGCATTTCGTTGCAACAACAACAATTGCAAGCACTTGGCAACTCGAGCACGTCTTCATTATGTTGTTGTTGTTGCAGTTGTTGTTGTTGCATTTGAAGATGCGCAAATCTCATTAAGTGATATCTTCAAGTGCCCGTTAGCTGCGCTTCGCATATGAAATATGAACATTTTTTTTTGCATTTAAACGAAAGTTGTTTTTTTTTTTTTGTTCGTTTTTTTGATCAGCAATGGGCCATTTGGCGCTTTTGTTATTAAACACAGCCAGCAACAACTTGGAATTGTAAAGGCAGGGCCCAAATATTTACAACCCAGGCAGGCAGGCAGAGCAGTAAATACGAAAAATTTTCATTTTTCCGAATGTGTAAAGTTTGACTACAAATGCAGCCAATTAGCGCAACGATTTTTCACAAGTTCACAAATATGAAATGTATCTTACAGATACTAAAAAACACAACGACGTCGACTGCGACGCTGACTGCGACTGCAACGCTTGTGTTTACTTAGGCAGCGCTGCTCTCATCAATTTCCCACGCCGTTTTTCTTTTGTTGTTGTTGTTACTTTTACGACACATTTTTTTTTCTTCTCACTTTTTTGTCCGATGCATTTGCGCCACATTCAAATGCCCAACGGATGCTGTTACCCCAACCTTCCCCTTCCCCTCTCATCCACCACTTTGCCCCAATATTTACATTTTCAGCTTCTCATTTTTTTTTCGCTCGAAAACGACAACAGTCCAAAAACAGAAAAAAAAAAAGTATATAGAATATGTATAAAAAGTTGGTCAAACATTGCGGGTGCCTCTACTGATAAGCCGATAAGGCAACAGTTGTGCCCCCCACGTCCCCCCTCTACCCTAAGCCCCTCGGCTACCGTGAGAGTTGCATGTGAGATGTGCACTTGGAGTTTGCTCAGCTTTTGTTGTGACAACAACAACTAAAGAGGCAACCGCAACCGCTGTCAAGGCCTTTGTGATTGTTGTTGTTGTTGTTGTGGCATGTGGAAGTGGCCTCGTCTTTTTATTGACTTTGCATGGCGTTCTTAGAATAAAGTCGTCTTCATCATCATCTTCTTCATTTGCCTTGAGGCAGGTTGTGGCAGGAACAGCTGAAAGGAGCACAATCCAAGAAAGCCGCTAATCGAAATTCCCCAGAAATTTTAAAACAAAAGCAAACTGCAATTTTGTAAACACTTTCCACGAACTAACAGTTTGACAGAGCTCGGGAAATTAAAATACAATTTTAATAAGCGAAAACCACAGATTTTAGCACAAAGAAGAAACCTAAGTTTATTATTTTAAGTAGAAATTTATATACCAGTATGACACAATTTTCCGTTGAAGATAAATTAATATCAAAGTAAACAAAAACACATCATGCTAAAATTAATTTGAATACAGTAAATTCCCGAGAAAAATTGTATTTACAAACAAAATATCTGCTGGATTAAATGGTAATCGAATCTTTAAAATAAGTAAAATAACAAAACTTAACATAATTTCAGGAAACTCTTAAGTAAAAGTTTCTATAAGAAAAATCTTTTTCCTAAAACAAATCGAAAAAACAAATTTTTTTCTGTCACCACAAAGAATGAACATCTTTTCCCACGCAGTTTTCAACTAAATTGCCAACTTATTAAACTTGTTTGGGTAGTGAACAATTCTTGGAAAACTTTCAATTTCTAAGAACATTTTATATTAAATTATATACCACAAAATTTCAAGCGAAAACTGGAAAAACAATGTGCAGTTTAGGATTTTTTTTACAGCTCCAGCAGCGTTTAAGAAAACTTAGCTACTATTGTTTTAAAGTTTCTCGGAAGTTTGTATTTAGAATGCAATAAAGTTTAGTTGCATTTAAACGAGAAATATTCTATGTTTAAGGGTCAACCATATTTGAACATTTTATTTTATATACATTTAGATTTTAAGCCAAAAAAAAAGTTGCTCAATAAATTTACATGAAACCTCAAATCCTATTAAGCCTATCTCTGTATCTTACAGATTACATTAAGATTTATATCTTTAATGATTTCGTTAACTTGCACTTTTCATGCATTTATAAACTGTCCAAGTGAACCTTGAACTTTCCATATCATTAACTCGCCATCCAATATTTTTCTGCCAGAGCCTTATACAGTAAGTCCAAGAGCTTTTACTTTTCATATACGGGCTTAAGCTGCCCCCCTATCCCCAGCACCCTGCCACGCCCCATTTTCAACGCCTCTTCACACTCTTCTTCGGCACTTGATACGCACTTCATGGCTCGTTTTTTTTTTTCGCTTTTTCGCTGCTTGTTTTTCAATTTCCAAGTCAATTTATTTTTACAGCCAGTCGTCGTCGTCGTCGTCGTTGAGAGAGAAAATGAATGAAAGAAGGAAAAGAGGAGCCCAAGAGGATGCACGACCATCAGTGACCACCAGGGCACCTAGAGAGTACAGGGAGGGAAGACAGTCGAGGAGGGGAGTAGGGAGTTGAAGCACTCTCAGTGTGGCACTCTGAACCCACGCAATGAAGAGCGACACTTTAAGTGCCCGGGTTTCCAGACCTGAAACCCAAGCAAACTTGTTAAATGCCTTCTCTTCTTGTTGTTGCCATTGTTGTTGTTGTTGTTGCTGCTGTTATTGTTGCTCCAATCATTTGAAGGAGTACAACATGGAATCGATGATATGCGATATGGCCAGATATGTACGTTTGTCTCTGACATTGCCTTTTGCCAGAGTGCCAGAGTGCCAAAGTGCCATACAAAATGTCCTGCTGCAAGGACAACACTAGACAACAAAGCAAACAAATACTGCACTGGTCAATACAATCTACAATTCTATAATCAAGATTTATGTGATTTCTTATTACTGAAAATTTTGTTGTTGAAGATTTTAAATTTTAAAATAAAAGAACTTTTAGTTCCTTTTTGTTTTGAAGAAAAACTTATACAAAACATCATAAAGGATTCTCATCACAAAATTTCCTTGTAGTCTAGTGTAGCACTCACACCACACATCCAGATGTGAGTGTTGTCTATGGGTTCTGAAATTGCTTAAATTAAACTTTGCGTTTCAGTTTTGTCGCTTGCAAAAAATGTTTCGTTGTTGGCACAGGACATCAGAACTGGGAACACACAATATGGCCATGTCATGTGAAACGACGACGTGGCCAATACATGTTAGCCATGTTAGCCAAATATCCATCAAACACACACACTCACACACACTCACACACACACACGCTGAGAGCAGTTTTGGTCGTTTTGTTAGCATTTTTTTCGGTGTTCGCCTTTCAAACCCCAAAAACGTCAACTTTGTGCGCCAATTTTGGCTAAACATTTTATGAAAAAATATATTCTACGTATGAATATAAAAATAAGAGTATAAAAAAAAAGAAACGCTTGTCAACTCGATATTCCACTTCATTTCCGACTGTGCGTGGCAGCTGGATTTTGCTTCAAATCCTGCCAATCTGCGTATGAGAAAGAGAGTTTTTGAGTGTGGGTGAGGGTGTGTAAAAGTGTGTATTAACCAGCCAACATGTAGATACACTCATAAAAATTAATGGGGTATATGGTAAAAGCATATAAGCTATAAATTAAAACGTTAATATAGCAATATTTCTTTGATGTCGATAAAGAACCATGGATCCTATTCTTAAACAAAGCATTTTGTCATCTTTCTAAAGGCAGAAACTTGAATAAAACAAGCGATTTAAAGTTCGATTTTTTTACCTTAACATCTAAGATTCTAGATTGCACTTAATGAACATTAAAAAATCGGATCACATTTCTTAAAATTAAGAATTTAGTTATTTGCATTTCCTAGCGCTACAAGTATTACTACTTTTATTTTAGGGCACTATTCACAATGTTTTGATCATTAATCTAATATCATATAGTATAACCTAACCTACACTTAATTTTTTAATGACAATTTTTTCTATTTCTCATAAAGTAATATTTTAAAGAGAATTATTATTTTTATAATTTTCAATTTATAATATTGACATGTGTGTTCAAGTTTATAAATTAACAGTTTAGTGTGTCTTATTTTATTAGAACTTAAGTTCAGTACATACATTTTAAAAATTAATATTTCGTGATTTTTTGCACAGTATTTCTCCCAGTGTACACACGCGTAAATGTCAGTCAGCGCTTATATAGCCTGATCCTGGCCATTGTCACGCACCTGTGCCGTTCTATCTGGCAACTGGCAACTGGTAGTCTGGTAGTCTGGTAGTCTGGTATATGGTGTCTGGTCATAAAACCGCCGTTTCTGGCGGCCATTTTGGGCAGGCGACCCAAACAACATGACAAAGTGGTTACGGGCGGTGAGGGAGAGGGGTGTAAGGGATCCGACCATTTTGTAAATTTATTGCGACTTGCGAACAACTTCGCAACCTGAGCAAACGAGAGAGAGAGAGGGAGGGAGAGAAACAGAATAGAAACTAGGGAAACCTTTGGTTGCTGCAGGCTCTGTTTTTTTGTTGTTGTTGTACTGAGTGAAGTGAGGGAAAGGGAAATGGGTGGAATACAATCGTAAAGTATGCAAAATCTAGTCAGGGCTGCTAAACTTTTGCTGTTGCTGCGGTTATATGAACACCGCAGGGAAGCTGAGCATCCAACAGGCAACACCAACACTATGAAACGGACAACAACAACAACAACAGCAAAATCAATATTTGTCTTGTAAGCCGCACGTGTGTCTGAGTTGTTGTTGTTGGACAAATAGAGGAAGGGAGGGGTAGGATGCAGGTGAAGATAAACAGGAACAGGACTAGCAAAAAAAACACAAATACTGGACTCTCTAATTGCATGGGGAATTGTGAAAAATTATTGTGCTTAAATAGAGAAAAATTGAATATTTAATATTTTTTTTTAGCACTGAGATCATTTTTTAACCTTTATTAATCAGCTTGGCAAAAGTCAAATTCTAAATCTAAATTAAATCATACTAAAATATTTTATTATTTATATTTCATAATTTTTTTTAGCACTGAGATCATTCTTTTTCGTTTCTCAATCAGCTAAATCTAAATTATATCATACCAAAATATTTTAAATCAAAAACATTTTCCCAGTTAATTGTGTCAATGTTCGTGGTGTGAATTGATTTGAGTGATTGGAACGTGGACATGCTTGGACTCGCCCACTTTTTGGCTCACACACTTCGTAGATGGAACGAGTGGAATGAAATTTAGTTGAGTGTTGATTTAGGCGACCGACCGAGATCCCAAATGTTGGGGCATGTAAATTGACTGGGTGGTTCTAAGCGCACCCCAAAAAAAAAAAAGGGAAAAAAGAAAACAGAAAACTGGATGATATCAGTGCTGGCACCCCACCTGGTGATAATAACCCAACAAGAGACAGACAAAGAGAGAGAGAGAGAGGGAGAGGGAGAGATAAGCAATAAATAAATTTATAGCGCATACCGAAACATATTCCAGAGTCGCCACAACTTAAGCGTCTTATCTAATCAACATGTCAAGAGGAAGAAGAAGAAGAGCAAGAAGAGGAAGAAGAAGGTAAAAAAAGGGGTTCTAAATGCCAGAACATATAACTTCAAATTGGGGTGTATGGGGTGATATGTTATATATATTATATAGTTAAAACTGCGCCTCGCCAAATGATAACAAAACAACAACAATAAAATAAGCAAGCGCCAATCGACGAGCTCCTCAAGTGGTTGTTCTTGTTGTTGTTGTTGTTCTATTATAAATAATTTTGATATACTTCTATGTTCTCATTTTGCGGATGATTCATGCACATATTATTTAACCAAATTGAATAACAATTTTTTGCGGTTTTCGCTTCAAGTGCTATAAAAGTTGAGGTGAAGCATCTTGAAATGAAACTAAGGCGGCAAAGATCACATCTTAAGTTTTATTGAGACATTAAAATAAGTCTACCTGTTTCCAGTTTGGGTTTAAGTACCATGAAATATATTTTATTCAAATCGAACATATGAGTTCTGGGTAAGTAAAAAAAAATGGGGCGCTTAACAAGTACAAAAATAAAACTTTGAAATACATTAAGAAAATATGAATAAATAAAATGTTAGAAAAATATCCTCAAAAAGAGAATTTCTACCTATTGATTTATTTATTTTGATACCCATTAACCTTAAAGAAATAGAATAAAGATGTAAATAATATATAAGCAAGAAGATAATGATTTTTGTTTTGTGAATTTGGTTATTATTTCGAAATACATAAGTCATAAAAGTCCTTAAGATAGTTTTACAGTAACTTATTATAAAATATAAGTATAAGTGCCATTTAAGTTCTAGAATTTAGGCACCCTTAAAACCAAGATCTAATACAAATGTAGAGAACACAACAAATGGAGCATAAAAGCTTCTTCCAAAAGCTTCTTGATTGCATTGAATTGTTACTCAAAACAAACTTTATTTACTTAAACGAAACTTCAATGACAATTTGCTAGCAAACCGAAAAAAAAAACGAAGGAAACTTTATAAACATTACACAAGTTTGTGTGCCTTGAAAATATTTAATTCCCGCCGGATATATAACGTAAGTACATACAAACACTGTCCCCCCCTTAACCCCCTTTTTCTAGGTGAATACTGCCCTGTATATGAGCGGTTTTAAGGCGCTTTAAAGCAAAAACAAATAAGCGCATAAAGCGCTACACAAACAATGTCTAGTATGTGAGAGAGAGAGAGAAAGGGTCTAAGCAGCCAGCGAGCCGTTATGTTGTGCAGATAAAGGAAATGGCCCGAGTACCTACCCCACTAACCCCCGTCTCATATCCTTGTGCAAACACACACGTGTTCTTGACAGCGATTGCGCTTTTGCAACAATAAACACAAAGCACCCAGTACGCTCCAAGGATGTGTTGTTGTTGTTGTTCATGTTGTCGTTGTAGACCAGCTGATAAGCGATAAGCGAGCTGGACACCTAATGCACATCAGCATAATTACTAGATAATCATTATTCACAAGGGATTCTTGGGAATTTAAACTAGTTTTGAAGTCATTGTTTAATTAGTTTTCTTTTAAAGAAAAAACAAAGACATATTCTAACTTATAATCATGTGCTTTACCCTAGACACAAACCAACTTAAAACTCATTGAACTGAACTGAACTGAAACTTAGCTGCGATAATCACTTTGCAAACACAGTCTAGAGCTGACCGCTGGCTGGCAAGGATCACAGGGATCACATGGACACCGCCTTCAGGTCTTTCTCACGACATCTTCTTTTTTTGCTTCTCTGTGGCGCCAACTTATTGAAGTGTCAACGTTGTCTGCTGACTGATATTTTCACTGGTTTTAACTTTTTTCACACACCTGTAACTCCCCCCACAACTCCCCCCTCCTCAACAACGACCATATGTTACCAAAGTCTGGCCAGCTTGTTAGCAGTTAACATCTTTATGCTAAAAACATATTTATTCGCTTTTTATGCCTGAATTGATTTGTCGTCTTCATTTTTTTTTTGTTTTTTCGAACGTGTTTCTCCGCACATTGATTGTGTGTGTTTGTTTCTTTTTTCCCCTTTAACACACAACTCACTTGAACCCATATACTAAATGTAGTCTATGTGTTAAGATGTGTGTAAATTCTGTATGCCGCCGTTTCGTTTCAGCTGTTTCTTCTTCTTACACTTTTTGCCTTCTTTTGCGGTTCGCCAAGTTTGTTTATCCATTAAAAATATAAAAAAAACAACACAGAATTGTGCTAATCAGCGGAGGAGCGAAAAAGCGCCACGCTTAGTCATTCATAAATCGCGTGGATAACGTGACAAATCATCATAGAGGGGATTACTACTGAAAAAGCTAGGTGGTTTAATAATTCCTTTTTGATTTAATGTTAGGTTTGGTAACTTTTTTGACTATTTAATAATGAAAAAAAAAGTGTTTAGGATCTTGTAATAAAATTAATTTCTTCGTTAAAGTTTTTAAAAAAATATTTTTAAGTATTCGCAAGTTTTGCTAAAATTGTTCTCATAGAAAAACCAAAAAAAAATTATAGAATAATAAAATATTAAAGATTAATAAATCTTTTATGTTTAATAGAAATTTTTTTTAAGCTTGAAAAGTGTTTAAATTTTTAAGAGCTTACAAAATAAGCTTTGCAAAGGTTTTTACCTTAAGAATATATTTTTCTAAACCTTAATTTACTAATCTCAAGAACCTCAATATTTCGGACATAAAACCCACAAAGACACCCAACTCTTAATCCCCTTTCTTCACTTACTTGGCTGAAGCTTGAACTAGATTCCAGTCATAGCCCTCCAGGACCTTCATTACAGCACTTGTAATGCGTTCATCCTCCTTTCGCCCGCCTTGGCCAGCGGCTCTCTTTTGCTCCGCCTTCAAGGCATAGTTGGCAAGGACCAAAGTCTCCACCGGCTTGGCGCGTTCCGCACTCGAATTTGCGCTCATTGTCTTTTAAAACACCGACGGCTGTACTCAGTTTGCGAGATACAGTTGCAGTTACAGTTACAGTTAGTAGGAGATACAGTAGCAGAGATAAAGGTACACTAGATCACACACCCACACATACACACGTAGAGAGGAGGAGAGACAGAGAGAGCGGGATTAACGAGCGACGCAACACGACTGACAGACAAACAGCGACTGATCTGCGAGTCAACTCTTGAACAGCACTCGGCTCCAGACTGAGAATCGTCCGTTCGTTTGTTCGGTTCGTTTGGACGATCGGCAAGATAAGCTCAAGACGCCGTTGGTTGGCTGACTGTTTGTCTGTCTGTCTGTTCGTGTGTCTGTCTGCAACTGGGGCTGAATGTGCGCCGGCAGCAGCGGGGGCGAGCGCGCGTATATGTATATATATCTATGTATGAATACACATAAAAATCGCGGTACGCGTGTAAACATTAACATGTTCATGTGAAATTAGATGGCCCCCGTATAAAGGGGGCAAAGGGGCCACAAAACGATCCGAGTGACAGAAGAAGAAGAGGAGGAGAAAATACAGAAACAGAAATTAGTAACACTTTACAACCACATGTGGATTTATGACACCTCAATCGATGCGACGGTCGGGGGTGGGTGAATTTGAAAGAGAAGAAGCAGAACTTTGAATAACCACTTGTTGCAGCTGTATTTATGTAGATGGGATAATCGATAAGATTGCACCGTAAGGAACTTTAAGGTGCACGGCATGATAACGGTACGTAATGAGTTTAATGGACGGGGAAAATTGAAAGGAGTAGAGAAAAAGAGTTGCTTTCATATGGGAGAAAATGAATTATTCGAAGTTGTAAGTACAATGTTATATACTACATTTTAATTTTAATTATAAAACGATCATTTCATTTATTTAATGTCTTTTCACATTCTTCCAAACAAATTAATAGCTCAAAGCAGACGCTTTCTGTCAAAAAAAAACTCAGCTGATTTAAGTTACTGAAAGTCGACCAAATAATAAACGTTAGACGACATCATAAAACACATCCCCCCGCTCTCCCCTCAACTAACAAAAATATTAAAAATGCCAAGAAAAACTCTAAATCGAAACTAGATGCTATTCATTTCATGGCCATAAAAAGTATTGATGCGTGGCTTTTGTTTCGTTTTTTCTAATCCTGATTTTTTAGCTGGTTTCAACTGGATGTAATTGGAAAATACAAAATGTGACTTTTACCAGGCATTTCTACTGCTGCTGCTGCTTCTTCTTCTTCATCTTGTGACTTGTTTCGGGTTTTTTTTACAACTTTATAATTTTTACAGCTCAATTAACTTTTTTTTTCCAAAAACTCAAACGCCGCCGGCGTATAAAACGACCAAAAAAATACAACAATAAAACACGAAAATGCATAAACGAAATCATAAATACCTACTAGATCCAAACTCTATGCCAGATGAACGTTTTATGCGATAAAAAAAAATCGAAAAAAAAAAACAAAAACTGAAGTGTCATAAAAGGCATCAATATGGAAATAATACTCAATACATCTTTGAAAACCCCCGCTTGGAAAATTGAATCGTGTCTAGCAATTTAATGGCAGCATCTAACAAGTTGAACCCGACACCCCCACCTCCACCACCCCCTGCTACCACACACCCCTCCTCGAGCAGTTTTTCACGCCGGCAACAAACTTGAAAAGGCGCCGCCTTGTTGATAAACAAAACGCGCAATGCAAAAATATGCAAATACATTAAGAACTAAACAAAAAAAAAAGTTTGGACGAAGTCTAGATACCCTTGCTAAACCAATTTTAGCTGCTAACATTTCAAATGCTTACATTTGAAAAATAAAAATAAAAATGTATGTCCAGCCAAAAAGTCTCAAATAAAGAATTTTAGATTTAAAAAACAACAATATTTCTTAACTGATTTTTCACATATTTTCTTCAACGTGTTACAAACTGCACTACAAAATCAAAGCACCCTTCGCAAATGCATACGAATAAAAAATCAAATTAATTAAAAAATATTTTTTGCATGCTTTAGAAAAAGCCAAATGGCAAATGAAAATTGTTTTTTGCTGAATTTGTCAGCCTTTTTACCACTTTTTTGTTGTTGTTGGTTTCATAATCAAACTGGAGCAACAGCAGCAGAAGCGACGAAAGGTCGCAGAAAAATGCAACGGGAACTGTAGCAGCAGCAGCGGATGCGACGACCGCTTGACAATATGCGACTTGGCATGAAATCAAATTATTTGATCTAAGCCGCCGCCAGAGAGGGGATAAAGAGAGCAGCAGCAGAAGCTATCTCACTCACCCACTAAACGAAACCAAATGGTGCGTTCGAAGGCGATGACGTTGCCAATGTTAGAAAATGAAGCACACTCTCCAGCCCTGCTTCGCTCTTCCAGTCCCCTTACTCCACCCCAGCGCCAGCCGTGCGACATGTGTTGCGGAAATATTTAGCAAACAAGAGAGTCAGGAAATACATGCATGCTAAATGTCAGCTATCTCATTTTAACCCCTCCTCGTCTACATACTCATTTGCATGCACGCGCAAACCAACAACAAGCGAGAGACAAGCAAAAACAAAACATTCACTGCCTCCGGCATTTTGTTTTATTGTTTCACACCTGATACTTTGCGTTCGGGTTATGTGCCGTTCGTTTGACCATCGGCTCGGGCTCCCATTCGCCAGAGATCGTTAATTGTGCATCGGTGTGTGTATGTAACATTTGTAAGTATGTATGCGTGTGCTTATGTGTAATTTAGCGTAGATCGCAACCGCTGACTATTTGTTGTTGTTGTTTTATTGCCCCGTTGATTTGCTTTGTTTTTTCTCAACCAATCGGCAGCGGCGGGGCGTGTATTCTGTTAATTATTCGTGTTCGTAAGCAGACGCAGGTATTTATAAAAACGTAATAAATATTATTTACTTTATATGTTTTAAACAATACAATCCTTAAACCTTGTGTGCATTATTCCCCTTAAGATACAATTTGTATATTAATAATGTGTAAATAAAATACACATATGAACGAACTATGTTTGTGGTTTGTGTCTTAGATGGTGCTAGCGGTGTCAAGCTGGCTGCTACGAACATACAACTATGCCGATATATATTGAACACACGATGTCGACCTACCACCACAATTTATTGACAAGGGCCGACACTTTTTGATTGTGACATTTTGGTTCCGCTTTTATGTGCGGTCAATATGTTGTCATTCTATGTATATTTACAAAAATCAAAAACAAAAGTTAAAGTGACAAGCTTAGGCTGGGAGCAGACGAAATAAGTATCAAATTTAAGCGCGTTAAGAGAATGTTTCAATTTTGCACCAAAAAATATTTTATGTCAACACAGTAAGTCATTTTTTGATGCACGTGGTAACTAACTTCAATATTAATGAAAGTGAACTTCAAAACTTTGGATATTTAAGCGGTTTCTTAATTTGTACAAATTTATCTGTCAACATTTTGGAAAATAAATTATTTAAATTACTATCGTGTAAATAAAACTGTTCGGCAGCTAGTTCACTTTTTGAGAACCAATAGTTCAACTTTTGTTCAAACGGCTCGCAACTGGAACTTCTGATTGAGCCTGTTGTTGGTGTTGTTGTGTTTCCAAGATATATTCTAGCAAATAATTTTTTAAAGAAAATCAATCATCTATGACAAATTGTTAAGAAATACAATAAATAGAAGCGCAAAATGTAAGTTGGTGATGGTTTACGCTATGAATATGCAACGGGCGCGTGCTAAATTGTGAAAATTGTGCGTAACAAAAAGCCAAAGAGACTACTTTGGCCACTACCAGTAGTGGTGGCTACGTCTTTTTTCGTCTCGCTTTATGTGTGCTTCGTGGTCGTCGTCGTGTACGTATAGACTCGAATGTATGCTGGTGTTGGTGTGAAAACGCTGAAACAGTCAGGCTAGCAACGTGCTCGCTGTAAAACCAACAAAGGTACGAGCGAGACAACTATATTGCTATAATCTAAAAGCGTGTGTGTGTATGAGTGCCAGGGCAAACGACTCGCTTGTATTTTATTGTATGTCGCCGTCGCAGTCGTTGTCGTCTCCGTTGTGTAGTTTTTTGCCTCAACCAAAATCTTAACAAAATGTAAAACATATTTGTGTTTTATTTTGGCGGTTCACATTGTTGTAAATACACGCATTTCGCCAGTGCTATATGCGCGGCTCGAACAAAGCGCGGATGAGATTAAAGAAAAGAGATAAGACGTAAAAGAAAAACCATAAAACAATACATAATTGCTAAAAATTGCCAAATGGCTAAACTGGCCCTGGCTGGCTTAAGGTGTTAAGAAATGCATATAACGAATTGTTACTGATATTGTATGTGTATTGTGTGCGTGTGTTTCGAAAAAACCAAAAACAAAGAAAGTTGATATGATTTTGTTGTCTTCTTTCCTACTCTTATCGTGACGTCTCGCCGTCGTCGTCTTGAGTGTTGTTGTTTTTGTGAAATTAAAATCGAATTAAACACTGTGCAATGTAAATATATATGTATGTTTCAGCTGAAAATTTAAGCAAAAGTCAAGTGCAAGCAGCAGCAGCAGCGACGGCAGCAGCAGCAGCGGCACAGCGACTCCCAAAACCCGCCAAGGTAGGATAAAGCCCCCTTCCCTCTTTCTCTATCTCTGTCCCTCTCCCTCCTTCCAAGCACTCAGACTAGAGCCAGACAGTTAGCCGTTATAACAGTTCGGGTTGAAAAAAAAACAAAAACAAAACGAATGCATTTTAACGTTAGGTTGCCTCGTCCTCGACGGCGAGGCCATTGACTGCAGCAGCGATGTTGACGCTGGCGTCGACGTTCAAAATTAATTGCATAGATTGTTTAATAAACATTTTCGTCGCTTTTGCTGTTGTTTAAACAACTGTTTTTTTCACTCGTTGTTCCTCGCTTTTGCTTTTGCGGAAGTCTTATTTTGGCGCCCGCCAACGCAACGTGCCGCTGTTTAGCAATTGTAAAAAGGCTACGCAAATTACCATATGCGACGTACCTAAATATAGAAAAAAAAAATACATACCTACAGAGAAATGTACATACATTCACATAACGAACATACGTCATGTCTGCCGGAACAAGGAGCAAGAACAAGACCAACAACAAGAAGCCGTCGCACTGCACTCCCACCACGATCAGCTGTTGCTCTCACACAACAACATACACCCACTTACATACATACTTACACTTGAGAGAGAGCGAGTGGGACTGTCTCACTTGCGCACCTGCCAAATGACAGCGGGAAAAGAACAACAAAACTAGAACGTGCATTAAAACCCAACAAAAACGAACGGTAAACGTTACTTTTTTTTTGTTTTTCGGTAAACGAAACTGGTGATGGAGACGGCGACGACAGACATGTGCAGAGTGTTAATACATAAATCAGCACAAGCAAAGAAAGCAAACAACAATTCCAAGCGGCTATGTTTGTGTGTGTGTGTGTGTGTGTGCATTTCAAAAGCTTGACCAGTTTTGAGGTTAGAATTGGCCCAGCTTCATAGGTCAAAAACATACGCACACAATCACATATGCATAGAACACATGTACACGCATTTTGTTATTGTAGGTGCGAGTTGGAACGACATCAAAAGAAAGCGCAGCAAAAGACAAGTGTAGAATCAGGCAAAACTGCAAAAGCAACAACAAATAACGGGTACAATAATAATTGTCTTCTATTTGAAGAAAGCAAAACCAACACAAACAACAATAAAGCATAATTTTGTCATTTATTTCGGGATTGCCAGCAGAGAAGAGAAAATTTCTGTTCCGCACTCTGTTGCTGTGTGCGCCTTTTGCCTAACAGCTTGAGATTTGTCTGTTTGCTGGGGCGCGACTCCATTTTGTGTGCAAGTATGTGTGTGTGTGTGTGTGTGTGTGCTTTTCACCACAGAAAGTGTCATTTAAATGGCATTTTTGTTGTTTTTGTAGTTTTATTTGTTTGTTGCTTCTTTTTCTTCCAACTGTTAATCTCTAATTGTTTACCCACACGAACGCACACACAAACATGCATACGAATGTCTTTATTGACGCTTATTGTCGACTCTCGACTCTAGTAGCAGGTTATTGTTAAGGTTTTTTTTGTTGCCTTTGCTTTTTGCAAATTTGCGCTGATTCATCGCTTAATGCTAATGTCGTCATGTCGATGCGCTGTTTTTAGCTTTATTTTTAGATAGTACTTCACGCAGAAAAAAAAAAACCTCAACGATAAAGCAACAAAAATGCTGCACGTATCACAACAGATTTTTGGTTTCTTTTTACCATGCATCGCTGAAATCTGCAACAATTGTCTTTTCTTGTTGTTACATACAAATAGGTAAAGACGTGAGCGACGCTCAGTTTCGCTTTTGCATTTGTGTTCTTATCTAATTGACACATCGCACGTTGCCAGCTCATATGCTGTCACCATCAGCTATCAGCAGCAGCTCTTTGGCATTGTTTTTGTTATTGTAAGATTTACAGCTGCAGCTGAATCGATAACCAACAGACAGACACATTTATCGACGCAACCATTTGCTATTGGTGTGAGTGTGTGCGAACGTAAACAATTTTCGTGGAAATGTATAAATCATATAAATTTTGCAATGTATTATGAGTGTGTATATGTCACTTGCATTTACCGTTAGAACCAACTAACTGTTATGTCGGTCAGGCAGTGTTGATATTTTATGAATGTTTAAAGCCAAAAAAAAGCTAGAAATTTAGCATGTCTTGTTTCTGGCAACACTGCCAACAAAAATAACTAATAAGAACTTTTCTCTCGTTCTTTTCACATTACAGCAGCCGCAGCTCCCGCGACTGGCACGAAACTTCGACAACGCCTGAGCGCGCGCCTTAAATACGAATAACAACAACAGAATATAATAAACGCAATAAGAGATAAGAGAGCGAGAAATCATCAACATTTGGATTTGCATAAAAAACGAAAAACAGACGAAAGGAGAGCGCAAGGTTTTTATACATTATTACTTCAAATAATTGTTGCACACTTTAAAAGTTAATTTTTTTTTAACATAGGCAACGTTGGTCAAGCACCACACAAACAACAACACAAAATAAACTTGGCAGACAAAATGGAACTGCGCGTTGGGAACAAATATCGCCTGGGCCGCAAAATAGGCTCGGGCTCCTTCGGCGACATCTACCTGGGCACAACGATCAACACGGGCGAGGAGGTGGCCATCAAATTGGAATGCATACGCACCAAACATCCACAGCTGCACATCGAATCCAAGTTCTACAAGACAATGCAAGGTGGCATTGGAATACCGCGCATCATATGGTGTGGCAGCGAGGGTGATTACAATGTGATGGTCATGGAGCTGTTGGGACCATCGCTGGAGGATCTGTTTAACTTTTGTTCGCGCCGCTTCTCGCTGAAAACGGTGCTGCTGCTGGCCGATCAAATGATATCACGCATCGACTATATACATTCGCGTGATTTCATTCACCGCGACATCAAGCCCGACAACTTCCTGATGGGCCTGGGCAAGAAGGGCAATCTTGTGTACATTATTGACTTTGGCCTGGCCAAAAAGTTTCGCGATGCGCGCTCCCTAAAGCACATACCATATCGGGAAAACAAGAATCTGACGGGCACCGCACGCTATGCCTCAATCAATACACATCTGGGCATCGAGCAGTCGCGACGCGACGATCTGGAATCCCTTGGCTACGTCCTAATGTACTTCAATCTGGGCGCTCTGCCCTGGCAGGGCCTCAAGGCGGCCAACAAGCGACAGAAATACGAGCGCATATCCGAAAAGAAGCTATCCACATCGATTGTCGTTCTGTGCAAGGGCTTCCCCAGCGAGTTTATCAACTACCTAAACTTCTGTCGACAGATGCACTTTGACCAGCGCCCCGACTACTGCCACTTGCGTAAACTGTTCCGCAATCTGTTCCATCGCCTGGGCTTCACCTATGACTATGTCTTCGACTGGAATTTGCTCAAGTTCGGCGGCCCACGCAATCCTCAAGCCATACAACAGGCGCAAGATGGCACCGATGGCCCCGGCCAGGGTCAGGATGCCGTTGCCACCGCGGCAGCCGTCGCCGCCGCCGCCTCCCATCAGCAGCAGCAGCAGCAACAACAACAACAACAGCACAAGGTTAACGCTGCCATGAACACAGCCGGCGGCAGCACACAACAAATGCTGGGCGGCAGCTCGGCGACCGGACAAACGCTGGCAATGCTTGGAGGCGGCGGTGGCGGTGGCGCTGGTGCGCAGGTCATTGGCAATGGTGGCCTGAACATGGATGACTCGATGGCGGCCACCAATTCGTCGCGACAGCCCTACGATACGCCCGAGCGACGTCCCTCGATACGCATGCGTCAGGGCGGTGGATTGCAGGCGGGCGGTGTTGTTGGTGATGTACGAAATGCTAAATAATATTTTATTGTCTAGAAGCAAGCTGGACACCCGTACCCTTAACCGTACCCCCCCTTTCCACACACACACCACGTACATATAACAATGAAGAAGCAAATAGCAAACCTTTAGAATATTACGCTCTACTATATATATATATATATACCTATGTATATTTGTTTGATGTATGCATACATAACATGTTATATGTATAGTTTAGTCAGCGACCTGGTCGCTGGAAACATGTTGCACACACACACACACACACACTCACATAGAGAAGCAAGCAGCAGCTGCGTTTTTTTCCTTTATTTTGTATATTTTTGTTTTCGCATTTTTTTTTTTCGTCTACCTTCCTCTTAACATTTTTGCTTTGATTGCTTTTGCCTGATTATGTTTATGGCAAGGCTTATTATATTAACATATGCTTAGTTTAATTTATAATTTTAGTTGGTAAACAATTGCAAGCCGGTGGCAAATAAGCGAAATTATGCACTACAATTGAATCAAGCCACAAGCAAGATGAGGATTGTAAATGTCTTTGACGACAGATAAAACAGAGAGAGAAGAGAGAAGAAAGCCAGTAGACTATTCTTCTTCTTAAAGCGATAATGAAGAAGTTAGAAATACAAACAAAAGAACTCTCAATCTGTGTGTTTTGCATTTACTTTTTGCTGAACAGTAACAGGATTTAACAAATTATTTCGTTACATGCATTTTGTTTAAATAACATTAAAAAAAAAAAAAAACCAACCGACAACAACAATGAAAAACAACCTTATCAAAATACAATTCATCTGAGAACAAAGGGGCAAATTTGTATTAAATGAGTAAAACAAATACAAATGGCATATACAATTAATATTTAAATATATTAAATCGTATTTTGAATATACTACATATAAGTTGTAAGCTTCAAGTGTAAAGGATAAAAAAAAAGGAAGAAACAAACAAACAAACAAAGGACACATTATGCGCCAGTGTCCCTAACTTTTAGTCTAGAAACTTAGCATTAAATACAAAAACAAATACAAATGCGTATATTTAACTAACTAACAAGTAAAAAGTATCGAGTAAAATATTAAACAACAGCTGACATTAAAAAGCGTTTTGTGCACCAATCACACACACACACACACACACCTACACCCACATTTAAATTAGCTTTAAGCATCGCTCTAATTTGTAAAGCCTCTCGATGTTAAACAAAGTGAATTCATATTAACTGGATTTGATTTCTCGCTTAATTTACATTTAATTTCTCGCCTTCGATACAACAAAAAAAACAACAACAACAACAATTATGTATGTGTTCAAAGCTCTGTTTTCGGCTTAATATATAGTTCTCTCTCAAACAAAAAAAAAAAAAAATAATTCGTGTAACCAATAAGTACATAACATAACCACCACACACACACTTTGTACTTTGCATTATATATTACATTATTATTATATATATTTTCAATTAGTTCGTAATGTCGTTAGGGGGCGTGAGCTGCGAGCGCGCATTAAAATTATAACGCTAGCTAATAAATTGTAGCTATAATATGAAATTTGTTTATAAGTAATACCAAACCGTAAAAAATACAAAAACGCTATTAAAAAAAAAACAAAACAAAAAACAAGAAACATAACAAACGTAATTCTGTAATTCTAATTGCGCAAGTCAAGATTATGGATTTTATAAGTATATATATAGAAACAAGATATAAGAAAAGTGCAACAAATACAAAAACAAATGTTTATCTTATGAACCGCATATGCAACACGTAAAAGAACAAACAAAGCAAAAATTATGTAAAACTAAACAACACATATAAATAGCAGTAAACAACAAATTATGAATAAAACTTATTAATATTAAACGCAGGCGAGTAAAATTTAAACAAGTAAAATCCGAAAGTTAAATAAAAACAAACAATGCATTACGTGATATTTCTTACAAATTGTTTTATTTGCTTTTTATTAGTTTCTCTATCATTTATCAACACTGTTTCACTTTTGATTTTTGATCATTAATGTGAATTAGATTGGAGGCATCTCGAGGACTTCCGAAGCACGCCTTGTAACTTGACCAAATAACGAACTACTTTTAATAACAACAACAGCAGAATTAAGGAACGGTAGATAGAGTCGCAAATACAGTGCCGTTAAAAATAGTACGCAAATGCAAAGAAACTGAATGTATATAAGAAAAATGATTAAAATAACAAAACAAATAACCTTGTGTGATTTTCCTTCTTACTAGCGATTTATTAAACAAACAAACAAACAAACAAAACAACTAACTAATATATATAGTATAATACAAAAGGTAACAAACTATTTAAAACTGAAAACGAAAGGAAATTATTTAATTAGCGGTAAATGTATGACAAGTCCATACGGCATAAGGGAATATAAGCAACACAAATAGAACACGTAACAAATTCTAACAAAAAACCGTTAAGAAAAAAAATTTTGTAAAATTATATGTAAATGTATATTGAGAATAGAAATTTTTGATCTAATTAATATAACACTAAATTCGAGTATATGTATGAACTATATACTATATATGCAAAATGAACATTAATAAACCACCAACAGTGATATGAGATACAAAATAACCAATATAAAAAGTTCATTATAATAAAAATAAAGCACGCGCAAATCACACAAATAAGAACAATAACAACTTAAAAGATACAAACTAAAGAACACCAAGCCAACAAGTTTCCATAACTATATATATTATATATAAATGTATATTAATATTATTATCATTATTATGATCATACTAGGAATTCCCGCAGCAAATTTTGAAAACAAACCCCAGCTAAACAAATTTGGTGCATATATATATTTGAATGTATGTGTGTATATCAAATGAACTCGGATAGATGTACGATTATCTAGTATATTATTAGCGAACAAACAAACAAAAAAACGTTCAATAGAATTTTAACACATTTGAACAAACAAACTCATGATGATAAAAAACACAAACACATAATAACACATTGCAAAATTAATGTTAAAAAGTCATACTAGAGGCGAAAAGAAGGGTAACATGAGTAAATAGTAAGTAATAAGTAATCCGAAAATTAAAAAAATTGCAACAACAATAAATATTAGATACAAAACTAAAAATGCAAAATGTCATGTACTCGTAATTGTATGTAATTATTTGTCGACAAAAAAGAAAATCAATGAGGAAAAACACTTAAGAAAAACGCTAAAATGAATAAAATCTATGATTTTGAAAATAAATTGAAAATGTGTTTAATTTAACCATAAATGAAACTTTGATAATTAATTGTCTTTGATTTGCAGTCGTATTTAACCCAAAACAAAACTTTCGAACTTATTAAAATGATATGAATAATAGAGATTCGATTTCTTATTGGCAATAAACAAAAGTTTTATGCTAATTATTTTACCATAAATAATTGACTAAGTATCTAGCCTATATAAAGGATATTTCGCGAGGCATTAAGGAAAGTCAAAACGATGCGGTATCAACCACGATTAAGAAACGGAGAGCTGGTCAAAATGAGCTGGTCATTGGCATTATCCCGTCGGCTGAATCCTGTAGCCTGGCCATTAGATGATAATCCAACTAGGAGAGCTCTCTATGTAGAAAGATTTTTGTTTGCTTTTGCATTCATGGTGATGTTAATGCACAATGAAGTGGATATACATTATTTTGTGGTCAATCTGGACGATCTGACAAAACTATTCGAGGGAATACCAACTTTTCTAATACTTGTGGAAATCAATATACGGCTCTTTCATCTGGTTGTCTACAAGAATCGATTGAAGAAGCTGCTTCAGAGATTTTATGCTGAGATCTACATATCCAAGGATTCAGATCCGGGTAATTTTTGCGTTATAAACTCTCAACTGATCGGAACACGATGTATAACTTCGTTCTATCTGATGACGCTGATGGCTTTCTTTGTGGAACCCATTAAAAATATTCTAGAAGGTCGCCGAGAGATGCTCTATAAGCAGGAATACATTTTCGATAATACGAAGCTACCCGTTTATATAACTCTAATTTGTCTTAACCTTTGGGTGGGTGTTTTATGCACTAGTGTGATTTTTGGTGATCTGAACATGTTGGGAGAATTCATGATGCATCTTAATGCTCGATATCTGGAACTAAACACGGATTTAAAGTTGGCATGCAAACGATTAATTCAGTCTAGTGATACCACAAATATTGCTGCTAATTTTCGACAGGAACTACTTAAAATACTTCGTCGTAATGCTGCTCTCAATAATTTGGCCGGAGATGTTGAAAATCAATTCACATTTCGTATTTTCATCACTTTTAGTTTCAGTGCCACACTTTTATGCGTCTTGGCCTATTTGTGCTACAAGGTAGGATTAAGTGAATGGTTGTCAAACTTTTATTGAGATTTACTTTTTCAATAGAATCCTGCTAATAACATCGTCTATATTATTTGGTTCATAGCCAAATTTATGGAACTTCTCGTTTTTGGTTATCTCGGCTCAATTCTCTATGCAACGGTAAGTAGATTTATGATAAGTTAATTCCAGTTCTTTTTATTGAACAATTCTGTAGACGGACAAATTGGATGTCATGTATTATTGCTGTGACTGGGAGCAGATTGTGTATCACTCGGATAATACATATGAGAATGTTCGGCTTATGAAATTGATAATTTTATCAATTGAGTTGAATTCGCGACCTTTTGCGCTTACGGGTATGAATTATTTCCGAGTCACACTTACTGCTGTAATAAAGGTAAGACACTGTTTATTATCTCAGGTTATGCATGTTATAATTGTTTGTTCTTATAGATCTTACAGGGTGCCTTCTCGTACTTTACGTTCCTAACCTCGTTTGGTTAGGAAACAGTAAAAACGTTTATATTTTAAATTGCAACAGTGACTAGAAATCTATAATGCTTTTATGTCTGTAACTTAAAACGTTTTGAAATTTGTCAATTCCGTTACTATATCAAAAGTTTGCTTGCTTGGTCACACTGAACTACGCTCACAATCGTGCGATAGTTTAAGTAGTCACAGTGACGGTTAAAGAAATAAAAATTTAATATTAAATAGCCAACCAAAAATGTTAAATTATTTTTATAATTTGATTTTAAATATGGTTAAACTTTTTACATCATAATAGTCTGTGCCCATAAGTAAACAGTGACACGTTTCATTTGCACAAATATCGCTCATCACTAAGAGAGCAAATTGCGCATATCGCTCATCTCGCGTATAAAACATCGCACAGCATAGCTCACCACTAGCAGCCCAACACAACTTTACAAACGAAAAGGTACTATTTTGTAACATTTTCGCTAAAATCACTTATAATTAGCGATAAACACATAAACAAAGCTTTGATTTTAAACATTATCGATTTAACACAGGCCACCTTACCAAGAGGGCCCGACGACAACAACACAGAACAACAGCAACAACATGGGCGCAAAACAGTCGCGTGAACCACGTTCCGTTTCAATGGAAAATCCAACTCCTGCTGGCGTCCTCGACATATCCGAAGATGTGGTGAAGCGCCTGAAGGCTGGTATCTCACAACAGGGTAAAGCTAATAGCGTGACAAACAGTTTGCAATGGCGTTGTTAGCAGAAAGCAAACCAACTGCTTGGCCAAGTGTTATGCAACCAATTGTCAAATGACCAATTTATTTATATTTTGACAGTGCAAACTAACAAAATTCGTATTGCTTGCAGCTCGTGAACATGCCAGCGTTGCGGAGGAAGCAAAACCGGCGCCAAAGCCACAACCACAACCTCCCAAGATGGCTCCAGCAAAGGAGAGCTCGCCGGCACCAACAGTTGTCTATCAAAGTCCCACGCCCATTTATGTGCAAGGAGGCGGACACACAATCAGTGCTGCTGATGTGCAGCGCCAAATGAACGTGGAGTTGCTGAAGAACGATGAAATGTGGCGAAAGCGACAGACACAGCTGGAGGAGAACCTTAAGAAGACAAACACCATCATGGAGACGGAGTATGCGAATGCCGTTGAGGGTGTCCATAAGCGCTTCGTGAGCACCGCTGCGTCACACAAGACGCCTCCATGCGGTGACCTCAAGTCCCAGCTGCTCGCCTGCTATCGTGCCCATCCCGGCGAGACACTCAAGTGCATCGAGGAGGTCTCACAGTTCAAGCAGTGCGTCGATGTGCATCGCATCAAGAAACTGGATAGCGAAGCTGCAGATCCTAAAGCGCCAGCTGCCAGCAGCAAGGTTGCTGTGCCGCTGGCAAAAGCCGGTTAAGAGTTGATGTTGAGTTGTATTCCTGTTTTGGTTGCTCCTGTGCCTCAAAGCCTTCACAGATCTATTTAAACCAGGGAGCACGCTATTAAAACGCGAGTGTCATTGTGAAACATAGTAAATTAACTTTAATATATACATAACGAAGGTGCGTTTCTCTATTGATTATATTTCTTGTGTTCAATATTTGTTTTGATTATTTCATGGATGCTATTATAATGATTTAATGCTGAAGATGTTTTGGCTTAGGACAAATGGTAGGTGACAATTAATATTGTACAATTGTCTGGTGAAAAGTTGTGGTTAACGTGTGAAAAACCCATGCGATAAGTTAAGCAATATAATTAAACCATTTATAAAACAATGCTATTTAATTACAGTTAAAATCAGCTTGTTAAGTTGCATTTAACATGTTTTAAAATGAATTTAATTAGGATCGCGTCATTTAATCAAGTCAGTATTTCTTTAACCATTATCGATCAAAAATATTCTAAAGATTTTCTAAATAAGAGAAACAAATTGTAAACTGTTTTATGTGACTAATTAACTTTATTTGCTTGTGTGTTTTAAAATGTTAATCACTTTAACCACAAGACCGTAAACTCTATAGATATATAGTATAACACATATAACACATACACATACAGATCTATATAAGTAAGGAATGAAGGCTTAAAGCCAACTATAAAGCGCCAATAACAACGTAGCGAGCAGAGGGAAAAGCGCAAGTCTTAATGCAGCTGCACTGCTCTCTGTCTTGTTGCCGTTTCCACCTGACGCTAGATGGCGCCTGCAAGAGTCATCAAAGTTCTTGGCTGGACCCATGCAACCGGCATAGCTCATCACATAGGCCAAGTAGTTCTGCTCGAAGGTGCCGCGCACCAAATTGGAACCCGGTCCGCTGGCAAAGACAATCACATCCTCGCCACCATGCGTCTCATCCTTGAGTGCCAGGGTGGCCATGTGACGATAGGTGGGTGACTCCCTCTGCTCCTTGGTATACATTTTCAGAGGCATCCAGACATTCGAGCTATTCGCGGACTGTGTGTCATTTGCGAGGTGTTCAAAGTAGCCGGGTCCATTGGCATATGTGATCGTTTCGTAGACCATGGGATCATTGGGCTTGTGGAGATTGGCGGCACCTAGGATATCAGAGCCACGCTGAGGATAACCATTGAAGGTCACCGCATGGGAATGATCCGCTGTGACTATAATCAGTGTTTCATCGGAGTCGGTCATCTTGACTGCCGCCTGAACGGCAAGATCCAGTTCGTAGACCTCGTGGAGTGCGGCTCTAGCAAAGTTCTGATGATGACCCTGGTCGATGCGTCCACCCTCCACGAGCAGCACATATCCCGGCGAGTCCTTGCCACGTTCCAGCACCCCTATGGCAGCCTCGGTCATTTCCTGTAGTGAGGGTTCACCCTCCTCCCGGGCAATGGAGTAGGTGATGTGATTGTTGCGGAACAGACCCATCAAATGATCCACCTTCTTGACATCCACCTTGAGTAGATCCTCACGCGTCTTCACCAGCTCGGCATGGGAGCTATCGTTCTCATGTCGTTCCAGCCACTCTTTGGCCAGATCCCTATTATCTCCACGCATGCAGATCGCCTCAGTGTCTCCCTCAAAATTGACGGTTTGCACTTCGCTCTCATTGTAGGCGCCCATTGGTTTGAGACCTCCTCCCAACACCACATTGAATTTGTTACCCGGCGCATTCTCCACCAGCTGTCTGGCTATATCCGTATGGATGCCAACCGACTCCTTGGGCACCTCCGTATCGCATTCCCAATCCCGATTATAGATTTTAGCAAAGGTTGCCGCCGGTGTGGCATGTGTTATCCTTGTGGTCGTCACCACACCCGTCCGTTTTCCCTCCTTCTGTGCCCAGTCCATTATGGAATCGAGTCGACCCTGACTAGCATTCACCTTGGAACGTGTGGTATCCATGCCAATGGCTCCATAATCACTCTTCACTCCAGTAAATATCGCCGTCGCTGTGCCAGCGGAATCCGGCACCTGTTTATCCACATTGTAGGTCTGTAAGGGGTTAACGAGGATTGAGTAAGGGATAACTTAAGGGGTAATTGATAGCCTAACCTTAAAAAAAAGGTAAAGTTTTGACAAGGTTGTGAAAGTGATTACTTGGACCTACCCCTACAATTAACTCTTGCGTAATACACTATTACTTCTGAGGGGAACCCATGACGTAATCAATGAAAGATTAGTCAGTTTGTAAGTCGTTTTTAATTAAGACCCACCTTAGCTAATCCCGTATAGGGAAACTCATCAAAGGACAGCGTTTCCTCTTCGCCATGGCCGTGTTTCAGATACTGCCCCTTGTAGATGCGTCCAGCGGTGATTGTGGACAGTCCCATGCCATCGCCTATGAAGATGATGATGTTCTTTGCCTTGTGCTGATACGAAGTCTCCTTGGCACTCTTCGCCTTGCCGATGATCTTCTCCAGCTGTTTGAGACCCACGCGACGCCAGAATTGTGCATCTGTTGCAATTTAGAAATTCAAATTGAGTAAGTCACAACATGTCGATGTCGCTTTTTAATTATTTCTAGTGAGACCCACTTGGCACTCGCAAGTACTACCGATCATTTCTAGTCTCAACCGCAACGACTAATTATTTAGATTTATTTTGTGGCATTTAAGTCTGGAAGTCGCTCGTTGAGCACACAAGGCCCATTAGAAGCGTTTCAAGAATTCGAGTCTGGTTCTAGACCTGGTAAATCCCCCTTTCTATAATAGCTACTTAACTGAACCGTACTAGTATTTATAGTCTGGGGTTTACTTAATGTACTAACAGCCCTACAAAATAACCATTTTTACGACTCTTGAATTTGTAACAAACAAGCACTTCTGGTGCTGAAATCGTCTCTCAAGTGTTTGCCATCAAATTCTATAATTTGCATTTGCACGGCTTACCATATAAATATTTATTTGTATACCCTATAAATAAGTAGTTGGGGAAAAAGGGGGTTTCAACAGACGATCATAAGGTCCGAAATATTATTTTTAAATTTTAATTAAAGTTCAATCTTGAAATTAATTTAAAAAGCATTCTCTCAACAACTACTTTGTTTATTCATATTTATTGCTGATTATTACTATTCTTCTTTAGTATGCAATTGTCGTAGGTTCGATTGAAAAGCCTACACCACCCCGCCTACCCCCTTAACGCCCACAAGGCGTGACACTGACGCACACAATACAGTTAAGCTGCTGCGTTGACAGACTGTTAATTTGAATTGTCAATGAAACCGAATTGGATAATTAGAGGCTCTTCCCGTACTTAGTTAGAGAGTGTAATTAGCACCATTAAAGTTTGATTCGGATATAGGCTTTATCACGATTATAACACCTGTGACTAACTGGCAAAGTGTTCTAATTAAATGCTGTTTGTGTACAATTGGCTTGTCAAATGTTTGTCATTTGGTTAACACTAGAAATTGGTTGTTAATATCTTAATTAAAAATTGTTGTTTACTCAGTGTTGCTTTGACTATGCCTAATCTTTAAGTTTCAGTGTTATTGCAAGGAATTTCCAATGCTACAATTAGCGAAATTAATTTCATTTCTGGTTGAAAGTCGATTTTTAGAATTATGGTGAAGTACAGCTTAGAGATTTTTTATGGTTTTTTATATAATAAATGAGTTTTGAACTTAAATTGCAACATACAAGTTTAAATGAAGAGCTTTATATCTCTGTTTACCCAAAGAACCGAAACGTGTATAAGCAGATATTTCAGCTGTTTCAACAATCATATAATGTAAATTTGTTTTGAACGGTATTTTTTTAAGCAGATAATCAAATATTTCAACACCTGTGTCTGACATGAGGTTTTAGCTAGAAATATTATAGGAAAAACAGCTAGATAAATCAACTATAATCATACATTTAATTATTTAATCATAGCAATTGTTTTTTTTAAACACATTTTTTCTGAGCTTTAGAAGTTATTTTTTTTTTGACACTGTTATTTATTATTCTTTTTGAGAAAATAAAAAAATCAAATATGTAACTTGAGAGATTAAGAATTAATGTCTGATAGTAAAATATATTCAGTTGCATAATTTTATATTTTAAAAGTCTGTCAATACTACATATATATTTTTTGTTGTTATATAACACATAACTGTTCGCTGTTCGAGTTGAACTAACACGTAGTATGAAAACGCTTGAATGCGCCATTCGTTCAACTGTTCACGTGCACAGCAAGAACACGTTATAAATTTCTTTTGAGAATTGCAATAAAATGTTAGTTAGGAAACGAACCTTCGACAACGCTGCCTTTGTCCTGAACGCTGGGCTCCTTATCCAGCTTAAACTCGGGTCCAATTCCACCGCCAGCAGCGCTCAATGTTTGTATAACAGGTGGAGGCTGCACTGTAGCCGCCCACGAACCAATAAATAGACTCGAGATTAGAAAAAGTGCCGAATGCATTTTGTAGAATTCAATTGAAATGACGAGAGCTTAGTTTATTTATATCACAGCTGTGCTTTAAAATCGCTGGATACGTTTAAAAACCCATTAAAAATTCACAAAAAAAGTTAAATTTATTCGAGCACGGTTTTAAGAACGGGCTCGCGGATAGTTCACAATTAGCGGATTTGCAGCGACTGGCGTCTCGTTGTGCCCTGAAGCGCCGTTATATGGCTGGCACGATTAGCAACTGTCATCGGCTGTTCACGAAGCAGTCACACGACCGTTACCGTACATTGCTTTTGTTGTATTTTTTTTTTTTACATGCAAAACGTTTACGCTTATTTCAAATTGCAGCAGAACAGAACTGAGCAGAGATAAACTCATTAAAAAGTAACTTGTTGTCGTCTGCTGCTTCTGCTGCCGTCCATAAAGAATCGTTGGAAAAGTCTGTCACTTTTATGAGCGTTTACGACCATCATCATCATGTGCCAATACGGTGAATTATGACTTTGATAGCACGTGAACCTGTTGCAGACGGCTGCTGTCCAGTGACTGATGCCCATTTTGCTTTATCATGGCAAAGTCTCGGGAACTGGGATCTCGTATCTCACGTGTGTTGCAGATGAATTGATTAAGTGTGTGGCGCACATGGCGTATGCGTATTGTTTGCATTATCTACACAAAATTGGGCAATACATTGTTTGTCTTGTTTATCTCTCTCCCTGTCTTCCCTCTCTGTCTGCATACCGACAGACTCCCATTATAACCTCGCTCAATGTCACACATTAAAAAATATCTTTATAGGCGCCAAGTACACCAAACCGAACAATACAATAATGTACGATGATCGCTGGACTATCTTTAGCATCTGTGTAAAATTGGATCTATTGTCGTATTTTCAAGCTCGTTGACTTAGTGACACTGTACATAAAACATACGAGCATTATTTGTATCTCTTAGAATTAAAACGAAATTTTTTTTTATGCAACTCTTTAACTAACAATTATTTTTCTTAGATTATGCATAAATCGCTCACGAGTTTCAATGTTTGCTCAGAGTTGTGTATTTGTTATGCTGAATCTTATCTTATTCTTCGAAGTTAAACATATAATGTGGTACGTGTATTTTTAAAGTGTCATAAATTCTAAGTTGTTTCGTTTTAAAACAAATATTATGATCATTTTTATTTTTGATTTTTTTTTTTTTAAGTTTCCGTGTTTGTACTTACTGTTGTTTAGGATGAGATTATTAGCAAACATTTAGCAAACACTGTAATATTTTGTAAGCTTACTTAAAATCAAGGTTAAAGAATTGAGGAACTTAAGATTTTGATTAATGAGAAAATTGTTGAAAATTAAGTTCCGTATGTTTGAAAGTTTAAGTTTTAATCACGATTTTATAGGCGATAGAAAAGAAAGAAGATAATAATTGTGACAAAATAATATAATATGACTTAAACATTCTCTTTACCATGAAGCCTTGATCTATGATCATATTAAGTGAATTAAATAAATCGTCGCTAGCCAATTGGGTCAAGTTGGCCAGAGTGCACTGTAGTGTGCCCAAGCGTTTAGTATTCTTGACTTTTTATCTGTTGTAACTGCGTTCTGATTGCGCACGTTTTTAACGGGCACTGTAAACGCTGTAAAAAAAACATATAGAAGAACGCAAAGCAAGAAGCAAAAAGCAAAAAAAACTTCAATTCGAAATGACGTTAAGTAATGATTGTTATGATGATTGTCGTTTGCTCTTGGTTAATTATTACAGTGCATTGTTTTATGATTCGCTTGTGTTGTTATTATATTTTTATATTTTGTTGATCTGTTACGCTTGACTGGGGGCAGCAGCTAACTGTTAAGTTTGACAGCTGTATTTGGCATTGGAAGGGGCCAACCCCACAACCTTTACCTTCACCCCTTCGCCCTGCCCGCTTTAGAACTGTGTAAATATTGTTTCACTTTTTTTTTTGGCGCTATTTACTGTCAGGTTTTTTTTATTAAAAATTATTCATGTCACGTATAAGTTTGAGCGTGGGAGGTGTGTTTCTACAATAAATATAGAAATTCCACACAAATAAAAATTTTGTAAATGGTAACAATTTTCACTATGCATTACGAACCGAATTGCGTATAAAATTTGTGCTAACAAAATTATAAATGGGCGTAAAAAACGTATTTTAAAAATAAATAAAATGACTAGCATTACAGCAAACTAAAAAACGTTTTGCAATGACTCTGCAATAATTCTCGATTATGAAAACCTTTTGGATGATGTGTAACCACTGCGTACATTGCTGGTGGTTGCCGATCTAACGGTAGTTCGGCTCGTTTTCGTCAGTGTGGCATCACTGGCGGTGCTGCCGGTGCTGGTGCTGCCATTGCTGTTCTTTGTTGTGGTGTTGTTGTTGTTGGTGGTTGATGTGGTGCTGCTGTTTATGGTTGTTATGCTGCTGCTACTGGCACTCATAGTCAGTGGTCGCCGTGGCGGCATTCGCTCATTAACAGCATCCAAACCCTTCGCCTCGGCAAAGGAGTGAATGTTTGCGCCTACGGTAAGTCCTTGGAGAGCTGTCGGAATAGTGAATTAAAAGATACGCATATATTGTTAGAGTAGTTCAATCATGACGGAAAAATACCACAGCTTACAACTTTTTCTTTGAGCATTGTAATCTTACATTACATGGATAATTATCTAAATATCTGTTGCTTTATATTTGATTATAACTTATCTTTTATCGTAGCTAGATTTATGTTATAGTTAAATCATTTTTTATTTCTACTCAAACTGTTTGTTATCAACTTCGACACAAAAAACTATTTCATTCATAAGTTTTATTCTTAATTTTTATGATTCCATCGACCTTCTATAGTTTTGTTTTAATTTTTCAGTTATCTTATTTCCTACTTTCAATTGTCTGTATTATTAAACTATATCTTTCCTCTAGCTAATTTAATCTTTTTTCTGTAAGTTTTGTATCTTGTATCTTATTATCGCATCATTCAAAAATGTATCTTACCCTCTGTGAGTGAATCACGACCACCAGAGAGTGCGCCCATTGGCAATGCGCCCGTTGGCGTCAGGCCCTTTAGTTTCAGCACGCTCTCCGACTCTTCCCTGCAAGGTGTAAAACAGTTAAATTGCTTTAAGCCGACAACACATGAATCTTGACTCACCTCAGAACGGAAAAGACACGCGACATCTTGCCAATGGCGCGTATTTTGTTTTTTATTATTTCCTTGCGTAGTGCTGACATTGAAGCTGTCAATTTATAGAACTCAATTAGTAGAGAATACCTTTAAATCATGTTAGTATATGTATGTATATTTAGAATTAAACAGCATATTTGGGCGGATTCTAGCTGAAGCTTTGCGTGCCAAAGCTGATCAAAGCTGTGCAAAGCTCACGTTAAGCTCGTTCTCTCTATTTGGCAGTAGCAGCAGCAAGGGCGGCGACGACGTCGCTTCAACACTGAGCTTACCTGGCTTACTGGGCGTATTATTGTTATTATTCAAAGACGCCGGCACGAGCACAATTTTCTTGCGCAGCTCTTTATACGCCCAACCCCACCAACACCAGGAGGCGTGTTTTAAAGTGGGTGGATTTGTTTGTGGTGTGTTGTTGTAGTTGGTTGTTGTAGTTGGTTGTTGTTGGTTTTGTTATTACAAATTTTGTGTGCAGATACATTTTGAAAATAAGTATTTTTAATAGAAGATTAGTTATATATATTTTGTTTGGTATTTTTGTATACTCTTGCAAAAGGAGGGTTGTTTTTTTTTAAGTTTAAGTTGAGTATACGACATTTATACAGACCCACACAATACATCACATACAACATCTATACATCACGGATGAATATGTATACATACCTTCCTCCAGGTCATCATCAGGTCCAGCTACAAGCTCATCATCAGAGCAAATGTTTAAAACATTCACCAACATTTCAGTGACCTAGAAAGCAAGAAAAACTGAAACTTAGAACGATTTTTATAGGGCATCCTCCCTTCTCACCTTCTCGCCGACAAAGGGCAGGGACCAGGTGAAGACATCCATGAAGTTTGGTAGCCAATAGGGATGCGGAGAGCAATTGAATTGTCTTATGTTCATCACGTTGTTCTCGTATTTGAGCACAGCTGCCTTTTGTCAAATGTTGACGATGCGTTTTGACAAATATGTGTGCGAGAGAAAGAAAAAGGCAAACAATATTTACGGGAAGGCAGACACAAAATAGTACATAGTATAACAAGCGCAGTGCGCTGTGCAAAGATTTAAAAATAGACAACAAGTCAAAAGGAGCAAACAAAATTCAATATAGAAATTTGCGGCTGAACAAAGTTCATCGTATTGGCCAAGTCATACCTTGTTGTTGTAAACATCTAAATAATTGGGCGCCGAGAAGATGGTAATCAGCGATGGAAAGCCCGTTACTTGATTCTTTCGATACATGCGATAGCTGCAGAAAGAAATGAAAAATCATTAAACATTTTTGGATTAAAGGTAGAGTACTTGCAACTTACCCCGCATCCTGTGCTTCATGAGCACGCACAATGGATAAGAGGTTATTCTTCTGGAGGAACTCACAGCAGGCCGCATAGCTGAAGAAGTAGGAACAGCCACGCACCGAGTTGTGGGTGAAGAACTCGTTGGTCTTCTCACTGCCAAAATCTTCCAACGGATCCGACCACAACAGATCACACATGGGTCCATAAGCGGGCGGCTCCCTGAAGCGATTCAGCTGCCGTATGCAAATTCAAATGAGAGAGAACAAAAACAATTTTGACAGAGTGATTGTAAACATTTCAGCGAGACAACAATTCGCCTGCCAAATTTATTACCGTCTTGATGTCGTCGAGTGTGAAAATCTCTGGCGATAGTCCGCCGTGTATGCACAGAAACTGCTGGTTGAGCAGGGCGGCGAGGGGCAGGCAGTCGAACGCTTCCATGCACGCATCGTAAATACTTTCCGAATATTTAATAACGCCTGCAACAACACACAAACACACACGAATAAGAAACAAGTAGCTGGCGAGCAGCAATAAAACCGCAATAGTTGGTCAAGATTTATGCACTTGTTGCGGCTTTTATAAATGACATTAAAATTGCATTAATACTACAAATAAGTAACTTTTGATTTTCCCCTTAAATGTTTGGCATTTATGGCTGGCACATTAAATTGACAAATTTTTAAAAACTTGTCTCTTATTAAGACAAACAACTTTGTATTTTCTGATCTCTAATATTTACTTGTTCTAGTGCACATGATATGATATCTTAAAGATTTCAGAAATATTTAAAAATCATAGAAAAAATGTAATTCAGTTCAAAGTATTTTTTTATACTCTTGCCTTAAGTACATTAAATTGGACCTCAAACCCAGATTTTTTTTCTATCGATGATATTAAAATCAATCGATTATCTTCTAGTACAGTTAACTTACACTCCTGTTTAAAGGTGAAGTATTCCGTTAGATGGCGACACTCGTGATTGCCGCGCAGCAGATGCAGTGTATCTGGATAAGTGATCTTCAGGGACCACAGGTAAAGTACACACTAAGTAAAATGTAAAAGAAAGTTGATATAGTTCTTCAATTGACTCTGATAAACTTACCTCTATGCTGAAGTAGCCTCTGTCCACGTAGTCACCGAGAAAGAGATAACGTGTGGTTGCTGGGGGTCCACCGACCTCAAAGAGCTTGACCAGATCAAAGAACTGGCCGTGGATGTCACCGCAGACAGTGATGGGTGCCTCGACATCGATCATGTTCTTCTCCTCGCGCAACAGATCTGCTCCCTCGCTGATGATGCGCAGGGCGACAGATTCCTCGACGCGTCCCTCGAGCAGAAAATGCTGACGCAGTGTATCGAAATTGGGTTTGCCTGTCTTGGGATCATCGTATACCTCGGACATGGTCAGCTTGTGTGTGGGTGGCAGAGGCACATCTAAATTGTAGTAGCAGTTGCATATTGAATAGATTAGTTTATATAGACATTGCGTATACGCAATCTGCAACGTCAAAACGTTGTAGTGTCTGTGTGTTTATTTGTGTTTCGAGTGTGCATGTGGGTTAACGAGCTGCTGCAACTTATCGCTAATACTTATTTAGCTTGGCTTCGCTGCCAGATCTACGTTGCCCCCATACACACATGTGCCCCCATCTGTGGCATCATCTGCCAAGTTGCCAATGCACATGCACATTTCTTACGCTAATTACGCGATTTTTGAATGAGTGAATATAAAAGTCGGAAAAATTGATTGGCACACACAAAAACAAACACGAGCACACACACACACTCTTATGCTTGGTTTGTCATAATCTTTGTCGAAATGTTCAAATAGCAGCGCATTATGCCAATAAAACAGCAATATATATCTTATAAGACAGATGCTGTTCGTAATTGCTGCTTAAATATAATTTAATTTGCATTTTATTTTATATATAGATTAGAACGCTTTTTTAATGAATGCATAAAAAGCATATTTGGTGTGTCATTCAATTGAATTGGGTCAAGGTCATGTGATTTGACAAGAGCAAAAGCAACGTCATAAAGTTTATACCTGCATTTGACACATTTTTTTTTGTCTTAGATTTTATGCAAATTTGATATTACTTTTATAAGTCTAGTTAAGCTAGTTTTAAAACAAACTGATATTGAAACTAAAGCCCTTATAAAAATAAGGGTCGTCTATAGGCAAGAAAATTATTGACTTTGAATTAAAACTTTTCCCTAAAGTTCTTATGAGTTAAGGATTAACGAAACTTTAAACAAATTTTGAACTGTTTGGTTTTTAAGCCTAGGCTCTGTAGTAAATTGCTTGTCTTATATCTCTTGACAAGAATTTGAACAGTTTTCATTCAATTTAATAGATCACATCAAGATGAGTATCCTAAAGTGCGAAATGTCCTGAAACAGGTCATGCAACTAACTAAAATCATAGAAATAAAATATATTTACACAAATTTTAGTTGTTGCAGGTTAGGATCTCTTTGACATAAATAGAATGTTCCAAAAATAGGCTAATACTTGTCGTACAATTAGTTCAAGGTCGGAAGTATTGAAAATACCACAAGATATTTGTTTTAGCTTTTAGGATTTGAAATTTAAGGCACAACTAATTTTCAAACAAATGCAAAGAGATTATAAAAAATAAATGGGTTTTTGGTGTTGGGCAATTAAAAGATCACAGAATGGCAGATTTTAATAACATGTGATATATAATATCACAATGAATAACAAAGTGTGTGCTCTATCAAAAAATCTATCTAAAGATAATGAATATATACATTTCTTATATAGTATATGTTTAACTGTACCATCGACCATGCGCTCCTTGGTTTTTGAGTACTGCATTTTTTGTCTGCTGCCGCTCCCCGTTGCATCTGTTGCTGTTTTTGATGTTGCCGTTGTTGTTGCTGCTGCAGATGTGCTGGAAGCCTTTGTTGTTGATGATTTTGATGTTTTTGTTGTTGCGGCAGATGATGATGATGTTGAAGATTTGGTTGTTGCCTTATCCGAGCTACTACTTTTGGTTAGTGACGATTTTCTCGTCAGCGAACTTCGCGTCGTTGTCGACATTTTGCTAGCCTTTATTTATTCAAAAGGCTTTTCTGTTTATTTATTTATTTTTTTTTCTATGCGCTGAAAATTCACAATTTTGTATGTATTTTTATTCACTTTGGTTTTTTATTTGTATTTTTAATATGAATTTTATGAGACGAATATTTTGTTTGTGTGTGTTTAGTGCTGAAAAGTTAGTAGCGCTAAAAATTTAAATATTATTTGCCTTTTGGCTGAGACACAAAACACAACAACAGCAACAACACACATAGATAAACAAACATGTGTGTAAGTATGTATATTTTTGAGCAATAAATAAAATTTGTTGTTATTCGGTAGATGTGTGTATATATATAGCTTTTTTATTTATTTATTTTTAGGCAGGCACTACTCGCGATACTTATATCCGAGAGAGACAGATCCTCCTCGACAATGTGTATGAAGACAGAATATAAATGCCTGGCAATTAATATATCAATTTTGTGCAATTATTCACAAAATTTATTAACTTATCTTTTGGCATAGGGCTCACGAATTGAGCCGTATAATCGCACGACACTTTTTTTTTTTTTTTTTTTTTGCTAATTATATGAACAGCGAGACGCACAAAAACACAATAATTATTAAGTATATACTATGTGCTGTATAATTTCTAATTGGTTTGGTCACACTTTTGAGCGTTAATCCTTGTGGAACTTATCTTCACACCTTGTAACACTTTTTTTTAAATTTATTCTTGTGGCATTTAATTCACTCACAATTATTATCTATTATATATAATTTATATATGACATTTACAATTTTTGCATAATATATAAACTATTTTAAATAGGTGTTGGTCACACTTTTGTTGTTAATCCTTGTGCTGTACTGTAGTTTTGACGCGTTCACGGACTGGCATGTTCACCAAATGTTGGCGCGTCGTGATTTCCCTCGATACTGAGCGAAAATTTTCGCGAAAAGCTAGAAAAGCCAAACGACGGCGGCGACGACGATGACGACGAGCTAGACAACATCAAAGACACATTAACAAACAACGATCAACATCAGCATCGACAATCCGCGAGCATTCACTCGGCTCCGCCTCAGTCGCTGTCGCTGCTTTTGTCTCGGTCGCTGCCCTTGACTGCGCTGGCGCTGTGTAAAAATAAAAATCCTCTCTCAAATCGCTCTTGCTTGCTTGTTTATTTATTGGGTTAATGTGACATAGCGATTCAGCGGCGTTTTTCCCATGCTGGCCTCCATAAACAAAACAGCATCTCCAAACCTCCAAAACAAAAAGCGAAAAAAAACCAACATCCGTTCCACACTCTCAATGTTTTTCAACTTGACCGTGAGTCGACGTCGTCGTCCTCTGTCCATGATATTGTGTGTGTATGTGTGTATGTGTGTGTTGTTGGCCAGAAATTGGGCGCGTATAGGTGGGTGTCGCTATAATTATACTAGTATAGTCTTGACTTTGTGCGCGCCTCGTGCAAAAAACATATACATATATCCTAAATACATACCTACATAAATTTCGGTGGCTGATCTTTTTGGAATATGCTGCTTAATTGCTTGCCGGTTGGAAAGTAGGCGTGTTCAGATACTCTCACACGGCAAAAGTCTAAATAATAATGGAGCAATGCTTTCGATTTAAATAAGATATTTAAATAAGTATAGAAATATAGACAAATTTTTTTATATATATTTACTACCACATTACTTATAGGGTATTTGCACTTCTGTGCCATTAATTAAGTATATTATTTTTTCTAAATTTCTTGCAACTTTTATGAGCAGCGACAAGATAAGCAGAGAAAGCGTGGCAATATTTTAATAACAAATTCGTTGTTGTGTCATTGGTTGTTGTTGTCTTTGTTGTTGGTGTTGACAGTTCTTGATGGTCAATTAATATGTATTTATCTTAAACGAATCTCTCTCTATCTCTCTGCAGCATCTTGAATTGTGTGCTGACACATACAGAATTGACAAAACTGGCACCTGCTAAAGTATCAATAGCACCCAAAGAATGCGGTTAAGACAGACCAATGCATTCCAAGGGTTCGAACCCGTGACATTCAGAATTGGCAGAGAACATCTTGTGGGAAACGAAAACAAAGGCAAAAGTCACACGACCAAAGATATATATGAGATGGAAAAAGACTCCAAAGCGATGCATCGACATTTTCGTTTTATTTTCTTCTTTATTTTTATTTTTTCGCGTTCTTTGTCTACACATCTGCACTTATTGTTCGAGAGGGCGGGGGGCCGGGTTAAGGTTTGGCACAGCTCACTGTTTTATATATTTATTTTTAAGTATTTATTTTTATAGGCACCCAAAAAGCGTTGCCAGCATTTTAGAAGGGGCCCCCAATGCCATTGCTGACCAATTCATTTGGTCAACGGCAGCGCAATTGAAGATTCATGTTGAAGTCATCTCATCTCGTTTATGATTAATTTGAACAAGCGCTAAATTGATTAGAAAAATGTTTTGTTTGGTCGGCTGCCATTCTAACACTGTACTCGCCGTCAACGTCGTCGTCGTTGTTTTCGTCGATCGTTTTTGTTTACATATGCTTATTGGTATTGGTGCTAATTTTGTTGCCTAATTTTGTGCAAAACGAAGGAAAAGATAGAAAGATTTTTAAAATATTTGGTCGTCGGGTTGAGTCAAGTCGCTCGCATATCAAAGTTGACACTTGTACAATTGTACATTCATCTGGGCACATGTTTTGCATTTCAATTTGAATTTGAATTTGTATATTTTTAAATTTGCTATTGCAGAGCGCGCACGCTATAGTACTAAAATATATAGTAGTACTTATTTATAAAACAATGTTTTTTACGGTTCGGTTTGCTTGTTTTGTTGCTGCTTCCTGGCCTATAAACAAAACAAACTGTGGGCAAATGAAAATTGGAAAATAAAATAGCACAATATTGACAAGTAGCAACAACAATTCATTCATTGAACTTTGTTTAGATTCTAGTTGTATTTATATTTAGTTTTTTGTTGTGTGGCATTTTAGTCAGTGCGTAGGAAATTTGTTTATCTTATCGGTTAAATAATGTGTTCAAATTGTTTGTTAAATTACATTATACTACAATTAGTTATTAAATGCTAATTATATTCACTGACTGTAACTATTTAAGCTTTTACATTTGCTTAGCCAATGCAACAACCATGTGCTTGTGCTTTCTGTAAAGTTAACAGGAGTGCATGTGCTGGGTCTGTTAACTTAACATTTTGGCTTGTGTGCGCTTTGCTTTTTATTGTTTGTCTGTCTTGCGGCCGCCATTTTACAAATTGATAAACTTTGTAGTTATCATTGCTTATGTATCTTTTGGGCCATGTGTATCAACCTCTTGACTGGGCTATCATTGCTTACCCTGCTGCCGTTGCCAAACATTTGGCAAATGTTTTCCTTCTGTTTGTTTGGGATTTGTCCGAAAACAATAAGAAAAAAATGTTTTAGATACAAAAAAAGCCAAGAAAAATTATGTCGAATTGATTTATTGACTTAGTTATTTAGACCCTCATAGACGGTCCATGTATTTGTTCCCCAACCTAGAATATGTTAGGGCAAAAACCTTTTTTATTCTCATACTTTTTTCGTTTTTCTTTTGTTTTTTTTTTTTTTGCTTGTGTCAGTTTGTTGGCCGTAACAAGGGGCCCCAAAAGCAGCCAGTGCAAATATTTAGTTTTCATTTATGCGTTTTTCTTTTCCATGTTGTTTTCCCTTGTTTAGGCCCATTTGAGTTTAACTCGATTTGCACTCTGTGTAAATAAATATTGGTAAAAAATAATTCCACTAATTGAAACGGTCATAAGTACTGAAGGACTAAAGTGAGCTTTAGATTTCTGTTTTGATTTGCTGGGTAGTCTTTTTATGTTTACTAAGGGGATTAAGTAGGTGATAGTTAAGTTTGGAATGTTTGCTTATAACAGTTAATGGGCTTTAATGAGGCTTTCCATGCTAAAACAATTACTTATACTTACACTCACACTTGCGCATTATGCAAACACGTCACTAAATTTTTCCAAATCACGGAGTAGAGCAGTGTCTTAATGGTCGTTAGTTTTAAAGAGTGTAAAACTCTACGTATTGGTTTAGTTAAAATCTTTACGTTAACGTAAACGTAACGTAACGTAAAACGTAACGTAATGTAAACGTTACGTAACATTACTTAAAACGTAACGTAACGTAAACTAACGTAACGTTAATGTGACTTAACGAAAACTAACGTAACTATTAAAACACTGCTCTACTCCTCGATTATCAAAAATTTAAGTAAGCTCGGCTGATTCTGGTGAAAATTAGTGACGTGTTTACGTGCGCAAACGTGAGTGTAAGCATAAGTAAATGTTTTTTTTTAAAGATAAATTATTTATTGTACACACACAAATATTTGTATATTTACTAAAATCACTCAATACAAAAATTCTTATGTTGATAAATAAGTATTTGTCCAAATATTCTCTTTGTTATATTTAAATGGACAAGGGGTAAGTCGAAATGTTATTATTATCTTATAAGCACTTTGTTTAAATACACTCGTTTCTAGCACTATTGTGCACTTTTAATATAACAAACATTTTTTGAATTTTTTTCAAAGATATTTAAATTTTTATTTTTTTTTATGAAAACAAAAATGCAAGTAAGCTTGCCTATTTTTGTGTAATTTTATACACTTGAAAAAGTTTATATTAATTTTATAATGAAATGTGAAACGCATAGAAGAAAGCGTCTATGACCCCATAAAGTAGATATATTCTTGATCAGTCCGTCTGCCTGTCTGTCCAAGTGAAATTTAAGTTCTGGCATGCTTGTTAAGGGGATTAAATACGGATTTCATTATATGATTTCAATTATCTAAAAACTTAAAACAACCATCATATATATTTTTTTCATAATCAAAGCGCTCTTTTTAATGTTCAATTTTATTACTCTTTTTGCTATTATTGAGAATGAATCTAATCAGCGATTACTTTACAGACGCTTGCAGAGATATATTATGCACAATCATTAACTGACCAATTCGGATTATGAATGAAAGTTGATGGCTCGATAGTGATTTTGATATTCTTTTTGTGCGCACATCATTATGCGCTGCACGTTGCCACATTAATTGACTCATGAACGATTCATTGGGCAACGCACAGCTTACGCCTATCCCCCCAACGGCATTCCCCTCTCTCATTCTCACCCGCTGCAAATTGGTTGAGTATCTTTCTGCTAGATTTGATTTATATGGGCTGCAAATTGACACGATGCTCGCTATCGACGCACGTAAATGATTTTCATTTTTCAATCATAATATCATGCGTGCCTGCACTGCCAATCACCTCCTCAAACCTTACCTGCTTATAGGTGTAACACTTCTCCCTCGGCAAATCTATAACAAAGTTGCGGTCCTTTTCTCTATTGCAATCAAGCAAATTGAATTAACATATTGGGCTCGTGGGCGAAGTAAGCTTGTAGCATGTGGCAGCAGCCAGGATGTTGATTGTATTCATACAGTTTGTTGTTATTGCTGTTGTTGTCGCTTAAATTTGTGCGCCAGCTGGGCGTGTCCCTTCAATTATTTATGGCCCCATGCGCGACTTGTTTGCCTTTGTTAATGATGAGAGGCGGGAGCAGTAGAAAAAAAAATGTATAAGCACAAAGTGCCGACAATTGGCAACTGCAGCCGAGAATTGCAGCAGCAGCAGCAGCAGCAGGAACAACAACAGCAGTTCGAGCAGCCGCCGCTCGCAAAAAAGTTAATTAAAAGTGCAATCAAGCAACGACGAGAACCAGAACCAGAACCAAGAACGACAACGATGGAATTTTGCTAGCAACGACAAAAAGGACATTTTCAAGGGTGAACTTCAAAATGAGGCGAGCTTGTGTCAGCCCCGGCACCCCCTTCCCCAAATGGCGTATACGTATCAAAAATGGGTTTTGCTGTACGACATCAGCCTTAGCGCAAATACGAACACACACAAACACACAAAAACACACACATATATACACTTACAGACACATAAATTGCTGCAATTATAGGCGTCATAAATTATAAACGTCGACGGCGATTGGCGGGGCAGAAGAAACTGAAGTAGAAGGATGTGGGCAAGGCTGTATAAGATGGGAAATGCTTTTAATTGATTTCCTTGACTGTTCGCTCATTTCTCTTCCTTGTTCCCTGACCATTCATTGTGTCTTTTGTTTCCGTTTGCGATAAGTATTTTCCATTCTTTCACCTTCTCCATTTTTTTTTTTTTTTTTTTTACCAATCCATCATTGATTACGTATTGTCCTTATAATATTTTAAAGTGTGAATTCCCCAAGGCGCCGCGAAGACATTTTCATCTTTGCATCTGGAATAAATTAATTAAAATTTCCATCACTGTTTTGCCAATACATCGTTGACTTTGATTAAGACAGCTTGTACTTGCAATGACTACAGGCAAAACTCTGCCTGATGTCTTCAAAGATTTTCCCTGCCATGACAAGTTATTTATTTGCTCATTATGTGGGCTGTCTTTTCCAGATTTTTGATGATAAAGTAGCTTAAGTTTTCATATTAGTTCAAGGTCATGTTGTGCTGGCGGCTATTTGATTAAATGCAGTTTATAGCTCATCAATATGGAATTCCATTTTTGGTTTTCAATTATCAATAATTTGTGTTACTGCACAACGTTTAATCAATCCTGTGTCTAATGGTTTTCAGTATCCTTTCGTTGTCTCTGTACTAATTACAAATGATTGAAAACGGAAGTTCTTGTTAAATTTTCGGGGCATCTTTTAGGCGCACACATTCTCTTATTATTTTCATAGCCACTTATTATTGCTTATCATGTTGTTAAACATTTAATACGTTAAACATTTAATTTATTATTCAGTAAGCCATAAATAACATTACCGTATGAAGTGTCTGTTATTTAAAGCACAAAATAAAATGCAATTGACAATCGTGTTAAGCTAGCTTTTTCATAAATTTACCAATGTTTAATTACTTTACTTGCCAACAATATTAAATTATATATGTTATTCACTGAGCTATCAATTATTGTGCATAATCTATTCAAAAAAATATCACATAATAAAATTCAAATGACAACTCTTTTATGATTCAATAATAAAGTGTCAGCATAATAATTACTGTTAGTTCTGTGCTGTTCAGCTGTCAGCAGTTTAATTGATTACACGTTAGAGTTTTGGGACTTGAATTCATTGCAAATGCTGCTAATTACTTCTGCTCATGATGTCAGGCTTGATAATTGCTCGATTGCTGTTTGTGGCCATATCAAAATAGGCCCGGATACATCACTCAAATTAATAATATCAAAGTGTTCTCAAGCCGCAAGATGCTTGGAATACGCGAAATTTTTGGTGACGCGCCCACCACCACCAACCATATCGAGTAATAAGAAACTTTGACCTCGGGGCGCATTTTGACAGTTGGCTCTCTAAGTCCTGCCTATTTCCACCCACTCATTGCCGGGGCCACAACAATTGGAGGCGCGTGCGTTGAGCGGTTTTTGAGAATTTTGATTTAATTTCACCTCTGGCTGACTTCAAGCCGCTTTTTACCTCCTACAGCTAATTAAAAATAACTTAACTGCGCGTTAAACAAAATTTAATTTCAAGTTCTTGGCCCTGGAAAATTTAATCGCCACATTCCCTCTAGCTGCCTCCTTCAACATTAATTTCGTTTGCTCAGTTCTAATAGCCGGCCAAATCATATTTATTTATTAATTGTAATTACATTGGACATCTGGAATGGAATATCTTCGGTGCGGCACACAGCTCGTCATCCCACCGACTCGAGTGTAATAGATACTTGTAGTATGTTTCTAGATGGCAAAATCGCTTGCTCGGCTTGTTTGTGAGTGTCTTACCACCCACTTTTTCTCTCTCTCTGTCTCTTTTCTCTCTCTGTTTTTATCTCTCACTTTCCAAATGGGTTCAAATGCCAGCTCAGCTTAAATGCTTCTCTTTCTCGCCTTATTTGAGCATTTGTTACAGATACTATTTTTATAGGTCTACTTAACAAAAAGCTGAAAAGTATGCTTTAAAATATTTTTAATTTTACAAATGTATGTGTGTATATTTATTATGTTATAAACAGCTTACAATTGAAAATAATCAAATAAAACTTATATCATAATCATATTATTCTTAAATTTCATTCGTATTTGTATCGTTTATGACAATTATATTTAGGTAAAAGTGACAAAAGGCGTTTTAATATCTTTCATAACATATCTCACAAATATCCCAAACCAATTGTCACTTTAGAGAGTATACCAGCTTCGTTGTAATGCAATTACGGATTCATTATTTTTTTCCAATTTTCTTTTTTGTGTACTTAAGCATATCTATGTGAACGAGTTGTGTGCAGCTTATACTCTACCTCTCCTTTTCACTCTCTCTCTCTCTCTTACCTCTCTCATTGCGTATCTGTGTGTGTGTGTGCTATGCACTCAAGTAACAGCTGTAGATGAAAATTGCAAATGAAACTCAACTTGGCTTTGGCTTGAAGTGTTGGGCAAGCAACTGCTGGTCTGCCCTGGTCTGTTTTCTGGTCTGTTCTGGTTTGGTCATGAGGTCCTTCGGTCCTTTGGTCTGATGCACAAATCAACATTAAGTGCATGTAACTCATGTAACTGGGTAGCGAGCTGGTTTTGCCCACTTCTAAACATCCCCTCATATGTGTGTGTGTGTGTGTGTGTGGCACTTGCAAGTGTCAAAGTTGCATGTTATTGCATCAACATATTTACTCTATCTCTATCTTACATCCTTATCCCTCTGCATTCACTAAACAAAAAAGGTAAGGGATTTTGAATCAAGTACACTTGTTTTTAAAATGTAAACAAAGTCTTAAACTGCACACCAGAGACTGAAATTTTAACTTTGATATTCTTATACTAACTAAAAATTTTGAGGGGTTAGTCATAAAATAAATAAAAATCCTGACAACTTTAAGAAAGAAACGTATATTACTTATTTGCTGTTTTTAAAATCAATTTTTATGTTGAGCTGTTACTTATTTTTTTGGAGTGTATTTACTTCGGTTTGCATCTATCTTCTATCTTCAACTCAATCTCTCGTTTTGTGCATTTGGGGGTTTTTTTTGCCATAAAAGTGTCAAACTTAAGCTGTGCTTATGTGTGTGTAAGTTTACGTTTGTGTGTTGTTTGTTTGTTTGTTTGTTTATTTTTGTGGTAGATTCGTATTTTGTTATCATGCTGCAAAAACAGTATCCTGCAATTTACACTGATTAATTGCATTTCAAATGCTTTGGCCTTGCAGCTGGCAGCTGCTTTTTGGGTTGTGAGTGTGTGTGTGTGTGTATTTGCGAGGTGGCTGCTTGAATTTGCTGATGTATCGTTTGGCTTTTGTGGTTGCACCGCAGAGTGCAAACAAGCAAATTCATTAGCAAAGGCAAAAACGAAATTATCGACAAACCGGAGCGAAACAGTTGCTCAAGTGTCGGAGGAGAGTTGCGCTTCCAACTCGAATTCGTGGTAAACTTTTTCAATTTCGTATGCGTTGGCCATACACTCACTTTACACACACACACACAACCACTTTCACACACACATAACCCACATACCAAGTGGGGCAGTCAGGTGTAACTTTTGCCACTGTTGAAACAATTTTATGCGCTATGCGTGCCCTGGCTACATGAAAAGCAAATCGAAGATGAAGTAGAACTAGAAGTCGAAGGACCTACCAAGGGACAGAGGCAAAAAGCAGTTGGGGCCACGCCACAAGTTAAGCACTGGCCACAACCAGCCCCAACATAACATGAACAACCAACAAACAAAAAAAAAGTAAACTTCCAGCTCTGTGTGGCACCGTGAAAAGTTTGGCGAGCTCTTCACTTTAACTTTCAACGAACACAGAAAAGTCAATTGGGCCAATCTCTGGCACCATCAACATCAAAGTAGGGGAAGCGAATGAGCGCACAGTCATTGGAACCTGATTTTTATGTACATTGCAGGTCGCTATTCTCAAATTAAAAGTCAAACAGTAGATTGTGCTTAAACCTATTGTGAATTACAATGAGAATTCTTTTTGGATTAATATTGGACTTTTTTTCTAATACTTCTTTTCTTGATATGTCCTTAAACTGTTTTTCTAATTAAAGGCAAGTTTGACATTCTCTAATATTAATTTAAAGGAAAACTTGTTTCCGAGAAAACACTTTTCATTAGTTAGATTCTCGGTATTTGTTTGCGTGCTTAATTGCTTTCATGATCTTCATGTGAAGCATTCTTTAAGTATAAATTTCTCGGAGCTGCATAATTATGTACTCTCGAGTTATTATGAGGGTGTGCTTATTAGCTAGAAAGCTATTTCACTGAAAATATGTATAATATTTGCACCAACATTAGATTTTGCTGTTATGAAAAATAGAGAGATTTGTTAAGTTTAACATTTTGTTTAAGTAAAAGCTCTGTAAAAACGATTTTCTTTTCTTTATTGCTTGAAGTATAATTCTTACAATCTTTAAAACACAAATTTTGTGATTTTCTTCACCGCTCTGTATTTATTTCAAATTGCTCCATCGCTGATCTTGATTATTGCGAAATCATCATTGTAGCAGCTTGTCTGTATGAATATAGATAGCCTGATAACCGACTCGAACCGTGTGTGTTTGTATGCGTGTGTGTGGCAAGTAACCTTAATGCTCTACACCTATTCCATGTGCCATATCCTGGCGCATTTGATGGGAAAAGTTTAATAGCTTTCGACAATAAAACTTCAACTATTATGTAACAAAGCAGCAACATTTACCCCTCGATCGAAGAGGCGTCATCTACCTTCTACGTATTTGTAGGTAGGTAGGTACTGGATGGAACAATCAAGGGAAGGTCGTTTCCCACATCCACTAACATTTCCACTCCTTTTCCCACACCCCCTTTGAATGTGAACTTTATTGGCAGTCACAGAGGCTATACAGCTAGTTGGCAATAGACAAGCTAAAGTAAGAAGCAGGAAGCAGAATACAGGCACATGAGGCACAACGGCTTGTGGCAGTGTGTCTCCTCTCCCCTCCCCTTTGCTCCTACTCATTTTTCGTCTTGTCCTTTTGCCATTCCTTTGGGGGTTTTGGAGCTTTTATTGCGCCCCGGCTCATTGCCTTCCAATATTAAATTTCAGCTTAGCTGTTGCTGGGTTAAGTTCAACGTACGAGTGTGTGTTCAATGTGTTTGTATGTGCGTGTGTGTTTGTGCGTGTGTATATTGCCGTCTGCTTATCTGACTTTGCATCTGGTTATGTTTACTTTTGCGCCTCTTTCGATGGCTCTATTTCCCATAATACTGAATGCCCCCATGCATATAATTAAATTTTTTCGCATGTTTATTAAAATTGTTTGGCCAAACTTCCCGAACAAATTCTCAAAGAGAGAAGTATACGAAATACTCTTGCAGACTTTAGGCACACCTACGCCATTTTAATGAGAAAATTGTTCATATTTTTATTTAAAAATAAAGTGCAAAGATAGCAAAAATAGTCGAAAGAAAAGTTTTTCTGCAGCGTCACTAAAGCTACATTTCATTTCTCTCTTTTTTGTTGTGTGCATAAAAGTACTTTTGCATTACTTTTTTGTTTTGTTTCTTGACTGCTGGCATACAGCAACGATTTACAATGCAAAGTAAAATAAGTCAAATTGATTATAATTGTTAAAAAAAACTCCTTTCGAATTCATTCTGTTTCATTTTAGCATAATTTTACATTAATTCTCTAGAATTCATGTAAAATCTGAATTTATTGTAAATTATTCAATAGTTTTCAATTGTATTCAGCATTTAAATGCATGCATTACCATTTTTTCTGAGTATTAAATGGATTTATTGTGAATTAATGAATATTGCCTGGGTGAAATTTTATTCAGTTTTATTACACATATATTCACTAAAATCTTATCTAAAATGCAGCTAGCTAAGTTTGAGATATACTTTTTAACTTATTTTAAATAAGTTATTTATAGATTCTCTGAGTTTTAAATAGTTTTCTCCATTCAATTCAATTTTTTATTATGTTATGAAAATGTTCTTTGCATCAAAGTACATATAAGCGTTTTTTTTAAATTTCTGATGGCAGCTTTTGGGCTTAAGTTAAAGTTTATTGTTATAAAGTTATAAATTGTGGCTTAGCGTCATGCGGAGTCGCTGCCCCGGTAATATTATTCTTAATACTATTAAAGATGGAATAAATATTTTTTAGTCATACTGTAAACAAAAATGATGTGTACTTATATCTTGATATCAAGTAAATAAATATCTCCCTTTATATTTTTAAAAGCATAAAACATTTTTTTATTTATGGATAAAAGTCAGGTGAATTGCTTGTTCCTGAAAAGCACACTATTAAAACTTGTAATGTTCTGACGCACTTTATTTTGTGTTTGTTGGGTCTTTTTTTTGTTGCTTTTGTTTCAGTGTGTTGGGATGATGGAAGTTGGTGTCATTTCAATTTTGCTGTCACTTTGAGTCGAGCATTGTTGTTGACATCAAATATGCAGCGAGCGTAGCCCGAATCCTCGGCAAGCAGCCAGAAAATCACACAAAAGCACTGCAGCAGGAGCAGCATCAGAAGCAGCTCAAGGAGCAACAGTAGCAAAAACAAGAACAGCAACAACAATAATAGTGGGAGTCATCCGGACGTATCCTTTTAACCCACTTAAGTTATCCATGGCTCGCAGCTGTCACAGTCTAGCAATTTCGTGCCTTTGTCTTTGTCATCATTCTCCACACAACATAAGCACCCGCATACCACCCCCCGCCCTCCCTTCCTTACCTAACCCTGTAAATGTCGAAGGTCATTTACTGTTGGACGTGCACTCACACAGAGAGGGAAAGAGAGAGAGAGAGGGAGACTTGTGGGTAAGGGAGCAAACACATTGCTGTAAAATTTATTGTTTCCCAATATATGCAAAAATTTTTGGCAGCTTCCACAGTGCCCCCAGTTACGAATGTATTGCGGTTGCCGCAATTGAATATGTCTGTGACTGTGTCTGTGTATGTGCTTTTGCTTTTGTTGTTGTCGCTGCCACATTTGTTCGCTGATCGTCTGTCAGTCACTGGGGAAATTTCAGTTGTGTTTTTGTTCACACAAACAGTCCTAACAGCTTTACTCTCTCTCCTTTCCCTTTTGCTGTGTGTGCCACACACACGTGTGGCGCTTGCTGTCGAATGCTGATGTCAGTGGATACTGTTTGCCGCAGTGCTTCTGCTTCTCCTAACAATGACAAGCATATTCAAAACGATACACACACACCCAAACGCACAGACAGAAATATGTAGAGCCACAAAATTGCGGACAGGGTCTGAGTAAACTTTACACATTTGCCGCTTTATTTATAGCGTTTGCATACGTAACAGCAGCATGAAAAATCTTCTCTGATTTCAAGCTACGTTCATGCGTACAAGATGGTGTTAAAGGATGTGAAAGGAAAATAAGAGTTATTGAGATAGCTTATAACATTACTTATTTCTACGTCAGCTCTAAATATTTCTATAGAAATATATTTTATTTGACACGGCTTTCTCATGATTTCTACAGTTTTCACGAAAAGTCTGTTACCGTGTAACCATTTAGTACTTGCTGCTTTATATTTTTCGCAACCAGTCGAAATTTGTTGTTGTTGTTGTGTGCTTGTTGGGAATGTGCAATGCAGATAATAGAGAACGATGGCAAATGATGGGGAATGTGATATGATTAGAGACGAATGAAATTACTTTTGCTTTGTTGTTGCCTGTCATTTTAACTGTTCAGTGTTGTGCTCTGAGTGTTACATTTACATTCATTCTATATTCGACTGACTCAGATAAAGTGGCAATCGCTTAATGTAAATGGCAATGCAAAAAAATAAAGAGAAATGCTTTAATGGTCATTGACACGTTGCGTGTGTCTCGTATTGGCTTACTAATTGTTGGCCAACAGCAGCTGCAGCATGCTTACTGTCACATTCTGGCCAAGGGCTTTGTCAGTCACATGCAGATTTGTTAATAAAACGGACATGTCTGATAGGAAGACACACAATTGGGAAGGAAGCCTTTTGTCTTGAGCAAGTTTTAAAGCATTTTGCTGGAAATTGTCAAAGTTACAGGCCAGGAAAATTAAAATCCAATTTATTTTGCAGACCATTGTAAGCTGGTCAAAGGGATCAAAATCCCTTGTGTGTGTGGGTGTGTGTCTGGGTGTGTGTGTGGGTGGTAGGGTTAAAATTGCAGCTGTATCTTGTGCATTCAATAGTTGGTTTCTGTTTACTTTAAATTTGGCTAGTGTCCTTTGAGACTGAAGTTCGTTTTACGCTCTACCAATTACAATTTGGCCATCAATTTGGCTCATTCATTGCAGCATTTCAATTTGGCCAAGACAAACTTATATATATTCCGATTTTCTTATGCTGATTTTGTTGTTCGATTTAAACGCTGCTCACTTAAAAGTTAAAATCATTCGCCATTATCCGACCAATTTTATTATTGTTAGCGCACATTTCACTAAGCGGCTTAAATGAATTTTCCAACACTTTGAGCACACCCCACCATTTAACACCCTCTGCTATACAAAACAAATCTCAAACTATGTATTTACTTATGGCATCAGAGGGCATTGTTGTTTGTGAGCCCCGGCCTCGACAAAGAAATAAGTTGACATATTTTCTGATTGTTTACAAATTTGGGCAGTCATGCAGGCCCGGCCCCTAACCTAGCTCTGACCGTGCCGAGTCGGGCCTCAGCCTGCCAACAGGAGCGTAAAACTTAATCCAAACTTTGCATAAAAGGCATGTGGCTGCGATTTATAGCCCTAGCATGTAGGTTTTTTGTCCTATTTGGGTAAACTTTGGGGCTCTGAGTTTGGCCCCGAATTTAGTTTCTTTCTTCTTTTCACTTGTTGGTGCCAAACAAAAACGTCAAGATGAAAGTAAAGATTTAGTACTGCGTGCCGGCAGGTACTAGGCTTGTGCCTGAGCTTAGCATTGTTGCACCATCTACAGATTTGGGCCATGATATTCTTTGGCTGAAGCCAAACAAAGCATCTGAACGTAAAGTCAGCACCAAAGAGTTCTTGGCCCTGGGATTGCAATCGAAGGCATTATTAAAGTAAAGATTTGCTGAAGCATCTTAAAGTGTGCACGTTATTTCAAAATATGCTTCATTCTAGATTCTTGATATTCATGATATTCTTTGGCTGAAGCCAAACAAAGCATCTGAACTTAAAGTCAGCACCAAAGAGTTCTTGGCCCTGGGATTGCAATCGAAGGCATTATTAAAGTAAAGATTTGCTGAAGCATCTTAAAGTGTGCACGTTACTTTAAAATATGCTTCATTCTAGATTCTTTGCTTTGATGCTCAAAATAGCTACATCAGCACATTATTTCATAAAATGTCTGACACGCCTCCTAATGCTGGCAAACAAAGTAACAGGCTGTTTTAAAATTAGATTAACTTATGGTAAATATGCGCCTGGGAGGTGCTCAATCAAATATCAATTTGTATTTAATTGCAAATTGAATGCGAGGCACACAAAAAAAAAGTAGGCAGAAGCATAGAAAACTCGGAGACTCATGCGAAAACGCAATCAACGCAGCCATTTTCACACCTACGTTTATGACATTGATTGCCAGCACGCACAAAGCCCACACACGCACACACACCTACACATTCACATAGAATAAACTTGTGTGTGTGTGTCTGAAGTGTGTGCAGCCAATAAAGCCAAAAGGGATTAATTAAATAATTTATATGAGCTTTTGTTTAGTCGTAAGTTGATTAAGCAGTGCTGCCGCACTCATACACACTCAAAAGCGCATTAAATGTGCGTGTGACAGATTCCCCCAACTATCCCCTTTATTCGTTATACTGGATGCCCTTTATAGCGTAACTGGCACAAATTGTTTGGCTCCTAATGATAGACAAACGTTGACGCTTCGGCTTTTGACAGCAACTCAGCAACAAAGGCTATGTGTGTGTGTGTTGGTTGTGGTGGTGGCAACACTTTTGAGCTGCTAAATGAGAGAGCATATATGTATACAACGCTTGATTTGTTGTGATAACACGCACCAATTAGCTGATCACAACACCTGTGTGCCTAATTGCACCTGGGTTTTGGCCAAATAACAGTTTATTGCACTTGGCCAAGTGTTAAATTTAAATTATTTTCGTTTAATTAACAGCCATTTGAGATTCGTCTATGATTTCCAAACGTTCCCTCCTGTTGAATTGCCTAACTAATTGGTGCCCAATTTATGGAGTAATATTGCGGTTCTCTCACCTTCCATTTGTTACTGCCTGACCTCAGAGTGTGTCTCAGTCAACATAGCATTAACCCACTATCCAGGGCACATGAATTAACTGACAATTTAGGGCTCGGCAGGTGGTAAATTGATTGAGAATTGACCGTTTGCACTCTGTTTAGAGTTTACAATTTAATTGAAAAATCTATTTAAAATGTTTTCGTATTTTATTTAATTACACGCAACGTATAATATGGTATTAAATATTAATATGAGTAAATAAAATTTAGTTTGCTTAATTGCATTTTATTTTTGGAAAATTGGATTAAGCAATTCAATTGAAAAATCTATTTTATTTCAATTATGCACTCAATTAAGTTATTTTTAAGTTGTTACATGATTTTAAACAATAAGCTAAGCAATCATTTTCGTTTACTCTTTTAATATTTTGACTTCTCAAAAAGTCAAGAAATCTTCTTACAGAAAGTATCTGCTCGTTGGCTTCAACTTGTCGTCACTTGTTGAGCTGCTGCTTTTGTCAGTACATTAGTGAATTGTAGCTGTTAATGAAAATTTAATCAGTTGAAATGTAGTGGAATCTCACAGCTGGCGTGGCTCGAGCTTAAGCAGCGTTTTCACAGGCGTCAACGACCTAATTGAGTGGCATTAAAATGCCTGAAAATAGTCGAAGCGAATTTGTAAAACAATTGTGGCAATAGTACAACAGTGGGCCGTTGATAAGTGCGACAAGCGGATATCCGCTTTAGCATTCAATGCTTGAATCAGCAGAGGAAGATGAAGAAGGCAAACAATAACAAAACAAATACAAATTCAAATGGGGGGAATGGGAAGGATGAGAGCTGCCTGAACTGAATGGAAATGACAAAACACGGTTTGAAATTTGATGCAGCCTCCGCCTTTGTCTCCTTGCGTTTTCCTGGCCAACAAGAATTCCGCGCGGTGGCAACATTGTTTTTAATATCCGCTAAAATTTGTTGTTTATACAATGTCGCTTCGAATTTGCTGCATAGTTGCCAGCCTCTCCCCTCCCTCGCCACCTAAAAGCACCAACCCGTAGCAATTTGTTGTTGGTAACTAGCTGTGGCTTTGGGGTTTGTGGCAACTTTGGATGCTTCTGATGCTGCCACTGCTGCGTTGTAGCTTTTGCTATTTGGTAGCTATTTTGTTTGCTTAGTTGCCATAAAGTAAATTGTTGTTTATTGCTTGGCCAGCTGATTGTAACTGAAAACGTTGCATTTGTCTTTGTCGGTGCGATTACATTTTTGCATATGCCACTCACAGGTGCAACGTGCAACATATTTGTGGCCATTTAATGGTGCATGATTTATGTTCATTTGCTGTAAAAACGCACACAATGTACGGAAAGAAATTAAATACTTCTTGCTATATAAATCTTGTTTTAGAGTGAAATTAAGATTTAGTATTTGTTTATAAGAACTGCATTAATCATACAATCAAAAAATTCTCTTTAATGCATTTTTAAAGCCAAAAAAAAAAAAAACTGCATATCTTTCGGTCACATTTGAGGCAACTTGTAGTCTGACTTTTGGCCGGCACTGTTTGCTAAAAACTCAACTCTTTCATCACCCGCTGTCGACCCCCAAAAATAAGTTCCTTGAACAGCTGTTAGTTAGTAAAACTTTTGATTTTGGTTTTCACTTTTGGCCTGATGTTGAGTGCTGCTTTTGCTGTTTGTTGGTTTTGTTTGTCGAAAAGCTTGGCAGAGAGAGATTTATATGCAAGTTGTTCGGTAATTGAGTATAATGTTGCATTAATTATTTACAGTTGTTTTCAATTCAAGAGCAAGCCGAGTAACAACTACAAACAAAAGTTGTAAATACTTTGAAGATTAATTAGAAGCTGCCGCATCATCAGAGGCGGCCAACTGGAACTCTCATCCGCCCCCTCCTCGCCCCCTTTCATTCAAAATCTTTGTTGCTGCTTCGACAGCTGACTTTGAAAGTTGCCAAAAAGTTTTCCAGCTATAGAAGTGATTTTTAACAGCTAACAGAAAAGTGTAGGAGGGTAATGAGAGCTTTTTTCGCTTGAAATTGACTTCAATTGTAATAATAAAATAATTAAATAAAATTTTCATGGGCGTTAATGAGTTTTACACAGTTGCTTCTCATTAAAAATCTATCACTGCTTTGTGTTTGCCTTGTCAAGAATATTGTTGAAATAAAACAAACAGAATTTGGCTTACGAAAGTTATATTTCAAAGAATATCCTAAGCTGAACAAAGGCTATTTTGTGAGTTAACTTTTAGTTAGGCCTTCTTGCTCTAATCATGTATGCACATGCATCCCTCATCCCCTCCGCCTGCATGCTACTCTCTAAAATATGCTGCAAACTCTTTCTGCCATAAACTCAAAAAAGCCCCTAAAATTAAGTCAAATTTATTACATTTATTTACACAGGCTGAGCTAGTAAAATAGTGCTTTCGGTGTACCCTAAGATGCAGTGAAAGAGAAAGAGGGTAATATCTAACTCTGTTAGCTTTTAGTTACAAGCTTACTTTAGTATAGATGAATACGGTCACTTATTTTGGGTATCTTTTAGTCAACAGCTCTCCTTAGCAGCTCCTTTGTGTTCTCGGGCAACCACTCTGATGTTTTTCAAAGTACAAAAAGAAGAAGAGAAGTAAAAAAAATACTTTTAAATGTAATTTACATATGCTGGCAAACTAATTTTGGCCATTTCGTTAACTGGTATTTAACTTGAAATATTTTATGGACAGCAACTAAGAGGAGAAGATGTGCAAATAAGGCAGAGGCAAAAAGCCAAGGCTATTTGGGGGCAATTTATGCAAAGTCAGCAAAAACTAAACGAAACTGCCCAAATTGGCGTGCGGCCTCAGTGCGTATACTTAATTAACAACAAGCAAAACACGTGTACGAAAAAAACAAGAAAATATTTTGGGCTTCCATCGACCAGCAAACAACATTTTGCAAATATTTAATTAGCTTGCACATTGAATTGGGAGCTATTTGAAGCCCGTAGCTTTCGTATTCAGCCTATTCAATATTCTGGTTGGAAATTTGTCAAATATTTAACCCTCCGTTTACCGCATGTTTCGATAACCGAAATATAGAAATTTTACAGTCCTTATATCTATCCTTGTATGGCATGAATCCAGGAATTTTTTTTTGCAATTTGAAGAAAACAAATATTTAGGAAAAGTCAGAAAATTTCAGTCGATTTGCTCAATTGTATGTTAAAATTTAAGTTGAAAATGGAAATGGGTCTGGCTGGACCCATGCGGTAAACGGAGGGTTAAACAGGACATTCAAATGCAATTTGTAAATATATATGTGGTATTTGGTTACATCCTTGGTGACTGCCAAAGCGCAATGCAAAAGCACACAAATCGAAGAGAGATAGAGAATGCAAAGCAGCGAAAGCCCACAATTGATTTCACCTGTGTTCCCTGTGGGCAAATAAGACTTGAGACCCACAAAGTAATCAAATTTTACAGCCAGCCAAGGCAAACAAGGTCTGTCCTGCTTGTCACTTGTCAGCCCAACGGGCTCAACTTTAAGTATTTCAATGTATTTCTGTCTCTCTCGATCTATGTCTATAGTTGGTCCAATAGTTCGACGTCTACGCAATATTGATTAGATGCAAATATTAACAACATTTTATTGCCATTCAATGTGCAGTGACTGGCTATGCGTTGTGGCTTATGGATATTTCAATTTATTTGCCTTTCGGATGCAACTTTTAATTGCGCCCAGCATCCTGTGAGGTACTCTCTAATTAATATTGATTATGAAACAACATTGATTGCCTCGTTTTTTAAAATGTTCATTTACACATTTCTTGCACTTCCTCTTCGTCCATTCAATGTGCATGCTAATGCATTTTATGAAGATTAATTACCAGCAACACGTTCCTGCCAGATAGCAAAAGTCCACCAGAGAATTTATTGCTGGCAAAAACGTTTGCCTATGAAAATTGAACCACAAATGAAATAATAGTCGGCACAATATATGTCAGACATTTTCATTTTATAGTTCGTTTTTTTGTCTCTTTAAGATGATATCAACAAAATTTGCAAAACTAGGGCAATACAATTTGTGGTACTTTATTCAACATTTAAGTTTTTAGTTTGAAAATTTGTTGTTGTCACAGACGGGAGACTTTCATAACTTTGGAAAAACTTAATCGATTTTCATGCATGATCAACTTTTTTTGTCATAGTGTAATAAATTGATTTCGCAGTTTAAATCCTATTAGTTATTTATTAGCCTTGTTAAAAAGACTTTGATGTGCTTGATTAGCTTAAATCAAGCGTTTTATCAACAGTATCTTTTACTGCCATATCCCAAACTTAATTACGAACGAGAACTCTTTGCATTTTTTGTCATCACATTCTTTATGCAGCTTAATTAAATATCTTCAGACTGCGCCTTGACTAACATTCGCAGAAAAGTGCCAGTTTTTACTATGCATTTGTCTCTAGGGCTGGCTAATAAAGTGAATGCTCAGCTTCACTAAACAAACTATATTGGCCTTGTTCCGTTTGGCAAAAAGACAGTGCTCAAAAAGATTGTGCAATTTCGTTGTGTATAGTTCGTTTAAAATTTCTCGGCTGTTGGACACGGCTGTGCCAGCATTCCAGTACTTTTCTAAAGGCTCATAGTGAACACACACACACACACGTCTGTTTGTCTATGTGAATGTGTTGACTGACTTTCGGCATCATGTTGCCAGCTGTCCAATGACTCATTTTTCATGATTTGCAGCTACGTTTGAATGGCTAGGCATTTGGCTTTTTCTATTTTTTGGTTGGTTCGATTTGTGAAAAGGAAAATCATGTAGCCGCAGCGTGTATCCTTAGCCTGTCATTTGTTCCCAATAACGTATCGATATGTTGCTCTCGCTCTCTCTATCTGGCCAATTCAATAAAACGCTTCTCTCTTTGCATTTGATTGCCTGTATTTTGGAAAAGCATGGCCCAGTCTCCATTTAAAAGATTCAACATTGCCGCCTGCTGGCGCTAAGCGAATGGCTCGTAATTTGCCACAGGATACAGGATACAATTCACATCGAAGGCCACCAGCAGCAAAAGCAGCAGAGTTGCTAGCAACTCGGCTGGCTAATTAACTTGCTCATTAAAGCTGTAAATTGGCTAACTCAGCATGACACTACAAACAACATTTGAATTTCTCATCTGACTTTTTGTGAAGCCAGATCGAAAATGCCAAAAATATTAGCTCAGCTTGCACAAAGCTGGTACACAACAGGACACATTTCAGCCATAAATGAGAGACGTTTGTGCAGGTGCTGATGCCTGTTGTGTGCTCAGTCGATTTTTATTTCCTGTAAGCAAGCTATAAGGACTATTGAGCTGTGAGATCGAAAATCTTAAAGGGAAACTTTATTGATTAACTTTTTGGAAAGTATAAGCAATTTTATCCAATAATAAGCATTTTAAAATTCTTTAGATTCAAACAGGGTATTTTGTAGTCAAGCTTATTCAACTATAGCTTCACGTTAATTTTTTGACTTTTGTTTTGCTGAGCTTGGTGCTCCAATCGACTGCAAATTTGTACGCTCGTTCACAAATAGCCATAAATCGACACGCTTGCATTTGTGGCAAGTACAAAAACAGCAAACGAGCTAAAGCATACTTTTTGGCTGTACTGAAAAAAGAAGAAACATTGCTCTGAAATACCAACAATTAATGTCATTCCGATTTGCGAGCAGAGGCGCCAGCAAAAAGCAAACCAATTTAATAATATTTGCTGGAATGTTGCCTTCGTTCGTTTTATGGGCTGTCATTATGATTGTTTCTGTTGTTGTTGTTGCTGTTGTGACTATTGATGCGTGAAAATTCAATCACTATGCGGCTTGTTGCTGCTGCCTGTGTTGCTTTGATGGCGGCTGCAATTTGTGTTTTCTTTTGCTGTTTAGTTACAGTTTTTTCTTAATATAGCTTGAATATGTATTTTACACTATGTTCATAAATTGCTGGATGACGGTACATTTGCTAATGTGAAAAGTTTAACAATTATTTTTTTGATTGATTAAAAAATTTTAATGAAAAAAAATCATGAGCCAAAAAACACTTACTGTGAGTCAATTTTTTGATTTATAACTTTTTTCGATTAAATTTTAAGTTGAACAACTTGTTTTCAGAAACTTCTGAATAAATAAGTCTAGGTTAGAGCATTTCTTTGTCGATCATAGATCAATTTATTATCATAAGTTCTATTTGCACGATTTGTTGTCAATTTGCGTCTGTTCCACTCTGATAGTACAATACCCTACAAAAAACTGGACTTAATACTTAGACTAACATAGTTTGCATTGCATATATAAGAAATCTTCTTAAGTGAAGGTTAAAAGCTTAGCCAAACACATACTTTGACAAATTTCTCACAGTTTGCCATTAAGTCTTATAGTGCATTAAATAGTCTGTGCTTCAAGCTTTTAATATTTGCCTACTGGTTTTTTTCGTTCGTTTTCCAATATATTTGTAGTAGTGTCGCAATTTTCTACGTTTCAGCCACTGGCGATTTGCGGTTGTGGCCAACGTTATGAATGTTTTTTATTCAATTTGCGCATATTTCGTTATGCTTTTTTTTCTCCATCTCCTCCTCTGCACTATTTATTTTATTTGGCCTTGACGACTGCGTGGGCATGGGCAGCTAGTATGCACGCCCACAAGTTGGTTTGGCATTTAAGGCCGTAAATTAACTTGTGCAGAATTCAAGCAGCGGCTAACTAGATACGCGGCACGCAGCCACGTGCCACATGCCGCATGCCACATAGTCGTAGTCGCAGCAAGCGTTGCTGCTTCAACTTTAACTCAACTCGAAACTTTTTTATGGCCACCGAATGAGGATGTAAGAACTAAAGAGTGAACCGGGAATGTGAGGTAAGCGTGAAGCGTTCAGCGCATAAAAGGCGTCATTCAAATTCAAGCCATTATATCTCTGAGAGCCCTCCACTCAGACTCAAACTCAACAGAACCGAAAACCCCACATTCCTTTGAAATCTAAGTGCTGCCGACCAGTGCTGGAAAATGCGCAGCGCTTGGGCTACCTGGCGGCTTTCTTTTTTCCCCTACTCTTTTCTCTTCTCGGTTTGGTTGACGCCTGCTTTAATTGTCTTTACTTTGCAGCTTTCGCTCATATGTAAGAGAGTGTGTGTGTGTTTGAGTGTGATAATACGATTTTACATTTGGCACTTTAACTTTTTTTTTAAGCGAGCTATTTATGCAATTCCTTCATTTTCATTCATCGCCAACCTTTTTGTATGCTAAATACGAATTTGTCATTTGCATTTCACATTTCGTGCTTTGCGCTTCGAGTCTTTGTGCTGTATGCTTTAAATGCTCTTTATTCAAGCGCAAGTAGAGTATATTGATGAAGTGCAATGTCCTTGCACAATGAAGTCACTGTGTTAGCTTATAACACCGGTAAACAGGGTATTCCATAGTCTGTCTAGTTTTAAACTGCAAGGTTTTAACTTCATTTTACTTCTTTTTGTCAAACTGTCACGTTTGTTTTGCATACTTTTGAGCGCTGGCACACACGGTATATGCGTAATGTTAAGCATACGCTGCTGTCGTTACCTTTCATTTTTGGCCCCGAGCCGCATTTGTTTAATTGAATTGACGTGAGTTGACACATTTGCCAGCTACTGCCACAACTACTTCTTCCCGTGACTTGGAAGGTTTTCAGAAGTAAGAGTCGCCTGCTTTGATCTCCCACAGGCTGTGCTGTCAGTCAACTGTTTTCCCTCCCCCACCCTGTGCATTTGTAGTAGTTGCTGGCTGGGTGCTGCCTGTTTTTCTTATCAATTTGCAGCAATCAAGACGGCAAAACATTTCAACATTTCAAACATTTAAAAGGGGGTTTGAGGGCCAAAAGTCGCAGCTCGTTGCGTGAAATTTAATCAAATAAATTAGCTATAAAGTTTTATTTTGACGCTGTCAACAGCACGAGGCGCCACACGGCGTATAAGCAACGTGTCTCTCGTTTTTTGTTGGTTTTTTATTGCTGTCAGCCTTTAGGGCCGGTTTTATGGGACTTCACGGTGCTTATTTTGATACTCTCTGCTGCGCATCAATTAACATTGACAGCTTGACTAACTAAAAGAAATAGAATTGATTTTAAAAGGAGAAGGAAATACAACAAATAAATAAAATAAAATGAAATAAAAACAAAAATAAGAGCTTAAACTAGATTTTCGACATGTTTTTTCTATGTATCCAATTAAGGCTATTTCTAAGCGGATTTGGCATTTTAAATCCCCCACATGTGTGTGTTTTGAACTCATTTTAGAGCGCCTAATTAAAGGATTGCCCTTTGACCCCGCTGATGTTTCATGCTGCCAACGATGCGAATAGCTAAAGTTAATTAAAATTTGTTTTGCTTTACTTTTGGGCTCAGGCTGCGGGCTGCTTCACCTAAAGAGCTTCAGTTTGTTTAGTCTACAGTAATTCTTTAATCCTTATTGAGTTTGTTCTAGTTATTGGCATAAGTTAATTAAGATATTTATATTTTTGACAGCTCTATTGACAATGGATCATAAATCATGGCAGCTGTCGCAACAAGTTTCAATTGTGGCTTTTCCAACCAATCGTCTGGACACTTCAGAGCCAATTGTTAAGCTCTTGAAAAAGCTGGCAAGTTTCATTGAGAGATGACAAGTATCTAGCTTTTGAATGATTTTTATTGTGAGCTGAAAAAGTAGGACTGAACAGAAATATAATCAAATAAATGGAACTGTAATGGAAAATAATTTAAAATATCAATGTTTTTAATGAGAAGACTTAATTTGTTTACATATTTATTGCTTCATTATTTTTTTTTAATGGAAGCTCATTTTAATTTTTAACCTTGATGAGTAATGAAAAATAATTGCAATTTTCATAACTAAACGCATGCTGATTTCCATTGAAATTTGTGTTTCATTTTGCATCGTATCATTATAATTTCCCCTGAAAATATATGTATGTTTTATCAATCTGTATCGATTGTTCACACAAATTTGTTCCTTATCAAAAAAAAAAACTAACATTCGCAAATATGCCATGTAAAAAAGTCTTTTCTTTCATATTTACCACATGCATATACAAGCAAAACCCAAATCAAAACAAAACTGAAAAGGCAGGCAGCCAAAAGAAATCAGGCATCAAATTAAGCCCACGAAAGTAGGCAACAGATTTTCAAACTCCTGACGCAGGCAATTTATAAGGATGAAAAGGTAAAAGGGGGAAAAAATCGAAACGAATCGACGTCAAATTGAATAGACCTCGCTAGCAGGAGCAGCAGAGGCAGCAGCCCGCAAATATTTTAGTTGAATAAAAAAAATATTGAATATGGCGAAAATGCGATTTTTGTTTCTTTTTGCGGTTGCCCCGATCGGCTTAGACTCTGGACACCGTGAAAAAATGTGCGCTCAAAGGGCATAAATCATTGTGAATTTATCATAAATCAAATTCAATTCCATGAATAGCTGCCGCTGCCGCTGCCACGCCCACACCAACGCCCCTCGTTTAGGTTTGCGAATGCTTCTGAAATATTTGCTTAGCGGATATACTTTTGTATATATGTATATAAAAATGTGTTTGTGTTTATATTGTATTTATTTATGAATGTTTCCAGTTAACTGTGCACAGAGCGTTTTGTCATTGACAATTCGTCGTCCATTTTTTTGCTGCATTTTTTGTGCGAGGCATTTGAATTTGCCACGCAGAAAAACGACTTGAATTTCTTTTGGGAAATAAACACTGAAGCAATTTCTTGCACTGGGCTATTAAGAGAAAATATGATAAAAGAGTTAAGAAATTGAAAAATTGTGTGGCGTTTGCGGAGGTCAAAAGGTTAATGTTTATAGAGAAAATTGCCTAAAGCAGTAACTTTTTGATGGAATGTGTACCATATACGGTAAAAACAAAAGTATATATCGGCTTGCCAATTAAGACAGATTCAGCATGTGACTTTTACTTTTTCTTGATTGACAACTTGAGATTCGCAACTCATAAAACAAAACTTCGCATTGCACATTGGCAATATATACTGTACGCGAGTACTTAATCGCTTATCATCTCATCGAGCCATCACAGGCTACAACAGTCAGATGAATGGTGGACGCGTGGGTAGGTGTGACAATTTGATCAGTCTTCTGGTAAGCCCACAATATGTCATTTTGGCTATTGGCCATTTCCATTTCTATTTCCATTGCGCCAAAACACCAAGTGACAAGCTTCTGACATCATATAAAAATTTTATGCGCCATTTCGTTAGCTTTCTTGCTTTCGTTTTTGTGCATTTTTGTTTGGCATATCTACTAATTGAATCCACTCAGATACTCGTAAAATGTATGTACAAGTGCTACAACATATATAATTCCATAGTCCACCAAAGACGGACGTGAATAAGTTTATGTCATTCATTGGCTACAAGCTATAGGCAGAAATATATATATATATATATTTTTGTATCAATACTTATGCAGCCCACACATTTCGCATTGCTTGTTCACACTTTTGCTACAGTTTTGCTCTATTTCCTTTGATAGCTTTTTGCTAAATGCACCCAAGGGGCATATTTTTTATTATTTGTATCAAGCTTTGAATTGTAATAGTTTACTAGTATTATAGACGAATATTGCTGTTATCAGGTATGTCTTATGTAGTTATATTCAGCTTAGGCTTAGGTTGCTTTGATTTGAAATATATTATTATGTGATTAATGGATATCCACCTCACGAGCATACCCAATCCGCAATATTTGCTGTTGCTTCTTTTTAGTTTTCTCCCTACATATTTTTACTTGTGGCACTTTCATTGAACACGATGCTGCATTAAAAAAACATATTTTATCGCACCAAGTGTTCTTGTATCGAGTCGCAGTTGCACTTGTTGTTGTTTATTGTTTTGTGAAAATAAACATTTGTGAAAAATGTATGAGTGTTCACACACATAGGACCACGTGTGGGTTGCATTCTGTCTGACCATTGGGGCGTTTGGTTGTCTGAATATATTGCGGATCGCTCGTCTATTCAATGAAAATTTTCTTTTTAATGAATGAACAACATTTTTCCGTTGGCTCCTTTATTATTTTTTACTATTGCCTCTCGTTCGCGATGTTCGCATATGAGTTTTTATTAGTTTCTGTTTGCCAATTGATTGGAAATATTTCTTTTCATGTTGTTTTGTACACACACACTCTCTCTCTTTCCACTTGTCTCTGCCCGCCAAATTTGAAAAAAGCCGCAAATAAAAACAAAGAAAAATATGTTCAATAAATATGTAGGTACAGCCTTACATTCACCTTACTGTACAGCTGCCAGCTCTTTTTCAAGTGCTTTTGAGCGATGGCATATGAATTACCCTCTGTTTAGATAATAATAATTCCCGGCATTTTATTTGAGTACGAAGCTTGTGTGTGTTTTGTATTTTATCCGGAAGATTTATGTATGAGCTCTTTTGCTTTAACTGACAGCCGATGTTTAGCTTATAAATCTTTAATTTATTTTGTTTTGATTATCGGTTATTATTATGCACAAATCCATATGGAATATAAGTTCGAGAAGCACACAAATATTTCGGAAAATCTTTAATAATTGAATAGCAAAGTTTCCTCAAACAATGTGCCAAGCATAATTTGTGTGCAAATACTCTCAGCAAGTTGAGTTAACTTGGTTATTTGATTGGCTAACAAACTATTTAGTGTGTTCATGCATTAGACAAACTTTAATAAAGTTGTTAATATCATCAAATCTAATATGGTTTTTTTCTTTGGCTTCGTTGCTTGTTCAAATACCCTTTATCTTGATTTTTTTATCTTAAGCTATTAGTTTTATGCATATTTAATCTAGTGTTTTATTTGAGTTCCTGCTAGCTGTTAACTAAAATCATCACTGTAAGCATTTGACTCTCTCTACTCCTGGCACTGTTATCCTTATTGACTTAACGTAGTTACCAACTTCTCCCAGCCTTTAATATAAGTCAGCGTTGTGCTTACAATATAAGGGCGCTATTTTTGAATAGCATTAAAGTTACATTTAGTTCAAAGCCAGCAGTTCAGAGTGTTCACTAATGTTATTACGCATACAAATCAAAAATCGTATGTAACGCTTGCGATGCTTGAATTTTAAAGTTTTTTTTTAAATTGTTAGAACTTATTTTCCTTCATTTTGTTGAGTTCTCGCATGCGATAAATAAGCACCCAGTGCTGAATAGCACACAAACCGAGAGAGAGAGAGAGAGAGTGCGAGCGAGCGTAAGTGTAAAATACGAAGCTAGCGCTCTCTCACAGTTTAACAGAACAGAGCAGTAGTAGAAGCCCGAGCGACCCACTGACACACTGATACGGTAATATTCTGTCTTCGGCAGCTGATAACGGCGCGCAACTGTGTGAGTGAGAGAGAGAGAGAGAGTTGCTGTTACTGTTAGTCGACTGTTACTGGAGCTACTGCTACTGCTGTTACGCCCGACACACAGGTACGAGGCGTATTGGCGCCTCTGCTGCTGCTCCCCATCTTCTTGGCTGCTGCTCGTTGCTTTTGGTTGCCGACGTCGCGTCGTTGTTGTCGCCTGCTATCTGCTCGCTGCTGCTGCGGGTGCTGCTCGCTCCGATGTTCGCAGTGTGTTCCGAATTTACAGTTAAACTTTCAACGTGCGCGCATCAGGGCAGCGACAAGTGAATAGGCGGACGGGAAAAACAGCGACAGCGACGCGTCCGCAATTTCCATACGCGTTGTGTTTTGAAATCATTTTTTGGGGCTGTGCGTAACGGTCAGCAAAAAAGGCAAACAAAATACAAGAAAAAATTAAACAACAAAAAAAAAAAACAACAACAATAGAACAGCAGCTAAGTGCGTGAGAAATACAAATTGCCGAATTAAATAAATAAGTGTGGAGAGAATAAAAAACCAAAACACGAGAATTCAACACGAAAAAAAATAAACGGAAATTATTGAAATCAAAACTATTTCTGCCGTGTGTGTGTGTGTTGAATAAAAAATCTTTTAATACTGTAATTGTTGTTGTTGGTGCGCGTAACAAAACAAATTAAAAAATGTTTAATGGAAAAGTGCTCTCAAGAAATTGAACACAGAAAATACATTTTTGTGGCATTGCTCATCATTTAATTGAAAACATTAAACACAATAACAAAAAAACAATAACAAATATTACAAAAATTCAAAATATTCAGAGATATTAATATAGCTTAAACGCTTGGAAAAGTTAGCTAAATAAATTAACATATAGTTTGAGATTTTGTTTTTACTGTTTTGTTTCGTTTTTCTTTTTTAAATACTTTGTTCATTATTTGTGCGTTAAGCGCATCGCGACATTTGGCACCTGTTCGGCAAGTTTTTAAAAATCGTTTTAAAAAAATCATCTCAAGCTATTTATGCAAACGACTCAGAGAGTTCGAGGAGGAGGGGAGAGTGAGAGGCCAGAAGGTTTACCTAAGCAGCCGTTGACCTAATGTAAGTTGTTTTTCCTATGCTTGTTGTTAGATTAAGATTTGCTTGTTTAGCACTTAAGCGTAGCCAGTTTTTTCGTTTTTTTTGTTCGTTTTTATTATTTTCTAATTTATTTTAAGAACTGCCTCTGCTCGTTATCGTTGCTTTAAGCACATAAACACAAATTGTTTGACAACCTAAGATCTCTAACTGTAAACTGTGTGTGTGTGTGTGTGTGTGTGTGCAGTGACACTTGGGAAAAATGTCAACACCTCTTCAGCTTATCGCCTAGAAAAAAAAACATTAATTATAGCATGTGAAAAGCACTTGCAGAGGACTCTTCAGAAATGACGCACTGTTTTTGTTGTACGTATATATTTATGTTGTTGTTGTTGTTGTTGTTGTTATTGTTGACCTACCCGAATGCAGTTAAAGTCAAATCGGGAATTTATGACTGCGGAGATTTTTTGTGGAGTGTTTTCTTAAAGCCCGTGTGCGAAGAGTAAATATGTGTATTTATTGTGCGCAATATTTGTTAGTATTGCAACTACTTAATTCCTCAAACTTGGTATACTATAAATAGTCTACAGTAATGGTCAAAATAGTAGTACCACTGTATGACAATGCATACAGTTAGCTAAAATACTATTGTTAAGTGCAAATTTGCCTCATCATCTACTGGCTCTCAAGCACTGACTAAAGATAAGTGTGCAGGATTTTGTTGTTATAGTGCTTCTTGAATTAGCTTCAACAAGTTCTTAGAATAGTCTCCTAGCAAAATATTAAAACATTTAATAAAATATCAGCTAATACTCTTAGCTTGTGAGTTATGCTTTAAATTTTCCACGCTCCGCTGGCGTTGCCAAGTGCAGCAGCTACTTAAGTATCTTTGAAGTAGCACTCATAACATACATACACAATACATGCAAGTGTGTAAATTAACACTTAACTGCAAAACAACAAACTTAATTGCCCAAAAAAACCAAATAAAACTCATCATGGCGTCAACTGCACCTCGCTCACAGCCCGAGAGACAGACTGGCTGGCTGAATGAATGACTAAGTGACAGACAGACCGACCGAACGACACATGGCGAACTGAACAAATATTGTCGTGCTGAAATAATGCCAAAGAACAGGAACAATAATAATAACAACAAGACCAAGCGACCTTGAACATGAAAAGTGAAAAGAACGTTGCCAAGAGATGTAAAACAATTCAAATGTGGCACTTACACTAATTGCAGCTGATGTGCAGATAATTATAGCCAGGAGTGCCTGTCATCTGCATATATGGAACTCTTTTTTCTGGCTTGTTGGTGTGTAAGGGGAAGGCTTGGAAGGATTTCATAAGGCATGTGTGTGCTTAAGTGCATGGCATGTGTGCGTAATACTCCTCAAAAGCCACTTGAACGATAATTTTAGCTCAGGTAGAATTGCTTTTTTTTGTGCTTTGCTGCATATTGCCTTAATATATATCACAAAGAATGCTTTTTATTGAGTTTTTGAAGCCAAGCAAATGGCCCGCAGCTGTGAGACAAGATAAATGTTATTTGCAGGCCAAGACCAAGAGAAGGATAACTCAACTCTTCTTTGGCAAAAGTGGTTTCTGAATATTTAATGAAATTCCGCTTGCCAAAAAGAAGTAGAAGAAAAAGCTTGAAGCATGCAAAGTTTAGACAAGATAAGTCAAATCTTAATCAATGTATGTCATTTTTATTGTGATAAGAGTTAAGTTTATTTAAAAGTTAGTATGTAGTATATTGAAAGATTAGTAAATACAAAGTCTTCGAGTCCATTACAAAGTTCCCAATGACAAGGAAGTTGTATATCAAATATGATTTACTCAGAGCTTATGATTTTCCAATATTTACTGGGTAAAGAAACGTAATGAATCGTTAAACTAGAAAAAGCTATTTACTTTAATTGTTATTAACACCTCAATAAATGTTGGTTAAATAAATTAATTTTTTTTTATATGCAAACATAAATGTATTTCAACAACAGAATAAAGTTGTTTATACAATAACTCAGGCCAGCAGCAATTAAATAATTAAAATTGGCAATTACAATAAAAGCAGACATTTATTTTATGCTGGCTCAGACAAAGTATACATAAATAAACAACACCGAGATTATGTAAAATTTTAATTTTGCTTTTGACACATTCTATTGTTTAAATGGAATCCTAGTGCAATTGCCATGCGATATCATCTGCATAACTGCGAAATCAGTTGTTTTAATAAAATGCACAAGTATTCATGTTGCTGCTGTTGTTGTTGTTGGCTGCTATGGGAACATTAGACCACCTGACTTCTTTGGCCCTATGACAATTGTAAATTGAAATCGCACAACACACAAGAATCAAAAGGTAAAAGGACAACAACAGGGCGTATGCGTAATAACGTCGACAGATACCGACAGAAACACACACAAAAGTACATTCGTATCACATTGTTTTCTCTGTTCTGCGATTTCACTGTTCACACGGCTTCCCCTCTTGCTACCCTGCCCCTCTATCATCCATCCCTCAATTACCACACTTGGCTAGGAGCTTATGTGTGCAACTGTAAAGCAATCAGAAAGTAGAGCTGAAAATAAACCTCGCCAGTGTAATTATCCGGCTAAAAGGTTCTTTGTTTGCAGTTTATACTGTGTCATGAAGGTTAAGAATTAAAAAACTAATATACTCTTTGTGCCACCTTATAGCAGTGTATTTGAAAACAAAAGCATTGCATGAAGTGTGACGGAAATGGAATTGAAACGTGGGTGGGTTTGTTGGTGTTAGTGTTGGTGGTGGGCCTGTCTCTTTTCATTGTTTGGCCAACAAGGCGCGTTTGTTATGGGCAAATATTGCGCATACGCCCGAGCAGCCAAGCGGGTTGCCTTAGCTTAACGTTTTGCCAAATGAACGAAGGCAAACTAAGCTCCCAAAAAAGCTCTTAATTAATTAATAATTAATCACAGAAAAGCCACCACCGCCGCCGAAACAAAAAGATATCGAAAATCGTTACAAATTCTCAACTTCCAAATAAACAAACGAACAAATGAAGGAATTATCTGCACGTACATATGTATTTGAAAGGTCACACGACTCCGTGTTGTTGTACTCGTGCTCACAATCATTCGCCCACTCATTGTCATTGTCAATGTCCAGACGTTTGGCTGGCTCAGTTTTTTTTTTTTTTTTTTTTTGGTCACGGTGCTTATCATAATGACCGAAATGCTCTAATCGGGGGCAATTAACGTGACCAAATTTAATTTCCGCCCAGGTCGCTATCATTGCGGGCAGAGAAACGTTGGCTCGCTTCGCTTTATTATTTACAAAATATCATTTGTTGGCCAGGGCATCATCTAATGCCATTGGAAATCCATCATGTAAGCCATGCTCTTTTTGTTTGTACTTTCTTGCCATCTTTTTGTTGTGTGTTGGGTGCTTTGTTGTTTGCGGCTTGCCTTTTTTGTATGTTTATTCGCGTGCAAAGATAAATGAGCGCACCACCCAGCCCACCCAAACCACCTCCACATTAACCACCCACGCGACTGTGATTAGCTGTCTGCCAGGTATTGCGGTTGCTGCTGCTGCCTCATGTTTCAGGTTTTAAACTTGCCGCGCGTTTGTTACGTGTCCGGGTCGCGTCTCCCTTAAATGTGCGTCTTGGGCGCAATTTTCTTCACAAGCTTTACAAGCAAATTACTTATGTTAATTAGTTAGGCAGTGCTAATGAGAAATCGCACACAGCAGATCTTTAGACCTCAATAAAATGATTGCCTGCAGTCATAACCTCACTTTAAACTTTGAGCCAAAAGTCCTTGATTACATATTTACCATTAAGCCCCATTAAACACAACTGTTACAATGTTTTGTAATTTGCATTAAATCTCATTTGAGAGCCACGAAACTGGAAACAATTTCCAATAACAATATTTGAGCTCTTTGCCAATTAATGCTGTAAAATGCCTTCATCCACATGGACCAGTGTGTGTAAATATATTACGATTATTGGAATTGAGATTCGAGTCTTATGTGTGTGTGTGTTGAGCATTCGGTTGGTTGTTATGGAATTTGTGAACTGCAAATGCTATTAATTAATAATAACCAGAAGTCTAAAATGCATTTCATATGCATTTCTCATTAACTTACGTTTCAATTAAAGATGATGTCAGAACAATTCAATTATTCTACAGAACATTTCAAAATTGGACTTTCATTTGATTCTGATGACTTTAAGCAGTAGTAACAAAATGTTATTGTTATTTAATAATTTCTGTCATATGATTGCTTTTTAAGTCAAGAAAACCGAAAATTTAAATACACTTTTACGTACTTGACTTGTTTGGCCTTGCTTACATGGGTCACATTCAAGGACAAAATTGCTTTGAACATGTACTTTCTCATTAAAATCTTTTGGTATCTGGGGGCGGTCAGTTTCAAGTTTCGACCAGATTAGAAGTTAATTATAAGGCAGAACAAATTAACGTGACAATGGAAAACTGCAAGAGCAAGGGTCATTTAATTGAATCATGAGCGTATTAAAAACAGCACAAATTCCATTAACTTGTGCTCAAGATTACAGTTAAACTGATTCACTTGACTTAATCGTCTGAAAAGTTAAACTTAATATCACTTTCCGTTAATTTGTTGAATGGAGCAGCTTAAATTGCTTTTTTACTATCCAATGATTAAATTTTAATTTTAATCAATCATTAATAAAAATAAAACAAACAGACAACATCCATACCAATATGTATATTAATAACCAGAAGACCAGCCCAAATAGTATGCATTTAAATTGATTGACTGAAACTGCAGCTGAAAATAGCCAGAGGGAAAGGCGTGGGGCTGGATTTAACAGCCGCCCCAAAAATCGAAGGCCAGATTAAGAATGACTTTGCATCAGTTGCAATGGTTAACGGGCAGCTTAATTGAAATTGCCGCATTTTATTTATAATTTAATATTGACATAATGAGAAGCGTAAAAAAATCCGCTTAATTCTTTTTATGAAAAACTAATTAAGCGCGCACTGTCAACTCTTCTCTTTTTTGTTGTTGTTTTTGTTTAATGTGGCGCTGAAACTTGTTCAATTGATTAATTCAAATTGCAACATTGCTACATACTGAGGCACTTTTGCTGCGGGCTGTAATAAACTCCGGCCTGCATAATATATCTTAATTTTGTGCATAATTAATGGCTGCCATTAAGCTTCATTTCGCACGCCTAGCTAAGACATGGGGGCCTCCTTGGCTAACTTTCTGGCCTGAAGACAGCATGCTCCGCAATGGGCATAATTAAAACGCCACACGCACACACATACAAACATATACACACACATGCGCACACTCAAAAAAGAAGAAGAGCATTTTGTGCCATACTCAAGTTAAAGTTTGGCTAGTTCAGAAGAAGATATTACTGTAAGAAAGTTAAAAATTAAATATTTTTTACTAAAAACTATTTAAAATGTTCTTTTAATAGCTGATTAAAGATTTTCAAATTTAAAATTTGAAATTTAAAAACAGCTTGTACATATGTACTACATATTACCCTATTGAACCTACAATTTGAATACCGTTTTTCTCACTGTGTAGCCCCTACAACAAGGGCACGTAAACACACTCCACTTAACATGCGGCGATATACCATTTGATCCTGCTATCAATCTCAAAAACCCGAGTCGTACTCCTTTATCCCACATTGCGTATACGCAGCGTGCGAGCGCTCTTCTCGTGTTACGTATACGCAGCGTGCACGCATTCGCCAACAATGTGTCACATACACACACAAATACACACATTATTGATGGCTTGCCACAATTTTGAATCCACTAGTGAAAAGTCTGGCAACTCGAGCTAACAGTAGCAGCAGCAGCAGCAGCTTCTGAATTACCAATTACGTCTCGTCAGTGTATTAAAATGCCATAATTGCGAATTAAAGCGCTTGTACTATGCGATTGCCCTGACAGCAACTGGCAGCGACTGCTTGTGTTGCTGCTGTTGCTCATCATCAGTCTTTCTCACACTCTCCTTAGCTTCCTTGGCAGCTGACAAAGTTGATCATTCCCTGCTGCGGTTGACAACAATTCCCAAGCTATTTCCTCTTATACCCTCACCCCCAGTTGCTCGGCAAAGAGTTAAGTGTTTGGCAAAAAGTTCACTGCAAAATCAGCTTTAAAAGTTTTTGCTTTTTGAGCTGATATCTGCTTCTTGCTTATGAGCAGCATTTGGCCATAAGCGGCGGTCAGCTGAGAGCCGAAACTTTAACAAATTAACGGCATTGGGCAAGAATTCGCAATCAATTATGTTTAATTGCCCATAATTAAAAGGCATCAACAGTAAATTGAGCTTTCTACGTTTTTAACATTTCCCTACGGACTTAAATTCTATTAAATGTAATCAGAGAGTTTTGTTGTAATTAAGTTTGCTTGTTATTCTTATTTAAAGACAAGTCATGTTATCAGCTCATCAAAATGATGCAACTTGTCGCTAGATTTGTAGCAAAAGATTATTGAATATTTTTAAAAAAATAATTTACACGTTTTGTTAAAACAGAACATAAAATTAAAATAGCTTTTATGTTCTAAAGTTTAACTCAAGTCATATTTAAATATAATATTACCTTAGCAACAGTATATTATGCCACCTACAAATTGTTATATATATACCTTAATAAATAAACCTACAGAAAAACATTTACAGACCAAACAAAGATTCACATTCAGGGCATCTTTTGTAATGTACTTAGCAGCAAACAATAGACACATTAACTTGTATTTAGAAGTAAACTCTATATACTATATTGTAGATGTATTATTTGAAAAGCCTCTAACTGGAATGTTAATAGAGCATGTTTTGTTATGCGAGTTGATCAAGTGTTTTGGCTTTTCATTAATTAAATTGCAAAGTGGTAGAACACAAGTTGTTGTTGTTGCCGTTGCCTGTTAGTGGTCGGGTGCTCTTGTTTATGTTTTGATTAGGTATTAGCACAGAGACCAAAACCGAACCAAACCGAAACATGTCGGAATTAAGTGCCCTAGAATCCCTGGCTGCACTTATCTGCCATACACCTCCTAAGCCGCATTCAATTCAATGACTTGGCCAAAGTCTCAAGGGTGCATTATGTATGTGTGTGTGTGTGTGTGTGTGTGTGTGTGTGTCTGGCTTTTAATGTACGCCTAACTGCTTGAGTGGCCATACATTGTACATGTTTCAGGTGTTCGTATGGGTGTGTTTGGGGTGTATAATGCTCAGCCCCTGCTTGCCATTAATCAAAGCGAATGTCTGGACAGACAGCCGCGAGTGGCGCTCACTTCACTTTCCTCGCTAATTGTATACATGTGGCTTAAAGGGGCGTGCTGACAACTAATTGTAGACATCTTTCAACTGATTGTATAATTGGTGGCCTATTGCAAAAGTTGCCAACGCCGCCGCCACGCTAATTGAAATGTAATCTGCTTAAGCTCGTCGATATATAATTCATAAATACGCCTTCAAAAGCACCTAAACTGTTGCTCATCTGAGTGAGTTAGAAGTCGCTGTATGTGTTATATGTCTGTGCCCAGTTAAACACACATTGTATTTAGCTGCACTTTACTATTCATGTTATGATTGAAGTCGTCTAACTTCCTATATAATTATATATATTTTTCTCTCAATTGCAGCTTTGCAAATACTAATTGATTGTATTTATTGATATGTGTAAACAACAACGCACTAATCAAACGCAGCTAGCAATTAAACGCTCTATACCGTTATTATAATGATTAGCAATTATTGTTATTGCTAGTATAACGCTGACCACCTGTGCATACATAACGATCCCAACGGGCATTACAGCTCATAACAATCCATACTAGGTAAACAATTGTTGCATGAGCACAATTCTGGCCGTTCGTCTGCCTTGTGTTCGCTGCTTCTGTTCGCCTGGCATTGACATTTGCCAAATGCAATTTGAATATGAACTCGTATACAAAACTCTCCTACACACACAGCGAATGTAAACGTGCAATAATGGCAACGGACACTGCAATAGCAAAAACAATAATTAAGTGCCGAGCTAGAATTCCATTAGACAGCAACAGTGTATGACATTTTGAACAGGGAATTGCTTGGAGCATTAGTTTGGCTCAGTTTGGGGACTAACACAGAGCACATTCACTTGACTGTGTGCGTATACGTAATCCACACGGCACATGGCGCATGGCGCATTTAATTAGGGGCAGCTGTACAAATGCTGGCTGTGCAACATGCAAATTGGCCAAGTTTGAATGTTGGTCAATGGGTTGAAAATCTCAATGTCTTGTTTCCAGCCTTTTGTTTGTCTGCGTTTGACACTAAGTCGATTCGTTGCAGCTCAATTTACACAGCAAAAAGGTTTCAGTTTCTATTTCATTTTGATTAACTTGCCTACTCAACTAGGAAAAGTTCAATATTTATTGTTAAATTGATATTTTTATAAGCTCTAAAGCTTTTGTTAACTGCTTTGCAGTGTTTCTTCAAACTTTTCTCTTCTCCATCCTACTTTTTCATTTTGTTTCGTTTCCTCTTTCTTTTGTAATTTCACTTTGGCGCAGTGGGTTTGCAAATGGACTTGAATGTACATATTGTATATACATATTTTTACTTGTTTAATATGCATTTGACACTCTAGTTCTTGAAGTGGTTGAAGGTATCCCACTGTTTTTTTTTTAGAAAATCATTAGGAAACTACATCGTCCTATTTGCTAAGAATATGGCTAAGATCTTTTTTGTCTGCTTTATGTTTTCTGGGTCTCATTTCTTGCCTTCTGTTGGCTTTCTTGTTAAACTGTCTACCCACCTCCGAAATAATTGATCTATAAAATTATCGCATTCGTATCGTTTGAAATAGTGTTGAGTTAAACAGCTGATTGTTTGGTCACCTTCTGAATGGCTGAATCACTATGAAACCTGTTCATTGAGTCGCCGCCTTAAATAAACATTTGGCCGTCTCATATATTTGGCAGTGTAAATAAATTAAATTCAAATCTAAATTGATATTACCAACGGTCATATCATTCTACAAACACACATACAAACATATAAACTTATAAAGTAGGCTTGTGAGCTTATCAGTTGCTGGCTCGGCGCCATTTGCCGGTCAACGGTTTGCTGGGTGGGTGGTGTTGTTTAGGGGGCTGGGGTAAGAGGTGTGTCTGCGACTTTTTATCACTGCTTAATTACGTTACTGATAAGCTGATTTCACATTTGCTTTCGTTAAGCTGGCCGTTTCCTTCATATCAGAAGTTAACGGTTTCTTTTAGCTCGTTTATTTTGTTTTATTTTTGTGTTGTGTTTTTTGTTCTTTTGGCTCTTGAAGTGCACAGTTGAGATTTAGTTAATAAAAATTAATAGCCATGTGATTTGTTTGGCCTTTAGTGGCAAAAGAAAACACACATACACACATACACATTTTATGAGAAGCTGCCAGCGATAGTGTTTATTTCTGTGTGGCTTGACTGTAAATTGATGTGTTATCCCACTTTGATTGAGAATGTATATGCGCACATAAAGTATATATCCCGCAGGTGCTGAAGTCCGTAGGCAGCCCAGCAACATTGGGAATGGCAGTTGGAATGTTTGTCTAATTATTTATTTGACGCTTTAATTACGTATTTATTGCCTGCGGCGAACGCTACGTATACGTATTATGAACATTGCCTGCCAAGCGCCAGCAAGCGACCGCAATTCATACAAGTCATTGACACGGCAAACAGAAATGATAAAAATAGTAAATGGCATAAATATTTATAAACATCTTATTCCAAAATAATTATTATGGCTGCATTAAACAATTTCAACTCTGAATGTGTGTGTGTTGTTGGTTTCAAGTATCCGGAAAATAAGGCATTCAATATATTAGTTTGTGTTTTTACTGACCTAGTCGTAGCTTACTTCAACGTGACCTGTAATCTCTTATTCAGTTTTAGATATTTTTAACTATCGCTCGTCGCAGCTGATAAGAAAATACTGTTGCTTGTTCATAAGTATTTGTTTGCTCAAGGCCGCCCTTGGTCTGTACTGCTTATAGATAGATCGAACAGTTATAGATCAATCAATTAAATATTTCAGTCAAATGCACTTTAAAGCAGTTGTCAAATTTCGAAATATTTTCACGCTGACCAATCAAAAAGTTGTGGTGTTTTGTTTTGGTTAGTTTCGCTTATTAAAATATTGGTTGTGCTCTACCATATCTGATTTCATACATAAATTTGGAATATTTAATTATTCGTATTTACTAAATGACAATGGTGCTGCATTGGTTTTCATGAGTATTATTGGTCAATACCCTTTAGTAGAAGATTCTTATAGGATAGTCCAACTTCAGTACTCATATCATGTTAATCCAAAATATTTCAAGAATGTGTTAAACATAAATTTATATTTAATCATTTATTTTTTTCTATCAGAACCATTTGAAAATTCCCAAAATATTTTAATTGGTTAGCGAAAATTTATTGTCTGGTAAACGCAACTAGATTTTGCATTCCATTTGCCATTCAACTATGAAAATTATGGTTTGGCCAAGCACATAAATCCATTTTAACTAAATGCTGTTCTTAATGGCACAAGTGTGTGTCTGTGTTTTGTGGCAAAGGTACTTAAACAATGTCAGTGATTTATTAAAATCCACAAATAAATTTTTGAGCAAACAAATGTGATTTAGTGTGCGTTCGTGCGTTCTCTTTGTTAGTCAAATTTTAATTGTTTTAACCGCTTTTTATCGCTATGGTTATTAATAAATACAATTGATAAGTAGAGTAAAAGTATGCGTATTCTATTTTCCAATTAATCAAGGTTTTTCAACTATATCTGTACAACAACCAACAACATCAAAGATAAACGATTTGTCAACTAACTGGAACTAACCATTTATTCATGATAGATAGTATGCCATTTGTGTACACATTCAGTAACATATGCAAATGTAATGTTCCTAGTCTCATCCATGCATGATTGATATACAAAACTAATGGGCATTGTAAAAATAAAAATAAACCTTTATTATTTGAGGAGTATTTAATTTTAATTCACTTTAGATAATAGTAGGAAAACTATTTAATTTATTCCAAATATGCATTTATTAGCTTAGATTATTTTGGTTAGAACAAAAATTTAAATATTGTGTGTACATTAGGTAGTGCGTGAAATTTGTTTGAATGATGAATACTGTTTAGAGTTAAGAGGTTAAAAGTAAAAATAAGAATAAAACAGATTTTTTGGCCTCATTGCGTGGCAGTTGTCTAATTTAAAAGTCTTTTAATTGGATTTCGCGATTGTGACAGCGAAAACTGCGAATGTGGCACCTCCACTGACGAGTCACAGCTGGAGATGCACTTGTGGCACCACACACCATCAGCCAAGCAAACATGCACCCACACACACACACACATACACAAGAACATAACAGTCACACACACACATGGTGCATAAGTGCAAATGTTTTGGGCGCTGCCAACGCCTGTCACATAAATCTCATGGCGAATTTTGTTTCAGATTTGCATTCAAGCGTATGTTTGTTGTTGTGCTGCACCATCGCTGAACTATGGAGGCAGTGCTATTGTCGGCTTGTGGCATGCCATAAATTCGCCTGCTTTTTTTGTTGTGCAGCGCCATTTGTCCTCGACCTTGTTAAAGTGGCACGCGCTGCGTTTTGGCATCGATTAGGAAACTAAACAACGATTTACTGTTGGTTCCAATTTTGCCTTGGATTCTATTTATGGTTGCCCTGGGGTGCGAGGAGAGGTCACTGCAGCGCCTAAACATAACCAAGTGCTGCACGCAACGCAACGTAGTAAGGTCCTATTAAGTTGCTCGGCAACCTTGCCGCTTGAACTTAACATTAACTTGGCACCACCGCCGCAGCCTTCAATGCAACCACCGTTTAGTACAACAATTTTTTTCTTCATAGCTGCGTTTTCTTATTTATTTTTTTTGTTGCTGGTGTTTAGCTGGCTCTGCATTTTAATGGTCTTTATTGATTTTAAGTCTTTGTCCCAAGCTGCAGAGACGTAGCGTCTCCTCTCCCCTTCCCCGCACTAACCCCTTTCGGGCCATTACCTCACAAGCTGGCTGGCTGGCTGCCTGACTGGCAGTGCTTGTTATGAGCAGTTTGCATCAATTGACGCGTGCTAATGGCTTTAGACCATGGCATATCCACCTGGCACCCATTTACTAGGTACAACACGGCGTATACTTCCCTTTCGCTGACTTTTAACCCGCGGCATCTGCCATCTCCGCCTGCTGTTCAACTGTTTCTTTCTCTAATTCCACTATTATTCTGTTTCAAATTGTGCGCAGTTTTTTTTTTTTTGCTGTTGGCTTCAATTTGATGCTCTTGGAAAAAAATTAAAAGTCTAATTACTACATAAGTTGAAAAGTGAGGAAACAAGCTGAAACCAAGTTGAAGCCATTTGAGTGTAGAAAAATTCCTGTTTATTCACAGTTAAGCAAACTAACTACATAACTTTGTTTGGCCTTACAACTTTTAAGGCATAATAAACTGTAGGATTAAAGTTTGGTATCACAATATTACGGCTTCATGGCTTCCTACAAATAAAAAAATAAGAAAATCCATAAAATATAAATTTTATTATATTTTTTCATGACTTGACAGTTTGTAAGAATTATAGGTACTTACAAAATCTTTGGCATACCATGGCCAAACATTTTAATACGTGCTTATAGCTTAAAAAGCTTTTAAAACTATGTAACTTTTTATTAAACTAACTGTAAACCTTTACATATTTTTTTTATAAAATAAAATATATTTATATGTTAATATTTAAGGAAATCAGTCCTCACTGAATTGTTATAAGCAAAACTGTTAAGGTTGCTGTAAGAAAAAACATTGAAATTACGTTTTTCTACATTCGCTGAGCATATTAAAGTAGATGCAGCGTATATTTCTAAAAATCCTTTACCAACGAATTAAGTAAGACACACTCAATAAATATGTTTTTTGTACTACTTTAAACCAATAGATTAAACATTTTTAAAGCCCTTGACTTTTACAGCCTGCAGTTCCTTCTCCAACAATCAACATTTTTGCGAGGGTACATATCATTCGTATACTTTGTTGTATAGAACAACTTTAACCTGTTCTTTTCTCACAGGTTTCTCGCGTTGGTGTGCCACATTTTCTTTATGCCTGGGTTGGGTTTTTCGCTTCCGGTGTGCACGCCTCGCTTATCAGCGCATTTTCTGTTTGTTGTGTGGCTCTGGCTGTGTCTCAGACTGTGACTAAGGCTAAGACTCGAATACAGACCGAGTCTTGGGTTTACACAACACATTGCTTGCTGTTACTTGCTGTTGCTTGTTGTTGTTGTTTTGCCCCTGTGTTTTGCATGTCATGCGCTTGTTTTCTTTGTGTTTCCTTCCGTTTTCAATTTCTTGTAGCTTTCTGACTAGTAGTACTACTGCACTCCGTATTTTATATATATTCTTTAAAAGTTTTTATTATTTTATATTTTCCATGCTCTCACATTATATGTATATTCTTTATGTGACATTTTTCCCGAACACACAACCCACATGCACTATTACAAAGGATGGAACATGCAGACTGAATAGCTGGCTGGCTGGTAGATGGCAGAGGCGGCTTCAGTTTCTCTAGCCCTTTTATGTGTGCCAAGGCTTTTGTCTTTTGTTGGTTGGGTCCTACAACAGCAGCTGCTCTCCTTTCAATTACTTTTTCACTAGCACAAGAAATTAATTTCTTAGTGATCTCCTTTGTTGTAGGTATTTGTCAAATTGCAACAGCAAGTGCAACAAGCTTGGTCTTTAAACTTTAAGAGGAAGAGATTTCATCCCAGACACGTTGCTTGATTTAATACGTTTGTTTATTTGTGGTACATTTGTTATGCCACGACGTAATTGAAATCTAATTTAATTTATGGCTATAACACAAACACAAACACACACACACAAGGCTGCCTCACCTCAATGACCAGACGCAAAACAAATATTTGCTCATTGCCCATACATTTGCTATTGAATATAGCATATATATATTTGGTATTTTAATTGAAATACCAAGGCGCCATTTCTTGTTAAAGAACCGAGGGGCCGATCCAAGTTAGCACAAGTCACGCGGAAGTAACATGCAATCATTAAGTCATACACATTAAATACATTAATTTATTGATTTTACATACACAAACATACGAGAGAATATGCCTCACGTACACACAAGCGACCCAAAACCCAACTGCTGCTCATCTTTCATATAAATGTCTCAGTGACTTCCGCTTTGTTTGCGCTGTTTGCCTGCCCAGATCCTATCAATAAAATATATGCATGGGACCAGTTCGCCTTGTGCCCAACAAACAAACACACACACACAAACACACGCAACACAAATTCATAATAATTGGAACGACCATCATAAACAGAGCTCACACTGTGAAAGGGGGAAGGGAAAGAAGCCTGTTGGCAGCAGGAAATAGAAATGGGTGCGTGATTTGCTCCTAAAAATAAATCAACTCAAATAACGATATTTATTTGTACAAACAACAATTGATCTCAATATTTGTTGTTTGTTGAAAAAAAATAATGTGCTTAAAGATAAAAACATTATTTTGCAAAAAGTATAGGCCCCAATTGTGTTGTATTTTACACAAATAAATAAAGCTCCCTAATGGGAAAAGTATATTTTTACAAACACACCTTCATAAATTAAACGTGATAAAAACGTAAAAAATCTTTTGGGAGCAATTAAAACTAATGCAAGCTACTTTCCATTTAAGCATATTTTCTCTAATAATATTTTGTTTCTTGTTATCACGTGGTCATCGCAAGAACCACAGCTGCTGTGGTGGGTCAACTCAAGTGATTGACGCAACCACAGGCGGTATTCGCTATAAGACTCCTCGACTGAGAGGACAGCAAACGGCACCCTAATGGACCATTGACAATTATAAGGCCACTAAATTCTGTCACCAGGCTAAATGAAATAAGAAATAGGGGAAAAAGAAAAAAAAAATACGAGAATGTCATGTGCACACAATTGGATAGCGTACAGCATAGTTAAAGCTGCCAAACAGCTGCATGCGTGTCCTTTGGGGTGATGTAAAAGAGGAAGGTGGAGAGGGAAGTTTGCGGATATCACGATTGCATATTATTCAATTAAAATCGCACTATTACGAGTATTAAACTAGTTGGGATAACTGTCAGACACACGCACACGTAATCAATGTCAACACAGTAAACACACACACACACACACACACGAAGAAAGACCTGCAACTGTAAAGCGAATTTGCACATTTACTCAGTGAATGCTTGTACGGGTGTGTGTGTGTTTGTGTGTGGGGTTAGTGGGATGTGAGGGTAGAATACTTTGTTGGGTCCTCGTTCTTGGCTAGAACATTGATACTTGGCAGGCATAGCCATAGCTGTAGCTGTATTAAGGCGCACATAAATGTCAGCTACAAGATTTGATAGCCTCGGGCTAAGACTAAGCACTAAGCGTATGCGTGTCAAAGCTCTAGGCAAACGGGTGCCCGAATGTGTGCCTGTTTGTGTGCGTGTTTGTGTAGTTAAGTGTATGAACAGTTAGCTCTGCTGGGCATCTATTTGAGTTGTTCTCAACTCCTTCTCCCCCTGAAAGTATGCAACAGACTGTGTAAAGGAAGCTGTGTATGAAAATTTGTTCTCAATTACAAAATTCGGTGCTAAACTTTTAGTGTGGTATGAAAACCATTACATTTAATAGACAATCTAAACTTGACTTTCGATACTCTGTATCAGTAAATTTCATTTTAAGACCTGACTATTTTCAAAAATCTGCTAAGCTCTACACACTGAAATTCGGAAAATCTATATATATAGTACAGAATTTGTGTAAGGATATTTCCTAGTTGAACAGTCTCAACTTAAACATTCTTGTTGGTTTTGTATAAGTTTGGTCAGTTTAGCGTTGTTTGGCTGGGCTCTCAGAAGATTTAACAACAACAGCTAGTGAATTGGCGGGCCGCGTCATGTGCTCGACTGTTAGGTTGCAAATTAGGCAACTGTGCAGCAAGAACACAAAATATAAATGCCACTGCTCTTAATAGCAGTTACCCCATCTGCCACATCTGGCAGCATTTTAAGAGGTTCGCATGTGCTGCTGGCAAAAAGTTGCCCAAGAACTACAAAAAAAAAATAAGCCAATTGCTGCTGCTGCTGATGGTGCTGATGGTGCTGCCCCCAAAGTGAACTTTTTGCACAGAATGTGAAGCTTGTTTCTGCTGCTGCTGTTGCAGCTGTATGCCGGTGGCGCTAAGTGGCGCCCAGCCACGACACAGCATCAACAGCAGCTCGCTGTGTCCTTTTCTCCACCCTCACAATCATCTCCAGCCTGGATTGTCTGTCGTATCTGGGCTGCCTGCTGAGTGCTGATATTATATGTAGGATGCTCATGCCTACCCCAAGTTTGCTTGCTTTCTCCTTCTTTTTTTTTACGGCAATCGCTTTGAATTTTATGGCTCAAGTTGCTGGAAATTTAGGTTCGAAGCTGCCGTTGCTTGCTTTGTATTCTGCTTGCCGTGTGTCGCATGTCCTGTAATCGATATTTCGCCAGCTCTGCGTGTCTTTCCGCTGTTTATTAGCCTACCCATTGACCAGCTCCACCGGTAAATTCAATATCTCTTATTTGCACCATTTTCCAGCTGCCCGCGGTTTGCTGCTGTCCCTTTCCGCATTTCCGCTGGCTCCATTCAAAGTTACGTAATGTTTGCATTAACGTTTTTTCAATAGTTTCAGTCTGCTATCCCCTACGCCTACTTTATCCCTATGCCCCCTCTCTTTTGACGTTGTCTGGCTGTTTCTATTTGAACCGCAGGCCGCAATTCCATTCACACTTTGTCGCTGGGTGGTGTGAAAAATACGGCTTAACAGTACATTTACTCAAGAATTTATGTGTTTATAAAGAGTGTGTGCGTGTGTGTGTGTGTGTGTGTGTTTGTGTGATTGTGTTTTGCAATGTGTGTTTGGGTTTGTGTTGTTGGGCCAGCTAGCGTCTGAATGCTGTGAAAACGGTTGCCAAGTGCCAAGTTCGTTCCTGGAATGCGCACAATGCGATTAGAGCGTCCATACATTATTCAATTTGCGCAGCAAATATCTGAAATTTTAGAGGGCTTTATAACCCAACAAAGTCAATGCCATTTAAATTTTATATATATATAAACAAAGCCTGTTTTACGCACATAACTCGATTCCAGGGTTTTGCTTTAATCAAATTCACTGACTAAGTTGAACGAGATGGAGAACCTTAAACAATAAATACATTTTAGAAAAAAACTCTAAAACACTAGCTCTTACCTTTCCGCCATAAAACTAGAATTGAAATTCTCTAAACTGACTTTTTTACGGTAACTTTAATCCATTTATTTGCTCAACATACACGCACACTTAATCGGAATTCAATGGTTTAATCCGACTCTTCGTTAAATAAATGTTCTCAAATATGTGTTATCGGTTTTCGTATTCGCTACGTTTTGCAACATTTGTTCAAGCGATTTTATCTACTCGTATTTGGCTGCGGCATCAATTATTGAAAAATTCACGCTGCTGTGTTGGCAGCAACCCCTTACCCTCCCGCCGCCGCGCATAAAAACTCATTTATTTTGCACTTTTTGTGAACTAAACTCAGTGTGGGAGGCGAGAAGGTAGCGGAGAGCGGCAGGGGTGCAGCCACAAGAGTGTGGGCTAAGCAATTTATGCAAAATCACGTATGCAATGACATAAAAAACTATAAATAATTCAACAGCCGAAATGCATTTGGGGTTGTAAGTGGGTGTGTGAGAGTGTCAAAGTGTGTGTGACTGAGATGCATTGAGATGCATTACACATGGTGCGATGGATAAAATAATACTAAACAAAATAAAAATGCAATGCAATGTTGCAAGTGGTAGGGGAACATGCTGAGGCAGAGGCATATCAGTTTGTCCAGTTCTCTATGAGGATGAGACACATATAAGTATGCATTTGGGTGTAAATATACTCAATGTCATCGGCTGCTATTACTCTAAGCACACTTTATATACTGTATACTTACTTACATCCACACTTTGACCCATTTCTTGGGCCTGTGCTAATCTTTTTTATGTTAGGCTCCACCCTTAGCCTCAAGCTCCCAGTCTTGAGTTATGAGCTACTCGCTGCCTGTCGCTAGCTTTTGACTTTTGGGGCAACCGAGATTCAATAAAAGATATTTTTGAATGGTTGGCAACACAGTAACGGGCTATATGCCACGAATGTCTGCATGGTACTTCAATTTTATTTAACTTTTTTGGCTGGCAGCTGAGCAGAAAGAAAACTGAGTGGCACTTTGCTGGAGTTTATTAGGTTCATCAAATGCTGTCAGCAGTCAACATATGCAACTTTATTTGGGTCGTTCCCATAGTAACCAAGTGGCACACGCCCCCGCAGGAGCCCCAGTAAAATACCCCACGATATTATCATCGGAATTGTTGCTTTGACCTTGCCACAAAATGTTGAATGATAGTTTGGATATTATTGCAGGTCTTTTGTACACATTTTGTGTTAAATTCTGCTTTAAACTGACGTAGAATTTTTAATGTGCTTAAAAAAGCAAATGATTTTAACTAAACTGTAAATGACATAATTGAAACAGTTATGCGAAATTAAAAATCATTGAATAGTGGAAATCGTGTCACTTTATAAATAATTTGCACAACTTATTTTTTTTTTATATATGTAGCTCAAATTAAAATTGATGATTAAGTCATGAACATTAAATATGCTAAAAAAAAAACCAACCAATATTTTAATCACGTTTGCTTAAATATTTTATGCAGTTAACTTTTTATAAATATGTTATTTTAATATAGAATAATCATTTAAATCCTTTATGCAGTATGTGACTAAAGTATAAAATTTTAATTGAATAATCCTTTTTTCGATTTTCTTTTATTGCAGTCTGTAAAACTCAACTCAAGCAGAAAGTTACACCAGGGACTTGGGGTAAGTGTAGAAAAGTTTGGCTATGAATTATTCGTTACTCATATTTGTTCATCGATTGAGAGATTTGTAAAAATTCAACTTGCTTCAAATTTGACTCTAGATTAGGCCATAAAAATGCGCATTAAGCTGTCTGGAAGAGATAACTTCATATGAATTTATTGACATTTGGACGCTGACTGCTGGTCAGTTGTGGTTCTCGGTGGTTCTCTTCTCTCATATACATATAAAACTATATACATTATTTCTTTTGCCTGTTGGCTAAGTGGGCGTGCAGTCAGCCATGAAAAGGCCAACATCCGCTGTGGCTAATGTGCTGTCATTTGTATGGACAGCTAGGAGGGGGTCAGAGTGTCAGCGAATGGGTGTGGCAACTGGATTTGGTACCTTTGTGGCATGAAAGAATACATAAATAAATGAGCTACGTGCGGAGGCTTCCAAATTGCTAGCTGGCTTTTTGTTTTGTCTGTCATAATCAATCCTCGGCCAATGATTTATGCAGAAAAACAACTTTTGTCTTTCAACAGCAATGGAAAGAGCAAAAAACTGTGTTGAATTTAAATCAAAGTCAGTCAGTGCGGGGCTGGAGAGCGCTTAAACCCTTGCGGTTGTGCTTCATAAATTTGTTTATTCATTTGTTCGTATACCCTGTTACTGGAAAAGCGTGAAAAAGGGGTAGCATCAATGCTAAGAATATTTCTAAAAGACCTTACTCAAATTTAACTCTGTTTGGCGCAAAATTTTGTCATTATAAAATTTGTTTCCGTCTACAGGGTACTTGTCAGTCAAGCACTCCCTGTTGTTGCTTTGTTGCCCTTTTGCTGCTGTTGCTTTGCTGTGGTCAGTCGTCGTTTTTTTGGTCAATTATTCAAACCGAAGCGAGTGCTGCCGGTTTTCAGGCGGTTGCGGTTACTGCAACACAAATAGACGATAGCACGACCACGGGGTAGCGGGAGAGCACGGTGGGAGGCAGTGAGGTAGCAAAGGACAGCATTTAAATGGCTTACAGTATGTGGTGTTGGTGCTGCTGCTGCTGCATAAAGCTGTGTGAGTGAATGTAAATGTGTAAAAAGTGTTGCTCGCTTTTTAGGGTTAAACAGTGCGCCTCAACAGGTCCTGCCAGCTAAGACGAGGTTTTGCGAGTTCATGATGTGACTGGGGCTTGTTTATACTGGACCATCATTCTATTCACAGTTTGTGTGTGTGTTTGTGCGTCCTGTGGCTGTTTACATATGTGTCTGCCAGTCAGTCGACTGCAGCAGCAGCACCTTAGGCAATCTATTCGCATCCTGTGACCGCATCCTGTTGCCGGCAGCCCGCTTGTTTGCCCGCCGCCTGTCTGCCGCCTGCCTGCCTCCCTCCAGCATCTCAAACGTACTTTAAAGCCTTTGCTAAGAGCTCGGTGTGCGTTCTTCCCACCCATTTCCTGGCCCTTTTGGCTCCTATTGTTTGCTGATGACGCGCCGAAGCATTCATATGACTGCTCATGCTCTCAGACAAGGCATTTTGACGCCAGGACGAAGCCATGGCTGACGTCCAAGCTGCCTAACGAAGCGTAAACCAAGCGCTCTTTTAATGTTACTTCTAAGTGTGAGTGTGTAAGTGTGTTTGTGTGAGTGTGTTTGTGAGGCAGTTCACAAGAAATCAAGCGAAATGAAGCCCACCAGCAGCAAAATTACAAAACTGGCACAAGTTCATGTTTATGTTCTCATCCTTTCATCCTTTGAGCTTACCTCTTTCACTTCCCCACCACTAGCTGTTGTTGTTGTTGTATCCATAGAATACTTAAGCGGATGATAATGGATACGCATGTACGCTTACTGGTTCGACAGACACCACAATCTCTGGGCACTCGCTGCTACATGGCGTTCGAGACTTTGCCAATTGGGTCCTTCAAAATGGGTAAATGCGCTACGTTAAGTAATCCACTCGATGTCCAATTAGCGCCCGAGAGTCTAGTCCCCCACAAAGAGCGCTTTGGGCTCTTTATTAGCTTGGCAGAAAGAAATTCGAGTGCCAAATAGCGTGGCGATTAAATTGATGTTCCGTTTCTAATTGATTTTTGAATTGACCGCCAAGTTGGCAGGAAAGAGTATGTTATGTCAGTTAAGATCAAGGTGAAAATAAAATCGATTGTAAAAACCAAACCAGCTAACTGCCGAAAATAAAGGCGCTAATTAAGAGCAATGTTACTTGAAGAAAATGTAAATACTGAGAAATTTCTTTCTAGCAAGACTTTAATTCAAAGAAATTTAATGAAAATGGTTGCAGAGAAATTACTTAAAGTAGTTGTTTATTTTTAGATTTAATATATAAGCTTAAGCTGTAGCCGAGCTTAACTCTTAAAAGCATACATTAATTAGCTTGTATTATTATTGTAATTGATCTCCTCCATTAACTGCCAACATATTATTTTGACCACAGATTTAAGCATTTTCATATGGCATGTGGTTCTCTGAATTTGGTATTTTTCCACTTTAATATTAACAATGTTTACAGTCCTGCCTTGAATGAATTGCACACGTGAGCCATTAAATAAAAGTACCACAGGGCGTATGTGTGTTATTATTATTGTTATGCGTGCCATATTGCGGTACAGCAACAACAACAATGGCATTAAAAATCAATGTATAATTGCCATTAAAGTAAAAAACAACAAACATTTGAAAAACTTTACCTTTCGGAGTAAAAGAGTGGGGGCAGCATAAGCCTGAATAAGTAGCAGCATACTGAAAATCAAAGGCAAGACATTAAATGGCTGCAGGAAATGATGTGACGTGACGCGCGGCTTTTGTTTATTTTAGCTGCTTCTTTAGCTGCTGCCCTTTGCTGTCCACAGCAGGGACAACCGCAATAATAACAACAATACGAACAACCCTAATGGCAATAACAACATAACTTGTACAACAAATATCAACAGAAAGTGTTGGTGGTGGCAAAGGAGGACAAGAGGGCGGCACGAAGCATTGAAATTGTCTTCATTATGATTTTATAACCTTCAGAAATTTCCTCAACTTGACTCGCTTCGTCTCGTTCTGCCTTTAGTTTCTGCCTGCCTTTAGCCTCCGGATTTTTTTTAGTGCTCTCTTCCTTTTTGTTATCAAATCTTACAATGTGGTGCTTCTGGCACGTTTTCAAATGCTCTGTAAGGAACACAAGCAAGCCGCGGCTTCACTTACTATATATCTATGGATAACACAGCACTGTGACTGACTGCTTATTAAAACCAAGCTAGCGGCAGTTTAAATATCTATATGACTCTCTGTATTGTGTAGTATGCCCTTATTTATACATATACATATATCTGTAATGACATGCAAATGCAGTCAGTTTTAAGATGCATTTAAAGAGCTCAGCACGACATGAACTTAAGCGGTTAAGTGGAGTGCAGAAAATCCAATAAAGCAGCAAGATTTAACTTAGTTAAAAAGCATTTCATAAAATGGTGTTTTTAAAGTGCATTAAGATTAAATGTTACTTGATTGGTTAAAGAAAAATATTAAAGAACCTTATTCTTATCAAAGTAAACCCCTTTTTGATTTGTCACTGGAATCCCCAATGCGCCAACTCTTAAAAAAAAAGCCAACGACTCAACTGATTTATATCTAATGATTAAGATTATGAGTCAAGAAGCAGCTATGACTTCAGCTTTGTAATCTTAAGCACTCGGCTTATCTTAATAATAATAATTGTTATCAGTTTATAGCACATTAAAAAATTGCCATCAATTTTTTTGATTTTAAAATGAGACATTGTTTTGATTTTTGATGAGCTCACTTTGGTTCGCGTTTTCTTTTGTTTGTTTTTTTTTCCAGTAGCAGTTGTTTGGTGCTCTTAAGACCTTTTAAGAGCACGTGCTTAAGTGTCTTTTATGTTGAATATTGGCACACATTTTGATTCCCTTCCTTTGTGGCATTACTTATGTGCATTACTTTATCGGCATTTTGTTGGTGGGCATTAGGTTTACAAGTAGACAGATTAAATTTAATGCTTTTTGCATTCGCACAGCACACAATCAAACACAAAAATCAAGCTAGCAACCGCATTTGTTTTTTTGGGTCAATTTCAGAGCACTCGACAATTTGAAGTGATTTTAATACGTACTCGAAATAAATTTCGTGAAAATTTCGTGTGTGCGTTACACTTTTTCTTGTGTGTGTGTGTTATCAAAGCGATTGAAAAACAATTACACTTCTGACATTAATGGCGCATGCTTTTGACGCCGCCAACGTCAACGACTAGTACAAAATATGTCTACACAAGAGTGTGATCAAATTGGAAATACCCCTTAGGCAGTTTTATATAAGAATTTATGATAAATTTTCTTAAAAACTAAAGTTCTTAGAATAAAATGTATGCTAAACATTTCAAGCTATACAGTTTTACAGATATAAAACGCTAGCTAAAGATATTTTCCAACTAAAATCGATCTTCCATCGCTTTTTTCCTGTAAAATGAGCTTACCTATAACAACCTTGGTTTTTACTCTGTTGATTGGAACAGGGTATAAAAGAAAAAATTGTTATATCCGCATATCAGCGTTTTTATACCAAAAACTTTTGCACTTTTTTACATACACACCGACACACATACGCCGCAAAGCGGAAAATATTTTCGCGTCTGTTGTTGGCAGAAAATCTTTCATTTGTTTACACGATACGGCTGCCTGCTGCCTGGCTAACCACATCAAAAATAAAGAAGATCAACAACGACCGAAAAAAGAACGAGTTGTAAATTGATTTTCAAAAATTGTTAAATAAACAATGCGCTTAATATTGCGTATTTACTTAGCATACAATAAATTTGTGCTTTATGTGTTTTCAAACTTCAGTATGCCTTAAATTTAGCCAACTTTAAGCTGCAAGAAAAGTGAAAGTGTGAAGGAAAGCGGAGAGACAGGGCTTATGGCTAATGGTCGGCTTTATTAACATGATTGCCACGCCCATGCAGTAGGCACACATATGGAAAGTGAGAGAAAAGGAGGCAGCTTATCAATGAATCACCAAACCATGTGATTGATGATTGGATGTGATGAGTATGCATATGTGTGTGGCAGTAAGTAAGCATATACTTAACTGAGTATCTGCAAGTGTGTGTGTGTATTTGTGTGGTACACTCCAAATGTGGCTTCCGTAGTAGGGATTAGGCGCCAGGATCCTGCATAGCAAGCTGACAGCAGCCATATGTGTGTGTGTGTGAGGGGAGTCCCCTCATCAGCCGACAGAAGACAGATTAAAAGTGAATAGCTTGCAAAAACACTGCCTACTTGAAGAAGGCTCAAGTTTTTCCTTACTTGCAAACAACCAATCTACCCTACCTTTCAGAGTTGCCTAAGCGTCATTGTTGTTTTGGGAATACTATAAAATATGATGTAAGGTATCATGTTCAAAATCTTTGTCAGTTTTATCCCCGAAAAGTGTTTCTAATCTATTTAAATGTATTATTAACATTTGCAAGATGACAAGCACTTGATATGAGCATCTCTTATCAAAATCGCTTAAAATATCAAAACATTAAATGGATTGTACAATAATTCCAGTTAACAAGAGAGTTTCCGCTTCGTTGGCTTCAACGCTCGTTATGTTTGCTATTTTTGTTGTTTGTTGTACCTGTTTGCACACACACACACAAACACAACCACACTGGCATCATCAACAGCAGCTGCTTCACAGGCACAGGCACACGCCTCTCCCTCCCTCACATGCCACTATTTCCCTTTTGCTTTGCGGCATAGACCAAAATGTTTACACATACGCGCGATTTTCTTTTAACAATTCATCAAATGCGCTAAGCGGGCACAAAAAACTTTGACACTCGACGTTTCTGCTTGTGTGTGTGTGTTGTGGGTGTTGAAGGCATGTGCAAAGTTTGACAATGCTGCCAGCACTTCACCGCCCCTGTCGACACCCACCAATGCCATATCAATCATCGGCCGCACTGTGTGAATTTCTGCCCGTCTTCAAGCATATGTGCTTTAAAATATTTATTTTACTTTACGCTTTTGGTCGAGCCACATTGAACGACGCTAAATACAATAACTCAAATTGATTTTGCAGGTTGTGGGAACAGCATGCATACATATGTACATATACACACATTTTTTCATATGTGTGTACATTATTTGCATGCCTCGACACGCATTATTTATGTGGTCGGTTCAGAGTGGGTTTGCTTAAGGGATGGCAATTAGTTAAAGCTCTTTATACACATCCATTTGGTTGTCAGTATGGCATTTGACTGCAGAATGTTGGCAGAGCAGCAAAAGAAAATATACAATCTCATTTGAGTGATGCTGAATATATATAATCATAATACCTAATTGTTTATATGTATATAATAGGCTTACTTTGTGTACCTAAAATACTTTATCTTAAGAATATTTACTTGAATGAACATGTTTTGAATAAATGACATATAAGCTGAAAACAAAATACTTTCACATTAATCCCATTTTGTCATAGAAATTGCATAATATACGCTTAATAAGCTCACCATTTAAAGCTTATCCTTATTTTGCTTTCTACTGAAGCTTTGTTACAATATTATAGGCATATGCAAATACCCTTCACGTATACGCAATGCGGTGCACATTGATGTACTGCCATGCAAAACAGACCGCAACGCACGTAAATCAATTGTAACAACATATGTATGTGCATACAATTATGTATAAACAACATAGCACCAAATGCATTAATTTAATTAGGCAAGTCATAAACATTTTCCGTGTGAAGTAGAAGCTGATTATAAATTCCAGATATGTACTTATTAAATGCCTGCAGCAGGCAATAAATATACAAAGGTGGCTTATGGTTTTAGTTTTGTTTATGCAAATTAATTGAACGCACACCTGTGGCCCTGTTCACCTGTTGACTCAGGGGTTAAACATATACCCAAATAATAGAATTTAGCGAGTATAACAGAAGCCTGGGCCATAGTTCAATGCCACAAAACGTGGCGCTAATTTAAGCTCAAGTGTCAGATGGCACTGATTTATATAGTAGAAATGGTTGTGCCATAAATTAACACTGGTTGAGTGGGCAATCTAAATGTGTGCTGGGAGTTAAGTTTTTAGCCTAGTCCTTTGAGAGTTCTTGTCAGTTAGCATAGGCAAGTCACGGGAGAGAGAGAGAGAGAGTGAGTATCCATGATTTATTTTCATTCGAAACTTATACTTAAACACACACAATTTGTGCACAGACGCCGCAAAACTTTTCGCGCACACACACTTTGTAAAAAGTAGCTAAAGAAGCTAAGAAGAAGACGGAGCAGAGCAGAAAGTAGCAAACTCAGCGCAAAAATTTTAATCTGAGCATTACAAAGTTTTTCATTTTTATTTTCTTGCAAAATGAGAAAGTGAACAAAGGGGCTACGCCGCGGCTGCTCTAGATATTGTTACTCCTGGCTGCATTCATCCTTTTGGCGCCCCACTCGAAAATGCAGTCATTAATTTGCAGCTTACAGCAACAGAAGCAGCAGCAGCAGCGGTACAAGTAGCAGCAGTAGCCAAGCAACCTCGAGGCTTGACTAGCGCGTAATATGCAAAAAATGTAAATATAATTAAGACGCCGCTTTAATAGCCAGCGCACTAAGCTTAAAAAATGACTCGGCTTCAAGTGTACGCGAACCATTTTTTATGCCAGCCCCAGCTCAACATCCAAACAATTTCATTTGTTTGCCTGTCCGGTGACAGTTACTTTGCCGCTTCAACAAACGTCCTGCTGCTGTTTCTCGCCAGTTGTCGAAATGGTAGTTTGCCATTGCATTGGCACGCGATCATTAGTCAGGAAAGCTACAAACACTAACATCAGCTGCAGCAGGCAACGGACAGCTGCAAAGAAAAGTTACAATTGCAGTTAAAGTAACAGCTTCGCTTGACACTTGATGAAAGCTGAACGAGGCAAATGAAATCGCCACCTGCCTCCTTTTTTATGTGCTTTCAAAAAAATACCAAGCTTACTTTAGCAAGAATCAACTCTCAATCACGAAAAAAAAATGAATAAAACAATATTATATCAAAATTACTTAAAAGTGTGCTTTTGTTCATCAACAAAAATTTAAATACCCAAGCATAACAATAAATATGTATTTTTTTAATAAGTGCTCTTAGCCAGATTTTCTTAAATTCAAAAAGTGTTTACACTTCAGTGCTTTAGAAAACTTTCAAATAACAATGAATAATTATAAGTGAATTACAAATATTAATTATAAAATTTTATAAAAGCATTTCTAACAAATTCCGAGAAGTGTACTCAAGCGTATTGCACAGCTAACAATTTTCATTAATACACTTTATTTCGGTTATCTCTGGAATGATGCTGTTTGTTGCTTGCATGTTTTGTCATGGCGTTAGCAAATTAAAACTTTCTTCCTATTCTACTCTATAGTCAGTCAGTCAGGATAAAGCGAATTTTATACAAATTAGTTGTTCGAGCGTCAGTTTGCTAATTAGACAGGTAAAACTTTCAGACAGACAACTTCTGGTCCGAGCAGTGCAAATTCAAAGCAAAACCAAAATGCTAAGCAAAAAGTTTACTTCTACCGTTAGAAAGGAACTGTTTGCTGTTGTTGTGGTTGTAATTCCACTCGTTTTCCATTCTATGATTCTCGTTTTGTGTACCCGCAGTCGTGGCAGCGACATAATTATGTGCCGCCAATTTGCATTGCGCCCACAATACAATCGCCATAAAAGGCCACAACAATTGAAGCACACGCCAACGCAACGCTAACGGTGATGGCATAGCAGCAGCAACCTGTGAATAGAGCATTGTAACGAATACATAATACCCTTGTAGATTTGATTGGATATGGGGATAATAAATATGCTTTCAACGCAGTTATTGTACTTTTTTTTCATCTTGATAGCGATTTATTGTGCAAATGAGCGAGATTTCAATCCGATTACCAAAATGGAATATTAGAATTGCCTTTTGAGACTATAGAATGCGTTACATTATTCCTGACTAAGTCAGTTCACCTTAACCTTAAGGAAGTGCAATAAAAAAAAAAGGAATTGTGCAGCAGTTATTTCAACACCTTTATGGCGCTGCAACATTTGTGGGCCACCTCGACACAGACTAAAACACACCTATACAAACACACAAAGGCTCATGTAACTGACCACAATGGCTTTGGCCAATGACCAACTGGCTGGTGTGGCACGGCAGGTTGCACGGAGGTGCCAGAGTGGCATGCAAAACAAACCGACGCAAACGCCGACGCCACATTTACAAAAGCCATAGATAGAAATCTAAAGATAAAGCAAATTGCTGTGCTACAAAATCGTTAACTGTAATTTACCGCATTTCAAACGCGGCCCATTCTTCTTCGTCTTCTATTGCAACACTCCCTTTCCTACCCTTTCCTACCCTTTCATACCCTGCCGCCGGCATGCAGCGGTTATGAATGCAGGCAGTTGTAGAGTAGCAGTAGTTAGAGACTTTAGTTGTGGCACAATGGGGCCGCAATGTAAATTTAATTGCGTTTCTCTGCCTCAATTCGTTTCGTTTCGTTTGCTTTTGCCGCCAGTTAAACATATTTACAATTGCACCAACCGCAAACTTGGCGCAAATTGCACACACTCGCACACACATACAAACATATGTTAAATAATTGAGGCATTGAATTATGCAGAATGTTGTGCCACGAAAGTGTTCAAAGATTGACCAATTGCTAAGTCACTTCGATTGACGCTGACTTACAGGGTATATTACGTTCTCATTATGCTAAGTTCAATAATCCTAATATTTTTGTGGGAGTTGGGTGTTACGTGTTGCAGGCGCAAATTCTGCGAATCTCAAAATAGTTCTGCGAAACGCATTTTGCTGCATTTGAGTAAGCTCATTAAAATTAATAATACGCCCATTGGCGACACGTCGTTAAACATAAGATGCAATTATGCAATACTGTAGATAGAGCTGAAGTGAAGCCTGTCGTTCACCTCAAAAGTACATAGATATGCAGCTTAAGTGTGATATTTTCAGCTACGCTCAAGTCCCGAATTTTAATTAAAATTGTGTCACTTTCTTAAACGAACAGACTCATGTGTTTGTCAAGAATTAAAAAGATTTTCAAATGGCTATCGAAAATTATGTTGATACGTTCAGAACATGCAAAAATTCTGAAAGTCACTTAAGAGATGTAAAAGTTACAACAATAAAAACTTTACTGAACAAATATATTTTTAGTCAGGGATTAATGTATTCTATATGCCATATCTATATTAAAAGGATAAACAATCAGATACAATATCTGTAGCTAATGATTGTATATCTTATACATCTCTGTTTTTAGCCTGTTTTATTTTGGTATTTAGCAATTTTGTATCACATCAATTGTCTATGCAAAACAACAAAAGCATTCCTTCCCCAATCTGGAGATTCATCATACGCAGCGTGGGCCCGCTCAATAGCACTGTAAATTAGCGCCTATGCGAGTTTATTTTAGCATATTGCCCCGATACAAGCACTTAAGGCATCTACTCAAGTTGAAGTCTATCCATCTTTAGGGTCGGATCTGCTATTTGAAAACCGTTTTTTGGCCGCGGTTATTGATGTTGATTGATTTATAAACATTTCAGCGCCGCAGACAGGCAAATTAAGTTGTAGCCAAAACAATAAACAAAATAAAATTAGCGTTTGAGACCCAGTTGCGGTCTTTTTAGCTACTATAGCCAGCTGCTGCCTGTTATAGATGATGCTGTTGTTGCTGTTGCTGCTGTCACAACCATTCATGTAGCATCTGCAGATAGGAGCATCAACAGCCAACAGTTTCGCGAAATATAATTTACTTAAATATTCATAACACAGTGAGTGAAAATTGTGTTCATATATTTGCCAATTAAGTCGCTAACAGCAGTATTCTTTTTGAGCTGGGCTTTTCGCTGTAGTCAAGAGGCATTTTCGTTATAATTTAATGAAATATTCTGTTTGCTGCAGTGACTCATTATTACACCTTCTTCCTACTCGTATGTGCAACTTATGCGTGTGGCTGCCACATAAGCACTGCGCTCATTTGATATACACTTTACAGTTTTGGCTAACTGTTTGGGTAATTTCAGTCATGTATTTTCATTTCTCGCAAAGCTGCAACAAAAGGAGTAGGAACAGAAATTAGTAGCTTTGACTTTTGCATGCGCTGCGGTAATTAAAGCATTTCCGTTGTAATTGAACGTGCGGCCAAAAATTTCCGAGAATGAATTTGGAAGCCCATATGACCAAGAAATGCTCTGCACTAAGTAAGTGTGTATACTTGATAAATTAAAGTAAGTTCTTCAACATAATTGAATAATGAGAAAGCCCTAAAAGCAATTTAAAGTTTAATTATGACTTTTGAGATATAATAATAATGATTTAAAAACAATTTTTTAGTTAACTTAAAGTGCATTAAAACTTTTATAGCTTTCTTATCAACTGATTCATGATTTCTCTAAGCCCTTACTTTAATTTAAAAAAATATTTTTATTCAAAAATTGGACTTTAATTGTTCCTACAAATCGCTTTCGTGCTGCTATGCATACCTAATAGAATTCCACACAAGCACGGAAAGGAATATTTCATGTTTTATTTCTAATTCATGTGACTTTTTCACCGACAAATTCATTATTGCATCTGTTTGAATGTGTGTGCGTTTGTGTGAGTGCTCATAATTAGTGTTGAATATAAATTGACAAAAAAAATAAAAATACAGGTTTGAGTTCCGTTATGTTGCTGGCCTGGCGCAGAGAAAGAAAATGAATAACAACAGGCAGCGGCAGCTGTTGACACTTGCGGTCGCCAGGTGTCGCCATGGGGCGTGCATATAAGCAATTAACCGGCTTTGAGCTTTTGGCTCCACTTGGTGCCCTCTGCCAATGTTGTATACATTAGTTTGTTGGCTAAAAAAAGCGCTGACAAAGGCCAAATGAAAAGTCCTTAGGGAAATTCAAAACACTCATGTGTATATACATATAGCTGTGTGTGTTATGTGTGAATTTTAGATGGGCTTAGTTACCTTTTACTTTAAACTCAGTTTTGTACATTATTCGGTACTTTGTTTAAAACAGATTTTGTTTCAAAATTAACTCCAAAAACGTTTGGTACATACAAAAATATTTACGTGTCTTAAATACATAGCTTCAATTACTATCTAAGATGCCACGACAGCGTTCGGGCAGCCCTCCTCCCAAGCCGGCTCGTGGAGGCAGTGCCAGAAATAGCAGCAGCAACAGCAACTCCAACAGTAGCGTTTTCAATAAAGGTTCCTACGGCCGAAATGCGCCAGTTGTGCAGTCCAAGCCAGCACCAGCTGCAACTCCAGCTCCAACTCCAGCTCCAGCTGGACGTTCCACAAGCGACGTTATGAAGGATATGGCAGCCACTGCAGCTGGTGTTGCCGTTGGCTCTGCTGTGGGTCATGCCGTGGGTGCCGGCATAACAGGTGCATTTAGTGGAGGTGGTAGCTCCCAGGCAGCAGCACCAGTTGCTGAGCAGCCGGCAGCAGAGTGTCGACCACGCAGCAATATGGTTGAGGATGGTCCTTGTGCCTTTGAAATCCGACAGTTTCTCAAGTGCAGCGAGGAGAACAGCGATCTAAACGTTTGTCAGGACTTTAATGACGCTATGAAAAGATGTCGTCAGCATTACAACATTTAAGTACTTGATACAGTAGGGAAATAAAGAATCATTGAGCGAATTACAAAAAGAAAACAGTATATTATCGCTAAAAATGTAAATAAAACAAATTTGTTTGCATTATATGTAAAAATTCATTCAATTTGATTGGCTTTTATTTATATTCTTTAATTCTAGCTCAAAGCTTTATATAATTTTTTTTATTTAAGAGGCAACAGCTAGCAATTTAAATGTTTAATGTGTCGCACATGCAAATGCCCTTTTCACTGTCATAGCCTAGCCCCCCAACTTCCACCTCGTCATCCTAATTTTTTTGTAACACTCTCAAAGCGACGCCTTTTGTTTTACTTTCATATGCGCATCCGGGATCTATACTCTTCCTTTTTAATACCTTTCTCATAGAGACTCTCGATTATTATATTAAACGTGCCTTTCAATCATTTCTCTAATATATTTCAAACCCATCTTTATTTTGGTTTAATAATATCTCACCAACAGCATTATTTAATTATTGTTTACTTTCTATCTAGCGTATAAATCGTTCGGCTCGCCAAATTTATTTTTACTTCCCAACTGTTTTGTTTTGTTTTTTTTTTTGTCATTTCCAGTTAATTGTGATTTTGTTTACTGCCAACCCTGGTGTTCACTTCTCACCCCTGGTTGTTGGGGGCCCTTTGTTTGTGTTGTTACTTTGTCTGCGCTTTGGCGCATATTTACTTAAATTTGTTGTTGTTTCGCTTTTGGTAACGATTTTCGTATTCAACGCGCTTTCCATAGCCCGTTCCTCTTCGTTCGTTCGTTCGTTCGTTCTTTGGCAAAGCAAAACTTTTTCATTAGGTTTTGCTTTCTTTCTTTTTATATTTGGCGTTTCTGGTGTTTTCGTTGTAGTATTTTTTTTATCTGCTTGGCTTGCGCGCAATTAAGTCCGTGAAATGTTTTGGCAGCGGCTTCCAGCGTTTTCCATACCCCTCCTCCAACCAAAAACCAACTCTTCCCAGAGGCGATACCCTTTTTAATTTTGAGTAAATTTTCGCGTATGCTTAAGAAACAACAGAAAGCAATAGAGGGGTTTTCTTAGGCATATATTTGACTGTTTGCCCTAAACGCTTTGTCTGCGCTAATGAAAACAAATTAAATACATTTTTTTTTGGCAAGCGCCAGCGCAGCTAATAAATATTTATTATGTTCTCTGCAAATCCCTAGCTTGCCCCTGCCTTCCAACTTAGATTAACCAGTGACTGACAATGCACCTGCCACTAACAGTAGCAGCAGCAGCGGCCAAATCATATTGTGGCTGCCCCAAATGCCCAACTGGTGGGCGTGTGTGTGTATGCTGTGTGTGGATTAAGCAGGCAAGCGGCAGCTGAGGTTGCCAAGGCATCAGAAAGGTCTATCCTATTTGTAAAGGAGATTTATTAATTAATTACTGCAGCTTATTAAAAATAAGTTTATTTGCGTGGGTGTCTCTTTTACATAAATTATGTGGTATAAATGTTGCTTTAAGAAGTAACGATTTATTACGAAAGTTTAAAAAACTTCCTGTTTCTTTTGTCGAACGATTTAAGTAGAAATGTCATTCGATACAACATTAAACCTTTGAGCAGCGCATCGTTTTTCATAACATTAACAAGCATCAAATAACTTTTTGACAACTTTAAAGCAATTTGTGCTCTTCATGGCTGCGAAAATCGTTTGTAAATCCAATATGAGAAACTCTCAGCACTCCAATGGCAATAACTTCGCCATTAATAGCCCCAAAAGTGCGTTGCCAACATTGCCAGTCAACAATATTGGGTGAAGCGTTCGTTTTCTGAAAATTTTTAACGTGCTCTTCACCAGTATAAAAATTAATATAAATGCACCAGAGCCCAGTGCCAACATGATGAAAAATATCACCAAAAAGAAATCAAAAAAAAAAAAAGGGTGAAAGACATATACACAGTAAAAAAGGCAATCAGGAGCGGACTTTTCTGTTTTTTGTTGTGCTGAGTGAGAAATATGATATGACAAACACAACACAATCATAGGACGTTGTGGATGCACGTCCATTTGGCGGCAAGTGATGGGCGTGATAGCCACCAAACGAAGAAAATCACGCTACAGGCGCTACAGAAAATGGCAAGTTAAATTGACTGCGTGAAAAAGACTTTAATAAGAATTGCTTTTAAGGTATTAAATGTTTTTAAATTGCGGTTTTTCCGCATGTCATTATATAATAGTTTTTTTTTTATTGTTTTTTGCTATGCTTTGCGGAATGCCATGCACTTTATAATCAATCAGTCATGAATATGCTAATGAAAATCAAATCAAATCAAATCCAATAAATTTTCAAGTTGGCAAACCAATTGAGGCGTGCAATGCAATAAATTGCATCAAAATTGTGTAACCAAATTGGTTGAATGGCCAATAAGTGCATTTGACGTGGAGGCGGATGTGTTTATGTGTCGGTGTGTAAGCGTTTGTATGTCTGTATACGAGTGTGTCTGTGTGTGTGTGTGGTGGGCGAGTCAGCTTGACATTTTAGTCAAGCTGCAAATTTATGTGCGGCAAAGTTTGGTGCTGCACAACTTTGTCAGAGAGCGCTGACGGCGGAAGCGGAAGTGCATTTCCGAAAACCGGAAATGTACTTGCATTTTCAATTGCATTTGGTCATGCCATGCTTGCCACCCACAACCGAAAAAAAGGCAAAATAAAAAACAGTAAAAAAATATTTTTAAAAACTTGTCCACTTGTCAAACATTTATGGACTGTCCGCTTCTGAGCAGGCCCAAACTCCAGGTCAGGCATATGTCATCATCATCATATATGTGACACAGAGAAACACAAAAAGAAAGAGAGAGAGAGAGAGAGAGAGAGAGAGGAAGAGAGTGCGAGCACTTAATAAATATGTGCATACATATGCAAAAGTGCAGGACAAGACTCCATCTCTCTTCCTCTCTGCTGGTGGCCATTTTATAATTTCTTCGTATTTTGGTCCGCCTGTCACTCAGTCACTTGCGTCTCAAAAGTAAAAAGTTGAAAACTGGAAAAATTAAAATGGAAATATGGAAAATTCTTTGGCATTTCCACACCACAGCAAATTGTTGCGGCATGTCTGAGGCTACAAAGAGCAAAGTTAAATATTCTATAAATATTTTATAAGCTCTCTCCCCGTTCGTTATTTGTGCAACTTATCAACATCAACTGGTCCGGAGTTAAACAAGTATTTTTAATTTGTTGCCAACACGCATACGCAGTGTTCGCCCAGTTATTTGAACTAGTACTAGTAGTTGTAGTGAATTTCAGTGGCGCAATAGAGCGTCTTAATTAAACAAGTGTAAACTAAACTTAACTAAGCAACCCTTAAACCCACAAACCGCGTCGTTGCCTTTGCCGTGTTGAAAAGCATTTACATATTAATTAAACCTTTTGGCGAAAGAGCAATAGCAGCAACAAAGTGGCAAGCCCTAAAGCCGAAAGGTCAAATACCAGACGCCCTTAACCACAAGCATTAGCTGACCAAACACACACACAAATACAAAGAAGAACACTTCATTATGTATTTGGTAGTATACTTTAAGGAGCGGTCAAAACAATGCAACTTCTTTAAACGAAAAACTTTCCTTTCGCTTAAGCTCGTAAAATTTTCAATAGAACATTTTTTGTGGCCTACCAATTTGCCGTCAACATTGTCTTGGGGGCCTGAAATTTATCCGTGTCACTTAAATATCAATTTAATTTCCATAATAGGCCCCCAAACTCACGCACACACACAGAGACACCGACAAACAATAGCCGCCAACCAATTTATTGTAATCGGCCAAGTGACAGGGCGCATTCTCCAGGGATTAGGCTTGTGATTGACACTTTCCCAAGAATAGCACAAACCCATTTGGCATACCCACTCATACAAACAAGAGTACGCGGTACGTGTGGTTGCGACAAACGTTTATCGCTTTAGATCAAATATTGTTTTAACAGCCACAGCGAATTCGGCACTGACAACTCAGAGCTCAGAGCTCGGAGAACGGAGAACGTAGGACAATCAAATCAGAGAATACTTGTGCTAAGTGCAACTATTGTTAATTTTATTTGTCCAGCACTCGCCCCATGAAAGTTCGAAACAAAAGTGCTGCTAAAACAAAACCAAATCCTAAACAAAGATAGTTAAGACAAGCATCTGTGAAAGCACCGAAACCTAACTACCCTCCATTAGCTCAATAAACTAAAGATGATTGAAGTATTTGAGGTTGAGAAACAATTGCGATTGAATTTCAGCATTTTAAGTAATCTACGACGTATATGTGATTCAATGAAATAATAAAGCTAATAGAAAAGCGTAGCAATAACAAATGTTTATTTTTGGAATCTAGACATGTCAAATGTAGAAACTTCCTACTCCCAACAAGAGCCTAAATACCCTTGGCAGAGCGTATACAAATAAATAGCGTGAACAATTACATTACATCTATATAGATAGCAAAATAGTGGAGCTACAACAACTTAAACTAAGCTCCCATATGTACTACTTAAATGTATATATATGTATATAGTATACATATACTATATGCGAGAGTATGCAAACAAATATCAATAAAAGCAAACTTAAAAGTCCATTAAAAATGCTTGAGCGACATTGTGAAATTGGCGGTCCGCGTCGAGTTAGTCACGTACCCTCCCCGCCTCCTACCCCCTCCGCAGACTGGCAGATATTTGAGCCAGAGATGGGCACTTGTTCCATGCCGCACTGTTGCTGTAGCTGCTGCTGCTGCCACATCACCAAAGTCCCTGACAATAAATAGAAATCTCAATTTACGACGCGTTAGTCGCCTCCCCGATAGCAGTAGGACCCATAGTTACTAACATAGTTGTTGCTGGGTGCTGCGGATTCTGCGGCTGCTTTTGCTTCTGCTGCTTTCACTGCGACTGCTGCCGCTGCTGTTGTCACAGGGCTGACTGCCTTTCTCTAATGGCATTTGTGATGGCTGCGGTTATAGTCGCCATTGCCATTGGCGTCGCATTTGACGATGATGTTGATGTTAGTTGGCGATTCGCTGCCACTTGCATGAATGGTTCTCTCTCCTACTCATTTTTAGACAACCATGAGTGCTTTGCAGCGTACAAAAAGCAGCAGTCGATGTGCAAAGTCCAACTAAACCGAGCAAAAACTGAAGTTGATATGAGTGGAACAGTACGTAATGGAAGAGAACACATAGGGTGCAAAGGTTTTAGCCAGGCGTAAAAAAGTGCGCTATAAGTTAAGCCATATTCAAAACTTTCTGACTAACTTGCGACGTGACATAATTTGTGCTAATGCCAAATGAGTGACAGTCAACACGTGTGTCTGTCTGTTTGCACATGTGTGTATGTGTGTCTACAGTAAACTACAAGCTAGGGGTAATAGTGCATAGAGTCTGCATATTAGAAAACGAATACGGGATACGTGACTTTTTGTCTGCATTTGCATAAGAGCTCAGGTATGTAAAACATAAAAAGTGCGCGTGTCTCATAACGCAAACTAATTTGAATATGATAAACCATGAAGACACTTTAAATTAATGCAAGAAAAGTTTACGTAACTTACCAACATTTTTCTAAGAACTTAAGCCGAAAAACTAAAAACCTTCAATTCGTAGAAGTGTATGCATCAAGCTAGGTCACAAGGTAGGCAAGAACGGAAAGAGGCTTGATGTAAAGGGCCACTGTAAACAAATCGAATTGCAGGTGTTTCAATTAGACAGCTTTACCACTCACTTGCCACACTTCCGGGGCACACACTGGCAGCTGTACAAATTAGACTGGCAAACGCACAAATCCAGGCACAGATACAGATACATTTACAACTGAAAAGAGAGAGAGAGATACAGATGCATTTGCATTTGCATTTTGCTGCTGGTTGTTGCGGTTGTGTTATGTTATGAGCAGCGGAAATTGTCTGAGTGGATAACCTAGAGGGGCAAAAACATAACTGCAAGGACTGCACTTTTGGATTTGGTATCCATGGTTGGAGCTGGGTCAATTGGGATTAAGTGAACTGTATTCATGCTAGCATTGTTTCGGCCAAGATGAGTGCTTTGTGCTTTGCGTTTGGCTAGTCAGTCAACCATTATGGCAGCCAGCGAGATACACCACCACCCACTGCTTAGTCGTTCACCCAGTTGATGATGTACAAGTAACGAGAACAAAACGCGGCTCCACTCAGCCAAAGCCAAAGGGCCAAACGAAATCTCAGCTAATTGGCACTTGAATAGCAAATACTAACTCAATTGGCTGTGGCCCAGTGAGCGAGTGCGCTCTCCCTCTCTTCTCTTCTCATCTCATCTCCTCACTAGCTCCAGTCGCGGCTCAGCTAACGGTTTAATTTGGCTTGCCACTCTATTTACGCAACCATTGTAATTTTGGGGAGCACCAGCAGCAACAACCTCTTAAGCCCCTATCCAACGATGCTGCTGTTGCCATTTCAAGTGCCATTTGCAGTACACTGAGAAAAAGCTAGAGTTTTTAAAAGTCTTTCGTACTCTATGAGCTTTTGTTGCTTTTCCTCTCAGTGTATGTAATGCTACCAGCCAATTCCACCCACTTTGCTGGCATTAACCTTTATTGTTTGTCGTGCTGCCTCTTGTCAATAGATTGGCAGTGGCTGCCGCTAGCAGCTATTATTGGAGGCCAGCCAACGCCAAAGCGGCGTACACGCATTACATTACAAGTTTTGTGTGCGCTCAATATTTCATGAGAATTTTGCTGCACACAGCTGCTCGGTGGCACGAAAGTGCAGTAGTTGCTGCTTAAGTGGAACGTCGCATAACTTTTTTAAAATTGCAACGTCACTTTGTTGCGGATTCGGAATTGGGCTAAACTTGGCTAAGCAAAATCGAAATTTACATGCCACACACAAAAATGGCGAAAAAATGTGAAAAGTAAACCTAGTCAAAACTTTTTCATGTTGCAACAAACTTTCATTCACAAAAAGGACATAACAATAACGACATAGGCACAAATGCAAACACACTCACACACACACACACACACACAGAACTAGGTACATAGATCGCTGTTGTGGTTGCTGCCATTTGGTGGAGCGTAAAGAAAGTTTTAATTAAATTCCCGCAGCAGCAGCAACAACATCCGTTGTTGTTGTCTTTTTATGAACTTACTTTTGAGTCAGTTGGCCGAAAAATTCCTGAACAGACAAGTTTTGCCTAAAGGCCTTTTAAAAGCTGTTTAAGAGCTGTGGACAAAATGGCCTTCAAACTCATTGAGCTTCACTCAAATGAGCTGACAGTTATGCAGAGCCCAGTTTTCTCTTTCAGGAAGTACTTAAGTATGGCCAACTAATACAATTGTCTTCGGCTCTTCATTTGTTTTCTCACTTGGTAAGTAAGTGTAACTTTTATTTAGGCCACACAGAGCGTATACTTTACTTTTACATCTATTCTTTTCATACATATGTATTTGCTGAAGGGTATCTTATAGAAACGCACTATCGTTGAGAAACTTCTTAACGCAAATGAAATTGCTTTCTTCAGTGGTAAAAACAGTTTTGCATATTTTTTGCTGGTGTGCAGAGAAAAATCAACTGTTGCTCCTTCGATTGTTCCTTGTTGAACGTAAAATGCAAATTTCCAGCCATCTCGATCTGTTTCTCACCTCTCCTTCTCCTCCATTGGTTGCAGCAACAGGCAGTCAACAGGTAAATATTTGCACCTTAGCCCTTTGGCTGTATGCGAGAATTTCCACTGTAGCTACAGTTCCCAGAACCAGGCAACCAGTCTGTGAGTCTCGACATCCTTTCCTGACAAGCAACGTGTTGAAAACTTTTCATGCTCTTTGCATTTTTGTGCTACATACATATGTATATTGCCGAGCGACTGGGAATGCGTTGGTGTGCTTAAATCAATTAAAATGGCAAATGCAAAAGTAAAAATATTAACTTTCTATTTATAAGTCAGTGCAGCGCGATAATTGGACGAGGATGTTTTTCGCTGCTTACATTCTATTTGTATCGCATTACTGAATAATTAATCAGAAGCTAGCTGGCTAACAATTTAGCTTTGCTCATTCGCAAAGTGGCTTCTTTCAGCGTTTATTTATAGCCTCAAGCAACGACGACGACCGCATGACTAGTTGAAAAGTTTTCTGCTTGGCGTACAAAAAGTACAAAAGTGCTCATAAACTAAGCCCCACCTATCAACAACAATGAGCCAAGAAGCCTTAACGTACCATAACACAACTTTTCTGCCAAATTGCGTGACCCTAAAACGACATTTGCACCTGTCGCTGATTGTTTTACCTTCTCGCCCCTTCCTTCTTCTTCTTCGCAAGGCGCAAGTTAGGAGCCAAGACCACGCCAACTATACATACATCAATGAACTGTACACGCATTTGGCCAGAACGACCAAATGTTTATTCAGAAAGCAAATGCGCAATATTGTCTTTCATGTTTTTCATGCTGTAACCCTGTGACGGAAAGTATTTTGGCTTTGCCAAGTAGCTTGAAAAGTTTGCTAGTAAAAATTTTTATTAGATATAGTTTATGTTTAAAGCTCCGGTGGGAAGATGAATAGCTTACATTAAACCAACTTTTAAATAACTTAAATCTTTTTCGCGATTCGCAACAAATAAACAAAAATTCGGTTGAGTTCATTTAGTGTTGTTTGAATTTTCACACAAGTTAAACCTAATAGATTATTTTTTGCTGAGAATTATATTTTGGAAATTATATTTTCCATATATTCTTCTTCTATATATAGACACGATTTAGTATTTTTTTTTGTCACGATACAAGGTAAAATAATCGATCCAAAAATATAGAGAAACGCAAGCACTAAATGTGAAATAAACATGCTACAAAACCAAATTCAATTTAAACGTCACATTTTTCGCGTCACATAAAAAAATCATAATTTTCCCTCAAATCTCTTTTCCAGTGCGTGCTTTTGTGTGTCTGTGTGTGTGTGTGTTCGTCTTTAGTTGTCTGATATTCAATGCAAGAAACGTGTCTGTTCGCTTTCGGGAAATTTAGCAAATGTAAGACAGCTTGTCAGAGTACCAACGTCAGGTGTTATTGTGAATCTTATGAATGAAATCCCAAACAACTCAGCAGTTTTTAGCACCTCCAGTGGAGGAAACCGAAATGCATCAAACTTTGGCATTTGGCAGCTGTCATTGATTGTAAACCTTTTACGAGTGCAGCGAAATTGTCACGTTCTTATAGAGTTAGCGGTAAGAATAGTAGGTCAATTCCGAAACATACTGTTTGTGCTGCATAATAAAGATTATTGTCAGATTGCTGATTGATTTATTGCAGAACTTCGCTGCTTCTGCTCTGTCTATTGCTCATTATAAAATGTGTTCATGTTTCACCCTTTTGATGCGGGAAATAGAAGTCGCAGTAACGCCTTGAGTTTCCCTTAACCAATTTGTTACCAATTTCATTACTTTACGCTTTCCTAAACCAATTGATCATGTTTCCATTTTCTTGGCTCAAGTGCATGTCTCAAATTTCAATCAAAAACCAATATTTACATTTTTTCACAACGTCATGCGAGCAAAAGGGAATTTTCCCCAAAAAAAAGATAAAAGAGGAGCTAAGGGAACTCACTCGTTGCCAAAGCAATAAAGCAAAGCGAAATACATTAACAAACAACAGTAGTTGAAAATACCCAGTGAAACTGAATCAAGCAATTTGTGTTGATTGAGCAACATTTTTAAAAACGTGTGTCAGTTAAGTTGACTTTTAGTAAACAAATCAAATTCAAGGAAAAGGAAATTTTATATTGTCGCATCTTAAGTATAGCTTGTACAGAGAATAACAGTTACAGGGTATTCACGAAAAAAAAATTGAGGAAAATAAATACAAATGTAATAAGAAACGTTTGGGATGAGGGGTTGGTTTTGCAAATGGCCTTGGGAGTGCTCCTTGTCCCTCTGGCCACCAGCTGAAAAGGAATTAAACTAATATTTATCAAAGCGATGAGCGAGACGTGCTTCAGCTGAACAAAAGCATTGGCAGCTTGGCCGACGCCAAAGCAAAGTGGCCGGAAAGCATGAAGCAAAAGACAGAAATATGAGACAACGACTGGGATGAAAAGACAGAAACAAAAGAAATGGGAACCAAGACAAAAGACAGAGGGCGTATATGAAAGAGCTAAACTAAGAACAGAACTAAACAGCAGCGTCATAAAACCAGAACAGAGCCAAGAACTAAGAACTAAGAACAGTGACGTTGTCAAGTTTGCCAAAGCCGTCATGCCAAAATGAACGAACACACACATCCTCTTCATGCTCTTGTTGCTGCTTGCAACCGACCGGAGAACTCTCTGCATGTTAATGTTTGATGCGTGGCTAAAAAGTTGATGCCAACTTTATGCTAATTAGCAGCTGCTAACGAGTGAAAGATACGGCATAACTTTACGAGCAGACCAGACCAGACCAGACCCATTGTCCTAATGCCTTGCACCTGCAGACCTGCTTAAAGACCTCTCTCGCATTCGTGCAGTATCTTATAAGGCAGCTGCCTGCATAGATAAGCTGGCATAAGTGGGTGGCTTTCCCACACGTCTCAGCCAGAGACATATGTACATACATACTATATATATATGCCATTCCTTAAAACCACTTTTGCAGTGGCTGCCATTTTCTTTTTGTGTGTGTGCGTTTGTGTGCATTCATCGCCATCTTTTTTGTGCTGCTGCCAACTTATGTGCTGTCCCACTCCAAATTTCGAGTGCATTTCGCATTTTCGCATTTCAAAATTCGTATTTGACATTTGGAGCTGGCGCATCTGTTTGTTGGCTTAGCAACAGAAGTAGCCCATTGTTGACATCGGAATTTTATAATATATATAGCTTTATTACACTTTGCATTGTACTTTGCCATCTACCTTCATTTCTCTTTCTGTCATTTTGTCCTCCTTTGGAAATTGCGTTAAAATCGCCAAATAAAGCGACAATAAATATGGGCTATTGTGCAGCTCGGTCGACTTGCAGCTTCACTGCGAACAATGCTCGCCCATAAATTACCTAAATTGAAAACCATTTTGCCTCTTCCCATTCCCGACACTGCTTTTTCTACGCTTGCTAACGCTGCTCTTTTCTCTTCCCCGACCACCAGCAAACCATTCCACCAACACGCGCCACACACTTTTATATTCATTACATTTCATACAGTGCCAGCCAGCTTTTTAATACACTGCACTAATGAAATTTTTAAATACGAGTCGCAAACATATAATAAGTATAATGTTAGGTGTGCTAACTAAACTAGATTAAATAAAAGTATAGTAAAGGTTTGACCTTTTTCATTTACCTTAGTTAGCAGGCAGCTTTAAGATTCAATGATACAAACTTTATTAAACCAGTCAAACAACGCAAATTTTCTTTAGTTGTTGTCACATTCCGACAGCTCTTGTACTAACAAAACCATCTTGCAATATACAAAAATATTTCTCACCAAGTGAAGTGTGTTTTTTATTCGATGAGTTTGGCTCTTTTGCCATCGTTTGTTAGTCGCACTTCTGCTTTTTTCAATGGTTTTCGTACAGTGCGCACATAAATATGCAATAGAAACTTTTCTCACGTTTTTGATAGAATTTTTTTTTGTGCAACGTCATAAATATTTAATGTTTACTTCTACCTGTAGTAGTAACAGTAACTGAAACTGAAATGAATGAATGCGGCAGCAGCACTCACGGCGCCCCTTTAGCTTTCGATGAGAGATCTCTGCTCATTTATCTCTGTAAAATTTCTGCACAAAAAGGCTTATATTGCTTTTCCATTTAACTGCATACAAAAATTGCAAAGCAACAGCTGCCCTCTTAAAAAAAAGTCAGTTCAACCCAACTCGATTTGAGTTGCTGCGAATCGTTTCAATTGAATGCTATCTGGTTGCGAGCTGCCACCAAAAAAAAAAAAAAAATGAAAACAAGAAACCCACATGATGCACTTCATTAACTTAATTAAAAATCTTAGTGTCATGCAGCAGCTTGCAAATATAGCATACAACAACAGCATCATCATCGCCATTACCGCCATCATTATCATTATAATTATACTGCAGCATTGCCGTTGTCGCATCTAACAGCTCGTGGGGAATGCAAGAGGAATGTGAGTAAGCGGCAGGGGCTACCGCAAAGCGACTCACTTCCAGCTGAGTTCAGACGCGAGTATGTGTGAGCTCGGCGAGTAATAAGCGAATCCTGCCAGCAGTTGCACATTCATAACGCTCGTATTGCATGCTGCCGCTGCCGCTGCCGCTGCCGCTGCCTCTGCCACTGTCTGCCACTACTGCTGCTGCCGCTGTCTCACACGAAGCGTAAACTCAATTAAAAACTGTCGAGCTCACCGCATACACACTCGCACACACTCACTCAAACAAACATGACAGAGCTTGATTATCCTTATCCAGTGTCTGGGTCTATTACACATCCTGCCACAAATTCGCTGCCGTTACCGCTGCGTGTAAAATGCATTTATTTGTTCTATTTTTTTTATTCCATTTTCTGTCTTAACACCCGCATATCAAGCATTTTATCACAGGAGCTTTTCATCAACTGCTGTTGCGGTCTGTGTGTGTGTGTTTTTTTTTTTTTTGCATGCATGTTTGCACATGCAGAGAAGGAGAGGAAGAGGGAGAGTAACAGTGTCCATTATAATTATAATTTATACATTTGTTTTAGTTTGCTGAAGCTTGCATTTTAAACGTAGTTTTGCGAAATTAGCTTCATAATTACTTCAAATTTAATGGACATTTTATAATTATTTTTGCAGTTTCTTTGAAGTAGCTTTATAACAATTTTATTTGCTGCTTTTGAAAGAACTTATCAAAGCTATTAAATGCATATTTAAAAATAATAATTGCAGAAAAATGCAATGATTAATAAAAGCATAGCCCAAAGAGTATGTAAATGTTAATCGTAACAGTTGATAGTTAGCAGTGTAAATTAATTAATTATTGTTGAACAAGGATGTTGCAACTGAGTGGAAGGAAGAGGAACACAGACAGACTATTAAGTAAGTTCAATTGTCGGGATGGGCGATATTGAAAATCAACTGTTAATCGATAGATTGTTTAGTGGGGCGTTTTGTAATGCAACGGAACTGAACATGTTGATGTTGGCGCTGACAGTTGTCGTAGCTGTAATTGCAACTGTTGTTGCAACTGTTGACAGTGCGAAAGGCATTTTTGTTGCATGTGCTGTGGGTGCAGCGTGCCGTAGGCATTTCCGCCCCCCACAACTCCCCCTTCTGTTCGAGTTGGCTGCCTGCATACATACATACATACATATATCCTGTGCCTACAAAGTCTCAAATGCGGCTAAGCGTGACGTTGACGAAGCGCATGCAACAGCTCAACTTGTTAGAGAGCGGCAAGAAGGGTAGAGATAGAGGGAGGAAGGAAGGTGATGTGTGTGAGGCACAGTGGACGCTGACATGTCGGTTTGACGTTGTTGCATTTGAAGCAATTGTTGGCGTTGTTGTTGCCGTTGTTGTTCGTAGCAAATTTGTGGCTGACAATTTCTTGTTAGCGCTGCTCATGTTGTGGTTTCGCTCTGCAAGTGCCATGTCTTTGTGTGTGCGTTCTAGTCGATAAATTTTCAATTTCGCAACTTACAAAGTTATGCACAACCATGTGTGTTGGCATGTGTGTGTGTGTGTGTGTGTTGGCTTTAACGTTTCCGCATTTTAGCCACACTTCAGCTAAGCACAACGTGGCGTATGATTGATGCCGTCGACACTCACACACACAAGCACACACCAACAGCAGTACGCGTTTAAAGACAGCAGACAACTTATTATGTTTACATAACAAAAACAAAATCATTTCTGGTTGCCATATACACAAGAGTATACTGAGAATATGAGATGGAAAAAAAGGAGAATGAGTCAGAGATTCAGGTAAACAGTGAGTGCGAGGTTTACGCTAAATTATGCTCTAAGCAAGCACGTATGTTTGTTCTTGATGGATTGCGTGTTATGTTGCTTTAATTACATTATTTACTCTTTTTCTTGCAGCTCTTTAACATTGAAGCAAACGAGGCAAACGGAAAAGGCAAACAAGAAAGTATAACAAACTGGTAAGTTTTCTGTTGGTGAAGAAAATTTTGTTTATTCAAGAAGAACATTTAAAACTTAGGACTGCTGCGCTTAAATAAAATGCAAATATGAGATATTCTTAAATTGTATTTTTTTATTAAAACTATTTTATTTCTGCATATTTTTGTTGGCAATATTTTAACTTTTTACTCACCATAAAAAGCGACATTCATGTGCAACAAAAACTTAATTTGTTCTGTATGCTTTATTTTGCCATTTTTACTTAGCTTTTAACACTTTAGTTATGACACACACACACACACACACACACTTGAGTAAAAACGTTTGCAATTTGACACCAACTACAAAACACATAAAATTATGAAGTGCTCTTATTTTAGCAGAGCTTCAATAAAATCCAAAACAATGCAATTAGCACTGTGAGTTTGACGTGGCAGTCATATAAAAATGTTTTATGACTAACTCTTCTCCTTTCCCCACTCTCTGTCGCTCTATTTTATTCACATAAAATTCCCTAAAGCTTATTGAGTGAAAAATTGCTGGCAACAAAAAATAAAAACGCTATGTGTGCAGCTGCAGTCACAAAATTGCATTATATATATGTAAGTACATAGTTTCTTTAAATATGACAGTAGAAGCTGCAGAGCTTTAAGTGAAATTCCTGGCATGCAACTCAAGATGTTGCAATAAGTAAAAGTAAAATGTTATGGTTTGTGGCAGCAATGACAAGCCAGATATGTAGTACATATTATGTTCACACAAACATATAAGCCGTTTTCAAAGACGAAAAGAAATTCACTGTGAAAGTCAGTAATTGAATTGATGAAAAATATTGAAATTGTCTGAATTTAAGCTTTTGCTTAGATGATGTCACAGCGTGCCAAACAAATAAATTCAATTCAAATACATTGGTCTTATGGTCATATATTAAAAGAACATGCGTACAAGATATAAAGCTTGGCAATCGTTTGTTCTTGACTTTTGTAAAATTAACATTTATGGGAAGAAGGAAACATAAATTTGCTATTAAAAGCAAGACAAGTGAAAAGAAAGGAAAAATCATCAGCATTGTCGCTATTTTCTTCTAGGCTTTTCCATAAGTCGCCATCATAAATAATCACATAAAACAACAATATGCACAACATATTAGTATTTGCTGCTCCTCCCACTTTCTGTTATCCTAACAAAAGGAAACCCAAAATGCGAATACATAAATATCATTTTTTTTTTTTTTTTTTTGGGGAATGAACAGGAAGCTACCAAACTGTACCCGCAATTTATGTAAAATTTAATGCTTTACTACGACATACACACACGTATGTATGTATGTGTGTATATGCGAATACATATGCAAATCATATCACTCATGTATACGGCTACCCAATGCCAAGCAAAGGGAAGCGACAGGACACGACGCGACTGTATGCAAAGCATTATCAAACATAAAACATGAAACACCAATGAAAATGTCAGGCAAGAAACAAACACAGCAACAAAGATAACAGTAAAGATAAGCAATTTCGCTCGTTTCCCAATGTTTTCACAGTTAGGCGTTCGCTCCACACATGTTTTGTGTTCACATTTTATTATGCACACAAAACTCAACACACACATACGCACATCCAACCCTAACAAACATACAAAATGTTCACATATGTCACTGTGTAGGCATTTTATGCCCGAAATTCGTGTTACACTGCACAACAGAGGAAGGGTTAATGAAAAATTAATTTGTCAAATTTAAAACACGAATTTTGCTTTCTGAATGCTAAAATTTAAGCCAAAATATAGATATGTGAAAAATCCCAAATCATTAAAGCATCTGCCAAAAATGCTTTGCTGTTTTAGACACATTATTTTCTTTGACGTTAGGTTATCAAAATAAAGAACCTGTTGCCCATCAGAAGTCATATCTAAATAGCCCATCTTCCCACTGAATTATTCGTTTGCCGTTGAAGACTCTTTAAAACATTAACTTGTAAGGAGTTGCCTGGTAGCTTAGTGTAAAAGCGCTTGCATAAATATATGATTCAAAATAAACGCATTCATTATTTATATGGATGCCAAACAAGAAAACAAAATAAACCAGCAGCTGCTTGACACATAAACATCAAGTGCGCAACAAGCCCTAAACCAAAAATATAAAAAAAAATATATACAAAAAATTGGTAAAAAACGAGAAAATTTTGACGTCTGTTCAACCGGGAACGAGAGAGGTCGTGGCGGCAAACCCTCATGTGAAAAGGGCACCAACGTCGACAGCGTCAATTTAAAATTGCTGGCTTTTTAACTCGCATCCATTTACAGCAATTTTGTGTGTACCCGCCTACATACCAACTCCCTAACCCCCCCCGTCACCGTGCGCTGCATGAGTGTGTGACGTGTCAGATTGAAATTACATCAGGCACTTGGCGAATTTCAAATGGCAGAAATGCCTTACAAGGATAACGAATTTCATAAAAAAAAAGCAACATGCCAAGCAAAAAAAAGAAAATGAAATTGAAAAAAAGGTTGGCAGACATGTTAAAGAAATCAAATTTGATGACTCAATAATTGAAATGCTCGCACAAGCATACGCAATGAACGATATCCCCTGCGCACATTGCGTATACTTAACATTGGCTGTGATTTTGGGTCATAGCTGTCCATTAGGCATGTGCCATTGGCCATCCCACTCTTGGACAAACTCTATGTGCAATTTATCTGTTTATTGCCCCTGCTTGGCTGGTCCCTCGTCTAAGTCAAAGTCACTTATTTCATGCATTTTGCACTGCAGCCACAAAGCCGCGCGGATTTAAAAAGCTTTTTACAACAACAAAATAACAACAACAAGCAGTTTAATGCGCAAGTCGTAACGGGGTGGTGGTTGGGTAGGGTGAAAGTGGCTCTGCGGAATGCCTTAAAAAGAAGCAGAGCTGCAATCCGCAGCAGACCATGAAGCAAAATCCACATAAGACCAACAAACCAACTGCAGCAGTGCATTCCATTGCTTTTACTTTACAGTGTTGCCCTGCCTGCAGCTTAATCTTCTTAATTTTGTTGGTTGGGTATGTGTGTGTGTGTGTGTGTGTGTGTTATTGCCATTGTTTTTGGCAGAACGAACAATTGCTTGGCATATCGGGAAAAATTAAGTTTACGCTTGCTGATTTTAAATGCAGTTGATGGACGACGCTAAGCTCATTTACTTTGCTTTAAGTAAAGTGCACAATGTAAATGGTATCGTAGAAATAACCAGCGTTAGCAGCGAAAATAAGAAAAGTACTTCGGGTAACGACAAAGTTGTCAACTTGGATTATTTTGTGGCATTCTTATGGATTTGTATTTACTTATGCACTTAAACAGCAGAATTAGATAAGTAAAGCCATTGAGCAATATGAGAATTGAAGAAATAAATCACATAATTTAAGGATCGAGAATTTTATTCAAGAGCTGAATATATTTTAAAACTAATTTCCAAGCCATCGCACCAAATAAACTTGACGCATGTACCGAAGGAAATGAGTTTAAACGAAAGTTGCCAAAACTAAAAATAGTCAAAACAAAAGTTTTCTGTTTGCTAAATCGCCCTTGAGAGCAATGCATGTTGCTTAATCAAAGTTTAAGTTTAAGCCCACTTTGCACTTGGCTGCAACAAATAGTTAACAAACCAATAACACAACTCTTACATTTCCTCTATCTTTTGCCAGCCAAACTAGTAGCTGACGACAAATCTTGGCTAGAACGAAACTTATCCGCTCAGACTTTCCCCCTGTGTCTTGGCTGCGTGTTTTCAAGTCGTAAAGCAGGCGACTGCGGCAAACCCCAAGACGCTGCTCCGTCTTGGGTTTTGCAGCAAGACCAAGAAGGAAAACTGCTAAATATTTGAAAAGTTGTGCAGTGTCACACTGAGAGTTTCTAGCCAAAAATGTCAACTAGTGTAAAACTTGCGGTAAATTGCCCAGGGCGTGGTCGCACACACACACACACATAGAACACAAAAAAATTGCTCATACGCCGCATTTGCCGGCGCACAGAAACGTGAAAGCCAAATTATTTACGACCCACCATCGGCTTAGATGCTTTTTAATACCACGAGCAGCAGATAATAATTTAAGGGGGGACGGAGAATAATGATATAATCGTTTGGAGCAATAATTGGGTGTGCTTGGCATTTCGGCAACTCTCCGAGACGCATAATTAAATTCAATTATTTATGTCCCACTGTCAGCGGAGAGAGCAGATTTCGGGACAGGGACTTACGAGCTGTCCACAAATGCTTAAAGCGGCTTACAGTTTGTTTGTTTGTTGACCAAATAATTGCGCCATTTTCTGGCTTCCCACTGACTGCCACTTGTCTAGTCCTCCCCTGCCACCGGAATCCTCCGCTGCTGCTCGTCTGTTTGCCAGTTGATTAGCATAATCAACCAGCCAAATTAGTTGAGCGCTTTTTACATGCTCGAATGCAAAATAGTTGCATGCACAAACATATATGTATGTATGCGTAGACATCTAGTTTGGAATTCAGCTGTTGGTAGTACGTAGCTACGTTCATATAAAATACAAATTTAATTTGCAGCACACGCCTCGACAGAGCAAATTACTGAAATAATCTCAAATGAAAAAGTTCATCGAGTTTTAATAATAATAATAAACAACACAAAATAATTGCATATACATTCCAAATAAGTAAATATGTTTGCATATATTTGTGTATATTTTATTATCAAATCACAACACACACTCTCAATTCTCTTATTGTGCCAATTTTCCTGCATTGTTTGATGCCTTTTTATATTGTTCTTATAGTTTAACATAGTTAATGTTATTCGATTAACGCAATAAATAATTTTCTTTCGAAAGTAAATGAAGCAAAAGTTAACTTTAAACAAAGTTTTATTAAAAGATAATATCCAATTCAAAGAACCTGTATAAAACTAAAAAAAAAAATGTTCATTATACTCACTTCTTGTGTTATGTAATTCAAAGAATTTGTAATTGAATTACATTAAAGAACATTCAAATGTCGACTAATTAAAACGATAATATTGCCTGTTTGTAATTAGTTTTAGTTTCTGGGAAATTGCGTATGGTTTTAAACAAATATTTTTACAGTTTAATTGAAATTTGTGCTTAGCACTTTTACGTTTACTGTTCGCTCATTTGAATTCAAATCGTTTGCCATTTAATTTCGTGAATTTTTCCGTAACTTATGGAATTTTCAATTTCAATTGGCTGCCGTATTTACCTAATGCGAGTTTAAAAGTCCTTGCACGCTCAGGTAGTTGAGTGCCTGGAGGGGAGGTTTGTAGGTTAAGGGGTGCGGGTCGCTGCAGCTGTGACATCGTCTGGCCGTCTAGACTCGCTTTTGAGCGTCATCATGTGGTTCAATTGCCATTTTTGGTTGGCTTCAATAAATTTACAGAGAGAAAGACACAATTGGTGGAAACGCTGCCACATTTTACACAAAGTATAATGGAATTTAATTCACAGTACAATATATAAATTTCACTCCGACTCGCGGTCTTCAAGCCGCATTCTCTGACCACAAATAGCAGGGGAATATATATAAAAAAAAAATTCAAACGGATGCTGCAAACCAACAGCAACAACAACAACAACAACAGCCAAAGCAGCCATTTGTTTATTTGTTACGCATTTTAAAGTGGGGCGTGGTCGTAGGCGTTTCTGTAGGCAAACAATTCAATAATGAGAAGTATGAAAATGAATACAAAAGGACGAAACGACGGTCTTCGCCATCAGTTTCTCTGGTTTTTTTTTTCATGCCTCGCATCAAAACGATAAAGACAGACGATGATGATGCTGGTGCGAATAAACACATCTGCGTTTTTGGCCGGCGGGGTCAAAGAAACTCATGCGGCTCTTAAGTTTCTTTTTATTGTTTGAAAATTTCTTTGGAAATTGTAACAACTGCGGCCAGCAACACAATCGCATGTGTGAGTCGTTTTTTGGGTGTGGCGAACACTAGAAAAATGAGTGAAAAAGAAAGAAGGGAAGGGAGACAAAGAAGCTTAAAGACCTTTAAAGATCGCATACTATTTCAATATAAAACAATAAGCAATGATAAATATTTTAATTAAAAGATGTCAAAGCTGCATTCAAAATTATATAATACTGTTAATAAGGCTAAAAAGAATTACATATAAGAAATATTTCTATTAATATTTTTGATACAAAGTTTTAAATTCTAAAGCTAAAGTTTTTACATTAAATAATGTTTTTTATTACCGCTTACTTTTGTATCTTATTTAGAATCTATTAAGCGGTAATAAAAAATTTTATTGCAGTATTTGTGTTATTGTATTAAATTGTTTAAAGCGTCTCACACTCTCTTCCCCTTTTTTGTCTCATTGCAGCAGCACGACAATCAGCGCAGAGACAGGCGGTTTCAAGCAACACCCCAACGGATTCAACATACCATCTATCTATAGATATATAGCCATAAAATACATCAAAAATATATCTCTTAAAGTACAGCAGCACTAACGACAGCAACAACAACAACATCAACAATCAGTAGCCGACGCCGTGAGCACAAAACATTTATTAGGCAGAACCGCACAAATATCGCTTTATTACGCATACAACACTACGTTAGGTAGCAGTCGGATAGATAGAGAGAGACAGAGCACATCAAATTAGTAATCAAGCTTGACAAAAGCAAACGCCGAGGGGTACAGCAAACAGTTCACGCCATAAGTAAAGCTGAGCCTGAGGTCTGGAATTGTGGACTGGGTGGAAACCTCAAAATAAACTAATAATAAGACGACTTTATTTTTATTGAAATTATGATTAATGACGAGAATATTGCGCGAGGGCAAACGAAGAATCAGAGCGCTTTAAGCACTGCAGCGAATTAAGGGCAAAGCCCATGACAATGATGATGATGATTAAAATAATGATGATGAAATTGCGGACAATTCGCGACTTTAACTACGATTCTCGTCGGTCCATCTAAGCACGAGCCATGGAGCTGTTGGAGATGTTAAGCATTGTATTAATGATGATGATGATGAAATTAAACACTGGCAGGTCAGTGGGTGTGCAAGCTGTCGCCGCTGTTGATTGCCGGTGTGAAAGCCACATCAATTGAAAACAAGTTGCGCATACGACACGTTGTACAATTACAGTGGAAACTAAGAAGCGAGAGAAACGGATAGTGAAAGAAAAGTGTAAGTGAATTGTAAAGGCATTACAAAATTAGTTACTTGATGGCTTCGTTCGGGCAGCATTGCGCAATAGCCGCAGCCCGTAGACGACGCCATCACCAGCAGCAGCCAGCAATAACAAAGCACAACAGCAACAACAACTATAACAAACTGATCTCGACTGCAACACTGACGCTACTCATACTCTGCCTGAGTAGCTGCATAGCAGCAACAGCAACAGCAACCACAACGACAACAACATCAACGCCACCAGCAGCAGCAACTCATACAGCAACAACGGAAGAGCCAACAGCAACAAACGAGGATTTCAATAGCAGCAGCGCATTTTTGGGAGCCATTGCTGCGGCTGCCGCTGCCGCTGCCGCTGCTGGCGGTGGTGTGGGTGTAGAAGGCGCCTCAGTTAATAGCAGTCCCATCGCAATTGTCAGCATTCAGGGAATTACGAGCAGCACACCTAATGACAGCAGCAGCAGCAGCACCCTCATCTCAATGTCCGATCCCCCGCTGTTGCTCGAGGAGCTCGCTGTGGGCGATGAGGAATTCGAACTGCCGCCACTGCAATCGGTCATTGTCAGCATTATCCTGCTGATTGTCATTTTGGGCACTGTCGTGGGCAATGTACTCGTCTGCATTGCCGTGTGCATGGTGCGCAAGCTGCGTAGACCCTGCAATTATTTGCTTGTCTCGCTGGCATTATCCGATCTCTGTGTGGCGCTGCTAGTCATGCCCATGGCTCTGCTCTACGAGGTGCTGGAGCGCTGGAGTTTTGGCACGTTGCTCTGCGACATTTGGGTGTCGTTCGATGTGCTCTGCTGCACTGCCTCCATACTGAATCTGTGTGCCATTTCCGTGGATCGCTATTTGGCCATCACCAAGCCATTGGAGTATGGAGTCAAACGTACTCCTCGACGCATGATGCTGTGCGTGGGCGTTGTGTGGTTGGCAGCTGCCTGCATCTCACTGCCGCCGCTACTGATACTGGGCAATGAGCATGAGGATGAGGATGGACAGCCTATATGCACAGTGTGCCAGAACTTTGCATATCAAATCTATGCCACACTTGGGTCCTTCTACATCCCATTGTCCGTGATGCTGTTCGTCTACTATCAAATCTTCAAGGCCGCCCGTCGCATTGTGCTGGAGGAGAAGCGTGCCCAGACGCATCTGCAACAGGCCATGAATGGTGGCGCCGGCTCACCACAGACAGCCACAGCACCACCGTTGGGTCACACAGAGCTGGGCAGTGGCAATGGTGCCGGCCATGGACATCGTCACAGCAGCGTGGGCAACACATCCTTGACTTACTCCACCTGCGGCGGCTTGAGCACCAGTGGAGGTGGCTGTACCGGCGGTGGTGCTGTGAGCATACCACATGGACATCATGGCAGCGGTGGGGGTGTGAGTGGTTCCACGGGATTGCTCGGTTCGCCGCATCACAAGAAGCTGCGCTTTCAGCTGGCCAAGGAGAAGAAGGCCTCCACAACGCTGGGCATCATCATGTCCGCATTTACCATATGCTGGTTGCCATTCTTTATCCTAGCACTGATTCGACCCTTCGAGACGATGCATGTGCCGCCTTCACTCTCTTCGCTCTTCCTTTGGCTGGGCTATGCCAACTCACTGCTGAATCCCATCATCTATGCCACGTTGAATCGCGATTTTCGCAAACCCTTCCAGGAGATACTCTACTTCCGATGCTCCAGTCTGAACACTATGATGCGAGAGAACTACTATCAGGATCAGTATGGTGAGCCGCCATCGCAGCGTGTGATGTTGGGCGATGAGCGACATGGCGCTCGGGAGAGCTTTCTGTGAAGTCATGGGTACAGTGGATCCTTGGCTCCTTGAATTTCTATATAAGTATACTTTAACTTCAGTGTAAATGTATATGTGTTGTTCTCTCTATGCTGGATCTAAGCCAAAACCAAAACTATTTAGTCTTCGCTGCTTGGCAAACAAAATCACACAAACATCTACTACTTATATGTATGTAACTGTTTACCTATGAGTATTTTTTGTATGTTGTAGTGTTGCAAGACGTTGCAAAAACCATAAGTATATTACGATAAACCATTAGTTATAATAAAGTAGATGACAACTCTAAATGTAACTGAGTGTTGTAATTTTTAAATGTAACGCTAAGCAATGAAATGGGCTAAAAGCTACAACCACACACACACACACCCACACACAACCAATCAATCACACACACATACAGAGAAAGACGGTTGTACAACTGTAAACCCAAAACAGGTTATAACACACGGTTCCTTTTTTTCAATATCCTTGCAGAAGGTTTTATTAATTTTAAGATGTCTGTCCGTCTGTTAAGTAGGACTTAAATTTCAAATATTTTCTCATCACGTCTAAACTAAAATTTGTAAAAAGCTATTTACTTACATATATATAACCACAAATATGCCATAGATCTGCAAGGTTATTCAAGCTTCGGCACATCCGAATGTCCCTGTTTTTTTCCCTCTTTGTTGTTGCCAACAATGCAAAAAGAAAAGAAACCAGTCAGAATCACAAGCGATATCGAATCTAAAAAGCCCACAGCGAGCGTTGTTCATTTGCGATACTCAAAACTGAGCCAAAAATTATATTAAACACACTTAAGATAAGATGTGTCAGCTAATTATACTTATTATACGTCACATTAGTTAAATAAATATCATCAAGCATGACAAGGCAAAACGGGCTCTATAAACTGTCAAACTGTAAATAGTTAAGCGCGATACCAAAAAAATCTAAGATTAATATAAATGTATGTATGTATGTTTGCAGCTACCAACTGTCTCGTATAGCTAAAGCTCAATACTAAATAAACTTGAATGTGTGTATTTATTGAAACAAACAAAAGAAACGTTCTGCATTATTTTTACTGTATTGTTATACTATTTTGTTGTATTTGTATAAAAGTCACGCCTCTCTGTGATACCAAACATTAAGCATTAACTTTTATGTTTAGATCAACAAACTGCATTAAAATATAATACTAAAACTAATATAATACTAATAGCATATACAAATACTACCTACAAAAAGATACTTTATATATAATATATTTACTTATGTATATCTAGTCGGGCTAAGTCTATTAAGTGTGCGTGTTTTTATTGTACGTATTGTCTAAATTAAGCACATGATATTCGAAAAAACAAAATCAAAATACTAAGTTACATGTGTGTAATGTATGTGTAATTTAATGTTGAAAAAATGGGAGATAAGAAATTACAAAAATATATCTAATCCTCCCCCCACAAAACACCCAGAAAAACACATCCTACAAACATGAATAAAAAACAAAGGGAAGAGCATGACAAACTAAGCGCATCTAATGCTATGCAACATAGAACTAAAGTTCAGTAAACAAAAAAAAAAAAACAAAACAAAATTTACTAAATAAAAAAAGTATTCAAAACTCGTCCGAGTAAAGCTTACAAAACTGTAAAACTGCATTTGAATTCTGTTTTCCACAGCTGCAAGTGCAAAATATACACAAAATACCAAATACTAAAAATGATATACAAAAAAAAAATGAGAGCAGAAATTAAAGCATCAAATAAAAGGCAAGCCATATAACTGTAATTCCAACAGATTTTGTTGTTTATTTACTTGGCGCTCAACTACACACCCACACTGTCACCCAGCCACCCAACCACAACAAAATGTGCAACAAATTATCACAACAGCATCATATCATGTGTAACTTTGCCAAAAACTTTTCGCAACTCGCTTGTAAATTGTGTATTTGGGTTGAAAATGTCAGCGCATGCTAAGCTTATAGAATATTTTTGGGAAATGCACAAAGTTAGTTTCTCGAACCACTTAACTTTCTGTTGAAATGTGGCAACTTATTTTAAACTTATTTAAAAATTGACAAAACGGCACTCAGTTTTCAATTATGTCAGATTAACTTTAATTGTTGTTTCGTTCTTCAAATTTCCACTGCAGAAATAAACTCATTAAATACCTGGGAAAATAACGTTGATTAAACTGTCATTAATATTTAAGTTGACTTGTTCATTCAATATGCAGCTCTTATTGCAACACAAACGGAAACTGTAATTCCACAACAAATTGACAGTTGACCAACAGTTGCCATTGCTATGCCACCAGTTGCTAATTAAAAGGGAAACTAATTGCTGAACGCTGCCCAAGGTAAAACATTCTTGAAAGGGATGCATATCTTCGCATTTAGAGTTGTAAAGCAGTCAAGTCAATCTAAGCGCTATTATAGAAGTTGCTTTTAATTTTACACTCGAAGAGTTAACACAAACAGCGAGAAATATATAACTTAATACATTTATAAAGTTTTCTTTTCTTAGGTGTTTAGTTAAATCGATTGAATAAAAATAGATAAATAAACTGATTTGATTTGAGCATCTGTTACGCTATTAAAATTAAAATTAAATTGTTCACCCCAAGCGTATACTACTATTACGAGTAATGGAATATTCTTGTACAGCTGGCAAAAAGTGAGATACGAAAAGCATGGAATGTAGCAGCTGCCAAGTGTTGCAAACAGTGTTGTTAAATGTCAACTCAATGCACAGTTTAACTGACTGTGAAAGTGAAAAAAAGAAAAATCCTTATGTAAATAAACTATATAGTGGAGTATTTATACTTATATATAGGTACATGTAGAGCTTATTTGTTAGTCGGACTGACAAGTTGTGCAAACGTGCGAAAATGCGCGGAAACGGAAGCAAAACCAAGTGAAACATGGTGAAAAATATCAAATTGCAAACAGCAACCGGCAAAAAGCAAATGCCAAATGGCAAAAAAATAGCAGCAGCAGCTTCAGTGAAAACAACAAAACAGTTGGGCCGGAAACACACAAAGGCGTGTGGCATGCAAATGCGTATATATATGTATGTAAATGTAACTATGCATCTGTAACTGTGCAAGTTTTTGAGCTATGGTTTGGGTAGCCGAAAAACAAGTAAAGCAAAACTGAAGTAACAGCTAAAGTAGCAGCCACTTGACAGAGTATCGAGTGTGTGTGTATGTGTGCTTTGGGCGTGTATTGCTCAGCAAATGGAGCCGCAATCTAAAAGGGTATGACAATGACAAAGTGATCTTCCGGCGCCAGCTTCAAGCTCCTGGCTATTGCTGCTGCTTTGCTGATAAATGATGATTTTACGCTCACCCGTTGCTAGTTGCCCGTTTGCCGGTTACAATGCCACTTTATGAGGTATGCCGCCTGTGCAGACTGAATGGCGGCGATGCCGAGGACAAGTGTCGCACCACATCAGCCCCAGCCAGCCAGCCAACTGAGGGCACCCACGGCGTATGTGTGATATATTTTTTGTTATTTGTGCTGTTTTTCGGCTATTTCACCCTGCACCTAAGCGGATTTTATATTCAAATAGCTGTGAGCGGGGCCATTCACGAAAAGGGACAAGCACACAAAACGAGAGAAACGGACGAAGAACAACAACAAAAAAATGAGCTGACGATTGCAGCGAAATTACCGTTTTGTATCGTAAGCAGTAAAGTCTGCAGTTTCACGAGCACTTGGAAGATTTTTCTTTTATTATTACTGCTCACATTTTTTTTCTGTGTGACACTAATGCGACGTTTATGAAACATTGGCATAGCCATTCGTCGTCAAGTGATTGTAAAAAAAAAATAAGAAAAATAGCTGGCCGGTTTAGAAAAATACGCTTATGAAAATGTCTGCAATTGTCAGCGCGTTATCCAATGGTAGGAGACAAAGTGCAAACAACTACTGAATCATAAATCACTAGACAGCAACGATTGCTTTATAAAAAACATAAACCTAAGACTGTGTGCATAGGCAAAATGCCAGAGCAGCCGAGAAGACCAATAATAACAGACAAACAGAAGTAATAGTCAAGAATACTCGTTGGATATATATCCTGCATAGCGTGTGACTCAATTAAAGGATTGGTATGCAGTATCTGCATTCTTAGCATTCCAAAAAGTTCCAGCAGCTCCAAACGAATTTCCCAGAACAATCAGTTCACAAATGTAATACTAAACTGAAGTACGCAAGAACTTGCATACCCAATTGGCTATCGTTAGCTATAACAGTAACTTGGATTGATGATTTCATGCATACAAATGAATGCAGAGGCGTATACTTAATTTGTTCAGAGATTCTTACCCACTTTTATAAGCACAGGGTATAGGAGGCCCCAGTGAGTCACGTAACAAAAGCCCAATTGAGCTAAATGTTCGACCAGTTTCATTTTAGTTTTGTAGACCTTTAGAAGCCCATGTGTGTTAGTGTGTGTATGTGTGTGTCAAATTGACTGCAGCATGTTGTTGGACAAGGGAAGCACTTAACTGACTGATAACACAGTCGATAATCGATAGAGTGTTGAAAGTGGCAACTGTATTGAGCTGTATGTCGAACAAATTGGCAGCTCTTTGATGTGAAAATGGCTCAAAACGAGATGAGCTCATATTTCAACATGAGGTAAGTCAAACAATTGGGGCCACGTCTTTTCACCACAATCCCAATTTATTAGAGGCCAAATCTCTCAAGTTACATCTTAAATTCAATAAATATAAGAGCAGCAATTTACTTAACTGCAATTTGATATTTTTTTGAAATTTAATAACTCAGTAACGTTTTAAGTACTTGAGCTTAAGACCTGAAAATAAACATAAAAGATATTTTATTTAATCAAACATTCGTCTTCTTAAGAATAGTTGACAGGAATAGATTAAAGAGGAATTAAGAATGACAACTATATTAAATGATACATAGACTTTTTTTTGTTAGTAGTCAATAATTATATTGAATATCGCAGTTATAGTTTGAAAAGCCTTGATATGTGCTATATGTCTTTATGCCCAGATAGTATTTAATTTGATTAGGTGCTGTGCAGAATCAAAAACTGTTTTCCAATTAGTCTAAACAGAGATTCTACATCATTGTCTGTCAATTACAAAGCATGCCAACTAAAATTCTAGTTCTGCATGTTACAAATTGAAATTTTTCATTGTTTCCATGTGAAATTGTACGCCACGCAACTCAAAACTTGCCCAAAAAGTATGCAGCATTTATATGGTAAACCGAGCTCGCCGTACCAACATCCACACCCGCACCCACATAGTCACGCACATATTAACTTGTATTAAAAACCAAATTATGTAAAATATTTGAAAGCGCTGAGAACATTTATTCAACAGCGATTGAAATCAACAACAGCTACCTGTCGGCATAACCCGCTCGTTCCTCACCGCCCTTACCCACATTTGGTTGTAAAAATATTTTATTAAATGTGCTGTCGGCCCACGGGGCTTGCGTCACGCAGAAGCTTACAAAATATAAAACTCAAATATCTGAGAATTTGTACAAAATTAAGTTGATTAAATGGACTTAGCTGCGGGATTACACGCAAAGCTGCATGAGAGCAGCCTAAAGGAACATAGCAGGGGGTGGTAAGGTTTGGTCTGAACGGCCATGCGTGTTGTCTGGCCTGCGAGTGTTCTTTTCAGGGCCAAAATCCCAAAAGTACAACAACAAAATGAAAAAGAAAGCAACAGAAAAATAAAAAACATATATTTCATTTCATTCCCTTCACATTGCTCTGGTCATTGACAGTCGACGGTCGGGCAGGCGGCGTAGGCGGCCAAGTGAACAACCGACGTGGGAGCAGAGTAGCCTTAGAGCCATTAAATGGCGCATGATTAACGCTTTGCTCTACAAGACAATTGATAAAGAATATAACAGAACCAACAGAAGTAAGAGCTGCCAAGCGTCCCGCAAGAAACATAGTCTGTTTTAAGCTGCCTTCTTTTTTCTTGTCGGAAGCTAACAACAAAAGTCAATGCAGCTCTCAAAATACTAGAGCGAAAAGCAAAAGTTATTTCTTTAATGACGTTTGTAACTGATAGTAAGATAAATGTTTGCCATAAATCTGTATAAGCTTTCAAACTGAATTATTATATCGAAGTAATAATTTAAAAAAAAAAGAATCATCAAACACGTCAGAAACCAATGCACTTTTTAGATTGAATCTTGATACTATGAGATGCTGAAAGAAACACAATTATTAATATTTATGACACGTGCAAATTTGATACAGAATGGTAAAACAAAAGATTCTTATGATGATAACAAAACCATGAAGGGCATTTAAAATTCTACCAGCCTCAAAGTAAAGCGGCTCTTTCTTTTTTAGTTGACAATTGAGCGTTGACGGAAACGGAAACTTTAGGGCAGCCATAGAAAAAAAGGAGCATTTAATGCAGCGTTTACATTGTTTTTGCGCTTTTTGTTGTTTTCCGTTTTGTTGGTTGGCAGCTTTGGCATTGTTTTTAGCCAGTTCAAAAAATATGCTGGGGCATCCTCCTCCACCTCCCCTGTCAGCCTGCCACGATCTGGGTGCTGCAGCAGGCGTGCAGAATGATTAATGTGAAGCCGGCGCAAAACACAGGCATTAATGGGCGGTCAGTGGAATGCGCTCCAGTGGGCAAGAGTACCCTTACTCAGGGTTCTAGCTACATTTTTTACGTGCAGACTTTATGCGAGGACTTTCAAAACTCTAGCAAATTGCGGCACTTAACGCGTACGCCCAAAAATAAAATATATATATGAGATGCCTGCACGTTCAGTGCAACAATCAGCGAGCGACGGAGACACATAAATTAATAGAGGGAGAGAAAGCAACTGAAAGAAAGAGAGAGAACCTAAGATTGTGCACAACACGGCGTATGATTAATCTGTTGTATTACACAATCTAATGGGCAGCTCGTGCCGCACTCGAAGTGAGCTGTCAGTAGCTGAAGCTTGAAGCCTGTAGCTTGAAGCTTGGCCAACTTAATTTTAAGGCTGCCAAGCTCCTTGCTTAAATCTTTATTAATATGCTTTGGAGCCATAGCTCGTCTCTGTTCGTCAGCGAGCACCATGAAAAATGGCCGCCATTAGAGCCAGCAAATTTGCTGCCTTGTGCCACAAAAACTGTAGCAGCAACAGCAGCAGCAACTGCATTGATTTTGCAGCACGTTGCCCTAGTGTGTGTCTGTGTGTTCCCCAACCACATTCCATTTATGTTAATGATCTGGGCATTGCGAACCGCATTAGAATTTCATGTTGCCCAGCAAATTGAGGCGCATCTCGTGAATGAGAAACCATAAATTGTGCCCTGATTGACACGACTCGATTTGCTTGCTACCAACCAGCAATGAAGCTAATTGCATACACCGATTGTTATGATAAATGAATGGTACCAGGTCCGTTATATGCAAATGTTGAGTACTAGTTGTATGCCACATATGAATTTATGATGCCTTTGGTATACTGAAACAACCTTAAGTTATCTAAGAAGGCGACTAAACAAAGATTCATGTTTGAAATAATACTAAATTGTCATTACAAGTACAAAATGTTTTAACTACACTGTTCAGTGTCGTTTCTATTAGGCATGCCTCTGACGTAACATGGATTTGGATATCGATGATGTCCAACTGCAGACAGCATATACACGTCAGTCTCGGCAGCATCATGATCATCATCCCCAAGAACATCACCACCATGAGCACTCAGATCCAGGAGCTGCAGCAGCAGCAATAGGCACAAGGCAGCATTCCGAGAGGTCTTGCCATGGAGGCCATGGTGGCTCTATGACCTTTCATGCGGGCCCTTATGAAACGATTCTGTTCGGATTCTGGACAACAAGTTCAACGGTAACAATGTTTGGTTCTTGCTTTGGCGTCTTCATTATAGCCGTGCTCTATGAGGCGCTCAAATTCTATCGGGAGTGGTTGAAGAAGTGTGCCAAAAAACGTCTTGAGGGCGGTGGTAATAATCGTGTTGTGGGCTCTTCTGCTGGTCCCAGCTCAAAGTCAGTTGCGGAACAGCTGTTGCAGTTACCACTAGGGATGTCGGCAACACCAACAGGACCACCATCAGGATCGGAAACATATCCTCGCCAGCCATTTGGTGTACGTTATCCTTGGCTCTCGCTGGCTCACTTGTGCCAGACATTGCTCCACATGCTGCAGGTGACTATCTCGTTTATGCTGATGCTCATCTTTATGACGTTCAATGTGTATCTTTGCCTCGCTGTTGTCTTGGGTGCCGGACTCGGTTATTTCATCTTCTTTGCACGCGTCGAGAACATATCCGACCATTGCAATTAAGGTGGATGCTGCTACCGCTCAGTGTGTTTTGTGCTAATGTATTTTTCTAATTAAACCAAGTTATAAAAATTTCATAACAAAAACTGGCTGTCTGCCAAAAAGGCCTCTAATTGTTCATGTTTATGGCCCATAAAACAATGACTGCAGCCACCGGCAAAACAAAACAAAAAAACCAAATAATAATAAAATAAAAACATCTGCAAATTGGTCAAAAGGATGCCAGCTCTGTGGCCAAACAGGCGTATACGTTATGTACGGACAAAATAAAATTGAAAGACAAGCGCTGCGTCAAACCTTCAACCACTTGCTGTTATATCTCTCTAATTACATAAGTACAACCGTAAGACAGCATCTGTTTCCAACTGGAGAGTGTATGCTGAATTCGTTACATTATCTATGTTGGTGTTGTTTGTATCTCTCTGCGGCTTTACGGCCGTTTTACGAGCACGCCCCTCACATCCTCATATACATACGGATATACTGGATACACAGGTAAGCGACTGTTTCTGTCCGGCGTATCCATAATGCCGTAATTATGAGGGTAATAAACCTTGGAGCCAGGTTTTTCTTAACTTTACTTCACTTATGCGCGCACTTCCACTTTCGGTCCGAGCTATTATCGGCGTTGGCCAACATTCAATTAATATTTTAATAAGCTGCCTTTATGCCATTTGGCAGGCGGATAACGCATTTTGGCTTTAATACGCCACGTTGCACACGAAAACATGAAAAGCGCATTCGCATTCGTATTCGCAGTCAAACCGCATTCCAAACTGAAGGCAAATTTAGCTTTAATAATTCACACACACACATGGCTTATATTTGTGTGCGTACGCGTGCGTATGGGTCGTAAAACTTGACCTACGGGCCTCGTTCCGGAGCCAAAGCGGAAGCGGAAATGCGTCCATGCATAGCAATTTCACTCGTCATCGAGGCAAACAGGCACTGGCACTAGCAGACATGGGCAAGCATCATCATCGTCCTTATCAAAGCCGACTAATGAGCATACACATAAATAACTCTATAAGACTATTATGACGAACCATTGCGATAATGAATTATGAGTGTTTAATGAATGTAAAACATGACTCGTTTTCTCCGTGAAAGCGAGTAAATGAAAATGTATCTGCAGACGGAAAGTACATAAGAGATTATGAATGCAATTCGACTTAATTATCACTTGCTTAAACTGTTCGATAACGTTTTTATACTAAAAATTCATATTTAATAATTTGTATAACAATAATTTATGGCTTGATGTATGTTCCAAGACTGCAACGATTACACTTTGGCGTCGTGCTGCTTAGCTCCAAATCGCCCAAGTGAGCTGGCATATAAGCATAGTATAGAGCGCTAGTTCTAGAGCTTTGATGGGCTTGCATGGCATAACGGAATATGCGACCTATCTCCAAAAGGGATACTGTAAAGTGCTTCGTATACCGATCCCAAAATTGTTTCAGCTGCTTACGCGGCTCATTGTGTTCAGCAAAGTATGTAGCGGTGCTCTTTGTGCTCAATGCTTTAACTCTGCGTCGACCTCGCACGAAACCACGAGATAGTATGAGAGCAAGATGACGCATAATAATTTTGGACTCCATATACATTTTCCTGCGCTCGGCTTGTGTGTAACGTTTGCCATAACGACAACGAATCCAATCCTGTAGCATTGGTATGCAATGCACGTCGGGAAGCGTGGGCAGAACAAAACGTTGATCCTCGGCCACACGTTCGAGTCCCAAACGCAGCATTTCCTTCATCAATTCAATGTCATCTGCATCGTAGAACTCTTGTCCAAAGCTTAAGCGATTGGCTGTTGCTCTATTTGCTTCCCTCGCCTTTGTCTGCTCATAAATCTCCTGAAAGAGATCCCTGCTAGTTTGTATCATGCTATTTGCGACACAATCTACGAGTGCATCTAGTGAGCCACTCTCATTGGCTTCAAGCACCGCATTCAGATACTCTACATCATCGTCGAGTGCTTTGATAAACCCTGCCTTAAGCCGAAGCTGTTGATTATCCAGCGACTTTTCCTTCTCATCTGCAAACAGCCTATGATAGTTGAACTTGTAACATTTTGCATTTGGATTGCCTAGATTAAAGTAGCTGCTGCGAGTGTGGCACTGAGATTGAGAAGGCTTAAAGTTGGGTTCCTTCTCCATTTCAGTGCCACCTTCTCGCAAAAACTGCATCATGCTACTCGGTCGCTGCTTTTTCATTTTAGGTAAACATTGCTGCTTCTTCTGGCTCTGATTGTTATAGCTCGTCGCCAATGGATCATGTCCCTCAAGTAGCTTAAAGCACGTGTGAGAATTGTCCACAAAATCTAAGAGCTCCTCATCGCTGTCACAATGGCTCAGATAAACGAAACCCGGATCCATACGATCTGCACAGAGTCTTTTTCTCGCTGATGCCATTCGCGTTTTCACTGCCATTTTGTGGAACTGTTCCTGATACTTTTTCGTCAAACGATCCAAGTGCTCTAAAGTAAGTCGACGCTGCTTCTCTCGCTTGGGGTAATCAAGATTTAAGAGATGATTGCGTCGCTCCTCCTTAATACGCTCCAGATTCCTCTTCAGCGACTCTTCCATTGACCTAATCTCTTTGTGGCTTGTACACATCGATTCCACTTGGCTAGCATTCAGCTCGGCCGCTTGTAGCGATGCGAGTATTCTACCTATCTCCCTTTTAAGCAAGGAGTGGACTACGTCATCGCTCCTGCTGAACTTAAAGTCACCGAACCAGCGAGACGAGATCAACGAATCTTTCAAGTTCTCTGTTGGCAGCGGTAATTTTACAGCTTCCTTTGGTGGAGAGGCGTGCAGTCGCACTGGATGAGGATGGACCACCACTGGTTTTTGGAAATATGGCAAGATGGGAAGCTGTGACTGCTTCTGCCTCGAACGCTGCTTCTGCCGCTGGCGTTCAAAGGCCACGGCCTGCTCCTGCTTGAGGCGATCCGCAGCTGAAGCATGTGGAAGTGGAAGAATACGATCCAGCTCCTGCAGCGTGGGATACAGATCCAGCCAGAAGATGGCAGACATAATGATCTGCTCGTTGAACTCGTACATAATCTCATGACTCTCCATCTTGTAGAACATTTCCAAAAGAAACCAAAGGAAGGCAATATCATTAGCCCGACTCATCTGAAGTAGCTGACGCAGCCCAGCTCGAGGCGGCCTGGGACTAATTCCAAGCTGACGCAGCTTATGATATGTCCGATGTGCACTGCCCTGAAAATCGTCATCGGCCAAGGCCTGCTTTAGGCCATGTGCGGCAGCCAGTTGGCTGTCAGAGAGTGCACGATACCACAACGGTTGTAGACTGCTCCTCAACGCATTCTGCCCAATCCTCTGCTCGATGAGCTTATGTATGTGCTGCACCTGCAGAATTGTCTGCGGATCAGCATTTAACTCCATCAGACTTGCAACAATCTTAATTTAGTTTGTCCAATTTAAAAAAAGTTCAGCTTTTCAATCACAAAAATTTTATTTTATTGTCACAGTTGATTAAATACAAATAGCAAACTATATAAAAATACTTTGAATATTCAATGCATTTTTATATACAAGCCATCAAAATATTTCATGTGCTTCATCTAATTAATTAGTCAGAAAATAGTTTTCTTTAAACACATAAATTGTGTTTATCTCATATCTAGCAAACGACTTTTCTTTTCTGTAAAACTGCGTAATTGACCACAAATACGAACGATTTGAGGCATTGAGTTGACGTTCGGAGTTCATTTGTTAGCTCCCCGTCCAATTGACGCTCAGACTAACAAATGCCTCGACTTGCTTTTAATGGGCTTCCCCTTCAACAAACTATCTGTCACATGTGTGTGGGTGTGTGTGGGTTGGGCTAAAATTGCCCGTTTGTCTGCGAGTGTTTGTGACAATTTGCTGGTCCTTTTGCAGCCCGCAGAAGAACATCATTAATTTATTAGCAAACCAAATAGGCGACAACAACAATCAGGTCTCTGACACAGGCACTCAGACTCAGCAGTTTTGTTTTGCAGGACACACGTGTCGTCGCCGATATCCTTTTAGTTTCCTTCTGTGTGTGTGTTTGTGTGTTTGCCTTGTGCTTTGTTTTGTCAGCAACGGCCTTAGGTTATTTTTGTGCCCCGCTTGTGAGAGAACTAGAGTTTACAATTAAGTTGGCTTTAAGCGTTGCCTCTATTTACTATTTGGGCCAATAATTTATGACTTTCCACATTCGACTGTCAATTAAATTCTTTAGAAAACTGACAGCATTACCATTCGCTGACATCACGGCCAGCCTCATCGCTGGGCCCACAAAATGATTTATGCGATGCCAGGCTGACAGTTTTTTGGCCAAACAACATTCATACACAAGTCTCCGTCTGTATGCAGTGAGAAAAAATATGTAGCAATAATCTATTTGTTGATTTTAGGTGAGTTGTGAGTTGTTTTAGATAATAACTGAGCCAAAGCATGTTTTTTGTAGCATACTTTTGGTTGTTGGTAAAAATTCAAGTATCTTTGTTTAGGACATTCAAACTTAATACTAGTCCCACTTTTTTCCCTCTGTGTATACCCTCTCTTGTCACTTTCCTTTTTTGTATGTGGGTGTGAAGTGCTTTTGCTAGTTTCCTTTTTCCTGTCACTTTCTGCGAGCGACACGTGCCTAACGCCTGCAGAGCTGCTTATGTTAATGACCCCAAACCCGAGCGTAGTAGCCCGTTGCCCAATCCCTAGCTCGATTTCTATCTAAATCCGAGCCCGGCTTATGCTCGCTTCTACTATTTGACAATTGGCATGTGTTTACTGGCCATATTCATGCATTTTGCCGTGTTTGAGATCCTAATATAGGATACGCCGCTTGGCTCGCATTTTCAGGTAAAGTTTATCACTGTGGCCATTTATCAAGGAAATTCAAGTGGAAAATACAGTTGTGTGCGTTACGCTTGAGGCACTTTAAATTTTTTGTGTGCTGCTGGCTGCTCTGTGTTTTTGTGGGACAAGCTTTTTTTCAGCTTATACGCTTGATATGTGACTAAGAGCATCAGTTCAGCGCCCAATATAAATACCGCTGTTTTTTCGTCGGTTTATCTGTTATTAATGCCCGTATCATAAAATAAAAACAGCAGACAGTTTTTATGCAAAGAAATTTCAATGGCGATAGTCATCAAATAAAACCATGGAGTAAACTATAAAAAAGCGAATTGAAAAACTTATGAGGTGCGTATATAAGTTAAATGAGAAATATTAATATTCCATTAAGTGCCACTTATTTAAACTATACAAATTCGTTTGGTATATTTTAAAGCAAAAGCAATATATTCGGTTTCTGCATTTTGTAGAGTCTTCTTTTTCTCATTGGCTTGAATCTTCATCGTCTCAAAAAGCAATCAAACTGCTGCAAAGTGATTTGTATTGCATTTAAACACTTTAGTTTTAAAAGCACAAGTTTACAAGTTCAGTAACGTAACTTTTTTTAATGCTTTAACCACTTGCAAAAGTTGAGTACACTCTCTAAATATAATGAATGAAGGCCTAGAGGTCGGAGCCATGTACAAGTTAATTAAAAAGTGTTTGCAAATGTACATCAGACACATCATATGTGGTATGTTCTGTTTAAGCCTGACCAAAGTGGCAAATGCAATGACAGCAAGCCAAGGACAGCAATGAATATGAAAAAATAAAAGCCAAGAGTAGTCCTACTGACTGACTGTCAGGTCCAGTTACAAATCTGTCCACCTACTCCACAGCTTGTACTCTTGCATGTTGTTGTTTTTTGTGTTGCTGTTTGCCTGTTTCAGTTATCCCGTCTTGACGTTTGCGCCTGAACGCCTTCGTTTGTTTTCCCTGTTTGTTGGCCCTTAACGATTCGCGCTCCACTGAGTCAGCAACATTGGCACATACCCCATCCATCCACAGGATATACTTTGTTCATATACCAAATAGGCGCTGCCTGGATTTGCATTTGATTTAGCCGGCAACTGGAAATGGAAAATGCCGCAAGCCAGGCTTATGCCTTGGCTCACCACTTGACGATTTATGAAGTCACGTGCCACACAGTTGAGTCGGGATTATAAAGTATACACATTTATATGCAGACATACTTTCAGTTAACAATCTGACAGCTAGGCCAAAAAGCCACAATTCAGCCAGAAACCAGTTGCTTGACAATTTTCAAAAATATATACTAATACAGGCGAAAGCTAAAAGTAAAAGCTTGTTTCCCATATCCAGAACCTGTTCATATTATTTGGTTGCATCTTTCCTTTTACCTTTACCCCTTGGCGAAATTTAACGAGCTCCTAACTTTATGTTTGCTTGTCATGTACACATTTTGTTTTTATTGGAGACTCGGCAAGTCGGCAACAACTACCACGACGTTGCCGCTTTCGGCCCAGTCCCTTCAGCACGAGCCTTATTTTAAGTGAAACATTTTTTAAAGCCGTCTTGGAGGCGTGCGTAGGGCTCAACACACACATAAATACACCAACACACATATACAACGAGCGCCATTCAACAGTTTTTGGGTAATGTTAATATTTATAAGCAAGAGTGCACATGTTTTTTATGGCATAATAACTATTGGATACCCTTACATATATGTTATTATATGTAACTTCAAGCCCTGTGTTGCACAACCAGCAACAAAATAGCATTACACTTGGTTAGAGCATTCGAAATAAACCCCAAATACGAATGCGGAAAGGACTGACATGTGCTCCCGAGCTGCCATTTGTCGTTGTTGTTGTTGTTGGTTGCTTGTTGATAAGTACGACGCCCAGGGGTGCCTCAGGCGAATGCAAAAGCTAAAGCGAAAGTAAACTTTGTTGGTTGGCTTTTGCTTCTGCTTCTGTTGGCTGAACGCCATTTGTTTATAAATTTAATTTGTCTTAGGCGAAAAGTCTGTTGACTTGTTTTTGCTTCTGACTTGCAGAGCTCAACTTTTTATATATATTTTTCGCAAAATTTATTCAGCATATTTAGGTAATCTTGCAGGCCAGATAAACTAAGGACTTAAGCGCTTAGGGAAAAGATTATGTTGAAAAACCAATTAAAAGCTTAAATACTAGCAAATTGGCTGCACTAGTTAAGGTTACAAATGAAATGTTGTTGTCACGAGAATAGCAAGTAACTTCAACACAAATAGTTGAAATGGTAACCCAATATTCCTGAGAATGTGCCGGCAATCAGAGAATTCTTACAAACTTGCAAATTGTAGCAACTTTCTCATGCTCAACGATAATTTAATATATGTATGTATGTAAATGCTTACATACTTAGAAACCTTTGTATGCATGGGACGCACTCACTTATGTACTTATGTATGCGCATGTATATGTTAGTATGCATATGTGTATGTATGTGAATACAATGTATGAGTATATGAAACTTACTTACCAAACTCGCCTTTTCCTTTGTCCTGAAGCGTGGGTTTTGTGACTTGCTATTTTATGCGTTATTGAATTTCACTTAACAGCAACTGCGCCCAACTACATGTGTGTGTGTATGACATGTATGTGCATGAGTGTGTAGATGTGTGTATTGCCCTACACTTGAGTGCCCACAACTGTAAAATGCCACTTGAGTTAAGCTCTGAGCTTTGGCTGTTTTGTGGCTTAGTTTTTTTTTTTGCTGATGCCCTTTTTGTTTTTCAGATACCCCTTTACAAAAAGGGAAAATAAGGTATTACAAAATTATGTGCCTTAAAAAGATATATAAATTTGAAGCTTTCATATTAAAGTCATAATATTTGTATTTAATACAACAGAAAATATTTATAGCATACTTTTAAGCTGATATAATATTTCAAAGGGTATCGCTGTCGCGATTCTGTTTGGGTTTTTGCACAAAAATATTATAACCAAATATTTTTGCAAGTGTTTCGCATACGATGGGGAAAAAACAAATGCGCTGTATGAGAAAGTTGCCAAGCAAAAATGTTTCGCAACGCCAACTACGCGAAAGTGTATAGAAGAGAGATATATAGTTACACAGTACACAAATTTGAATAAGTTTGCTCGATGTTGACTTTGTATATCTCTATATGAAAGTCAATGTCTTTCAGAATGCAAAAGTCAGCGAATTTGAACTGCATTAAAGTTTGTAACTCTTGAGAAGGACTTCATCTAGCCGTTTAGATACTAACGAAACTAACTACGCGCAATTCCTGTTATTAGTTGCATATGATATCAACTTAGAGTTATTGCTACTGTATACACAGCTATTGCACACGAGCCCAATTTATTAGCTTCACTCAGAAACCCAAAAGTGGTTTGCTTTGATATTTCAAAACACTTTATAAAGTTACAAACAGCAACGGTGAATTGACGGACAAGTTTAGCATAGGAGCTGTGAAACCAACAGATGCAACAACCAAAACAACAACAGCAACTTGTCTCTCTGGAGATTGCACTGAAAGCACACCTTCCTTGTGCGCACTGTAGACAACTCTTGAAAAGCAAGCAAAGACAACAACAACCAGTTATAGCTACAACAAGCAGTAAACAAAAAGCATACGCAACGTTGGCCCGAATTGACAGCATCCACTAACTCACACAGCCAAAGGGGCCAGGGGGCAACAATTGCCAAACTAACTGCCTCTCACCTCACCTCCAATCGCACACATTCACATGCATATACTGACAGTGGGCGCAAAAAGTGATGCTACAATTGCTGCCGGCAGCGACAGGAGCTGCGCACTAACTGAAATTAAACATGAAAAATGCAGCAGCTGGCAGTAGTTGGCCCTTGTTGTTGATGTTGTTGTTGTTGCTGTTGCTGGGCTAGGGCAGCTGCACTCACAATTGGCAATGGCAACTGGCCAAAAACTAAACATGCGAACGGGGAGCACAGAGAGAATGCATGGAGCAGTCAGCTAAGCTCACCAGGTGCAATTCTGAAATATGCAACGAGCCAAATTTGAAATGCAAACAAAACCTGAAAGATTCAACACGCCCCGTTGCCCAGTGCATTAGATGGTGGAGGCATCGCCATTTTTTGGCCGCTGGGCATGTGGCCTCGCTCATGTGTTCCCGGAAGTGGCAAACGTGTCTAATTTTAAAATCCATGTTCGCAGGCTTTGTTTAAGGAGCGCGCAAAGCAGCTAAGCTGCAGAGTGATGTGGAGAATTTTTAATGGCTTTGACGCCCATAATATAAAATATGTTTTCGCTTAAGTTCAAGGAAATGAATTTGCTTTGAAATCATAGTTTGGAACGTTACGCTTGGCAGAGTAAATCGTATTAAGGGCAACCCCGAATACGCTGTGCCAGTTAAAATTCAGTGGGCGTTATGCTCAAGTATAATGGTGGCTGCGTGCAACTACTGGGCAGCATCAGGAGCAGGTGTACGAGTGGCAGATACGAGAGTAAATCCTCCATTTTAATGTATGTGAACTGATGCGCACATAATTGCCAACCAAAATGCTCATTAATGCTTTTTCCTCTTAACTATCTGAAAACTTTTCCTCTCTCACACACACACACACACACACACACACACACACACTGCCACACACAATCGTTTTGCATGTGTGCAGTTTGGCTGCTTTTGTCACATTTCCGCTGGCCAAACTGAGTTGCATTTGAGTCATATAATCCGGCAAGTGGAACGTTCTGTTGTTGTCAACGGTATTAGCATTGTAAATTGGCAAAAGTTAGATAAACGTCGTTTTGGGATGTCATCCAAGTGGCTCATTAGTGGCAAGTGGGGCACTTAATTAGCTCTAAGGGATTGTTATGGCTGCTGTTGCAGCTGCGATGCAAAGTGCATGCCAGAGAATTGAGTCGAATCAACTTTAGTCGTAAATAGTTAAGCTGTCCTGGTAAAAACCAATCAGGAATGCTTCAGTTAAGCTTGTGCGAATAGCAGATGTTCTGTAAAATGACCTAAAAAAAATCCCAATAATAAATTTATACTAGACTTACTTTTCTTTGTTGCCAATATAAGTGCCTTATAGACTCGAAACTGTCTCTACTTGCCTCTAATACACTTTATCTGAACCTTAGAAAACTCTCTCTTAACATAAGCTCATTCTATTGTTAAGGGACTATAAAAAGAAGTGTGACAGCTGGCTTTGTCGCTTGTGAAAACTAAAGAAAAAACTTAAAGCAGCGAAAAACTTCAGCAGAATGGATAAAAACCGGACCAGCAGCTGCTGCCGTTGCGCCAGGCAGAAACTAAAAACAAAATTAGAAACTAAAAGGAAATTCAAATGGAAACAGTGCAACAATGTCAAGCGGAAGTTGGCACAAGGCAAAGTTAAAACTCTAGGCAAACATATAGAGAGAGAAAATCAGAATGCAAACGTTAAAATAAATATGATAGCCATTATGTAAGAAGAAACCAAATGACCAGCTTTGTGATTTATTACGTCTAAAGGGCAGTCAAAGAGGCGAAATAAAATACCTGTAATATGTGCCAGCAAAAGGAAACAGACTATGCAAAAAGGTGGCAGCAACCAAAAGGCAAAATGATAAAATGATATTGTGGCAAAAACACACGCATACACATAAACAGGATGCTTGCATGACAGCAAAAATGACAGAGCAGAAAAAAGTCAACGAAATAAGATGCATCGAAGAGTGAATACACTTTAAATATATGCTAAAACAATAAAGTTTTTAAATTTATTCGATTTGGACTAGCAGCAGATGAGCTTAAACTTTTCTCGACTGTGTTGTTGATTGCGAACAAGAATATATAAACTAACTTTATAGTGTCCTGCAAGTCTCAACCAAACTCCATTACAGAAATTCTCACGGCTTTTGCAAAGGCGGCAAAAAAAAAAACAAGACTTTGAAAGCAAAATGCCAGCAGTTAGGGGAATGCAGTCAAAGCGACAAGGCGACAAAGCGTCAAAGAGCCAGAAAATTGCTAAGGTAACACACACACACACACACCAACAAACAGCAATGGCTACTGGTGCTTGCAACTGAAACGGTGGCAAGAGGAAAGAAGATTGAGGTTTTATGGATAAAAGTGGAAGTGGAATTGGTTGAGTCGGCAGCCTTTAGTGCATGTAGAGAAACTTGTTTAAAAGAGGTGTTGAGTTAGTTAGTTAGTGGCGGCTACACTTGACTGCCCGCTGGCGTACAGCGCGTATACGTAACGTGCGCAAATCTTTTTTGGTGACAGATTAAAGTCGAGAGTCAGAGTCAAGTGTAGAAATAACATTTCTCTTTCGTTGTTGTTGTTTAATGCATTTCATTTCAAGTTATTTCGGTCTGTTCCAAAAATATTTAACACATCCGCAAAACTTTTGTGGCACGCTGCTGCCAAAGTGGCAGGCAACAAAAGTGGCCCGGGCCACAGAAACAATAAAAGCAACAATGTTGTTCACAATGAAATGTCCTGTCACACACACAAACCACACACACACAGACTGCTTGTACGTGAGTGAAGCACAACGAAAGTGGGCAACTTGAGAGTATGTTGACCGCCTGCTCCGTTGTCCAAGTGTAAACAACGTTTGTGTGGCACGGGTGTGCTACTTTCTCCCCTACACCTCTTCCCCACCAACCGTCCATCTTGTTTTCAGTGCCCTTCTGTCCGTTCCCCTCGTGCTCTTTTATTTGGTTTGCTTTGTCGGCTCTTCTCGAAATCCCAGCTAAATCGAAAGTAGCTGCTTCTACACATAAAAGGACACATGTCCTTTGGCAAAATGCTTCGCTTTTAAAAGCATTTGTCTTCCAGCTCAAACACCAACAAAACACACACATTCACACAACACAACAAATCTAAAGTTAATTTTAAAAAGAAGAAATAATAATTGTTGTTTGTGCTTTTAATTCTCTTCCGTCACTCAAATGATCAAATTACGGGAATGGTGCAGCGTGAAATCCAGTTTACTTAAGTTTTAGAGTGCAATACTTTAATGATACTTGTAGTTGTGTTATTAAATGTTCAGTAAGCTACTAGAGTTCTCAAGATAATGGCTATTGACTAATTTATTGACTGAGGAAGCTTTTTGTTAATATTTTTCTAAGTCAAACGTTTATGTTTAAAGCTTAATAGTATTTAAAACTTACTCAATATGTTATCAAAGCGATTATTATGCGAACGATTCCACAAAAATTGCACAAAGTTTTAAAGTCTATAAATACCCTGCACTCACTTTAAGGGTATGTCAGATAAAAATGTGCTACTTGAAAAAAAGTTTTTTGATGCATTTCTGTTGAAAAATTTGAGTTTGAATTGAACTACACTTAATTGTTCCTCGATTAATGAATTTGTCAACATACCCTTCTTACATTATACTCCTCATAGGGTAAAACAAAAGTTGCTTTTCGACGCGTCCATTCAATTGGCTAATTGAATTATGAATTTTTCAATACAACACTTTGCAATTTTATCCGCTTGTTCAGTGAATTAATGGCAATGAAAAAGAAGCAAATTACATATTGAATATTGGCAGCAAGAGAAACACATCCATGTCCAGCTGCAAAAGCTCTAGAGTCCTGGCGTCCTAGTGTCCTGTGGCATGCAGGCAAGTTAACTAGTTGTGTAAACTGCCAGCTGCAGCCAAAAAAGGCTAAAACAAACAAGAAACAAATGCCGTTTGCGAACTGAATACGTAATGATGCCAAACTGCAGGTGAGAAGAGAACGTATCGTGTTTTTGTTGTTGTTGGTTGTTGCTTGCTAGTTGCTAGATGAGGGATACGTATACGTAATGTGTGTTTTGGAGTTTGGGTTGGTCAAGTCAATGCCATCAGTTCAATGGATCTACGTCAAGTGCGGCTCTTGCTGCTCTCTTCTCCCTCGCCATGCTTCTCTTTTGTGGCTTAATGCGTTGAGAGGGGCAACAAGAGCAACAACAAAAGTCCAGGCGCTTAAATTTGCTATAAATGCGGAAGTGAGCTCGCTGCCTCAAACTTTTCCAACATGCCAACACACACACACACACACACACACTCATGTTTACTGTTTTGTTGGAAAAGTTTTGGCTTTTAAATGGCTTTTACTTTTTTGCCGTATGGCTCCCAGTGGCATCATAAAAAAACAAAGGTAAATCGAAGTAGAAACAACAAAAACAACAACGACAACATTTACTGCTACACTTATAAAACATTAAATTTCATGGCTTGATGAGAAGGTGTGCCGGAGCATCATCATCTGAGGATCTGAGAGAGCTCAGGTGTGCGCATTACAGGAGTTGGACGCTGAAAGCTGCTCCAAGGAGTCTTTATATTGGCCGTAAATAGGACAAACTTTTCTTACCAAATTGTTATTAATTGAGCTTTATAGTTTTTCAAATTGTTCATTAAGCAATGTGTCCCTGGATGCTATTCTAAACAGTGCAGCAATGGCAAAGTACACAGAGAGAAAAAAGGGAACAACTATAAGATGTATTTAATCATTAGTTCGGGTGCCCAAAAGCTCATTAAAGTGTTTTGTGAGCTAGCATGGGTTTTGGGAAGAGGGATAAAGAAAGATTTGCGTGTTTTCTGGTTTGGATTTGGGAATTTAACCTTCTTCTTTTGGGGCGCTTTTTGTGATGTTTAACAATGAATGTTGGACGACAAAAGCTGGCAGCTCTCTCTTCCTCTGTCTACCTAATAACCAGATGAAGGTAAGTTATTTCATTTGCTTTTAATTTAGTTCTGGTGCCAGCTAAGGGCACACACACACACACACACACATACAAGCAATCAGAACAAAGATCCCTTTGTAGGTCCTGAACGAAAGCTTTTACTCAATCTCAACCTGTGGCTGCAACCTGGTTTGTTTGGCTTAAGACGTAATCCCTTTTGATTTCTTAAGACCAGCCCTTACACACACACACACACACACACACAGACTAATTTTTTAATACGATAACACACACACATACACGAATACAACACAAATTGTATTTTTGGCCCTGTCAACAACTAAACAACTAACTCCCAGAGTGGAGAATTTGTGGTGAGTGTGCCAAATTGTGCACAACTCATTAGTTGAAATGCGAACACAATGGACACAAAGCTGCCCCAGCTGCTTACGTTGCCCAACACTGCTTCGAGTGGTTCCCTAATTAGGCGCACCAGTGGAACTTCTGGGATATCCGGCCATCATTTTGTGGCCTCAGAAATTAATGCATTGTGCTTTGACCATTATGCAATACAATTGCGATACTCATGAATCATTGGACGATTCGGGCTAACTTGATTTGAGCCATTAATGGCTAGGCACTTTATTTGAGGGCTTTTTGGTGGGTCCTTAATTGTTGTTGTATAATTGCCTTAATAACTTTGTTAGCAACACTAACAATCTAACTTAAACGTATCAAAATATTATTCTTAAAAAAACTAATCAAATACTTTTCATTATTATATTTTCTATTGAATTCTTTCACACTCTGCTCTTCTTGGCACAAAATGAGCTTATCCTTAACGTTAACCTCCTTTAGCCATTAGATGGTAATCATTACATAACCGCTAAAAGTCTTTATACTCCTTTGTAAGCACTTCTAGCTCCTTGTGAAGCAATTCGTTTTGGAGGCATTTTGGGGATTGGTAACCGATTGAATAGCTTTCTACTTGGCCCTCATCATTCAAAGCGCAAAAGCCACATTCACGAAATTTGGAGTGCCAAACAGTGTAGATAATCAATCAGCGGCCATGTTCTCAATTCAGCCACATTCATTTGCAGCACTGCACACCACCCCCCAACCCCTTATGCACCACTCCTTCTAAATTGCTACGTGGTTGGCAAATAGCTTTTAAATGGTTAACGCAGCTTATTTCACGTTTACCTCTTCAAGAATTTTACTGCGACATTTTTATAGGTTTGTGAGTAGAAAAACTGTTCGATTATTTTTTTTATTTTTCTAGCTATAAATCAGAGCTTTAAGTACAACCAATGCAGCGTAAAATATTTATATTTTTTCTATAATATATCAGGCAAAATGATTTTAAAAGTTTATTGTTTGTGGCATCTAAATATTTTCTTAAACATTTTCAGTACTTGATTAAGCAATTAAAGAGAATAATTTTATTGCACACCAAAGATGAGTGCAACAATATCTAGAAAATGAAAATATGAGGCACACACACTTTCAACATAACCGCCATAACAAAGTGGAAGAGAAACTGAACACAAAGTTGCGGTAAGCAAACAAACTCGCATATTGCCACTTGAGTTAATATCTTGGCTGCCTGTGATGTGGCAAGCAGCGTGCTGCAAGCTAAGAGTTCCGACAAACAGTGTTGCAGTTGCAACAAAAGTGGACAAAAAGAAATTGGCTACCAAATGCAGGAGGCAAGAAGGCGTAAAGTAGAGTAAACTTGTCTTGCAGCTAACAATTTATTATGATTATTGCGAATAATTCATGAAATCTGACAAAACCGTTACCTGCAACTTCAACTTCAACATCATCTGTAACTGGAGTGTGTTAAGGATCCAGCGAACAAGTTGGAATGTGAAAAGGACTCGCACACACGTTGTTCTGTATTCTGTATCCTGAATGTCCTTTGTCGGCATTCGCATGACATGTTAAGCCACCAAGGACCAATATCACTTTGCCAGCAGCACCAGTAAAAACCAAGAAGAAAAAAAACTGTAGTAAAAGGAACAAGCAGCAGCATCGGAATCAACTCAACAGCAAAAAAAAAACAACCAAAAAACGAAAAAGAATGAGAACAAAAACAACAAGATATGTAACTAAATTTGTGCCGGGCCAACATGGTTCATATATGTGTGTTGGTGTGCGTGTGTATATTTGGTTGCAACTCTTTTATACCCTGTGTGTGAAGAGAACAAAGGCAGGTATTTAAGTAGCCATCAAGTATTTATAAATGACAATGGCCGAACCTTTTAAGTTAAAGGTCGTCTATTTATTTAGACCTTTGTCTGTTTTTTATTCCTTTGGGGAAACTTAAACTCTTTTAAAGGAACAGTCATTAAATTTATAACAATTAATGGGTAGATAAGTTTTATATAATAAAATGGTAGGCATTTCAGGGAATTCATTTTGTTTTAATTACATTTTCTCACCTTTTTCTATAAAAAATTTAGTTAGGGTATTTTGCATATCGTGCACTTACTCAACACTGCCACAATCATATTCAATTTGAGGATTTCGGATGAAGATACTTTTAAAATGTTTCGACTGCGTTGCGCTGCGTTGGATTGCGTTTTTGGGGCTTGTGTTTTCGGTTGTTTGGTTTGGTTTTGTTTTGTTTTGGGTCTGGCGATGTCACCTTGGATTTGGGACAAGTCTTTACTTGTCTCTCTCTCTCTCTCTCTTTTTGCCGTGTTCCTTTTTGTGTTTCCTTCTCCCTCGCCCTTAACCCGAAATGAAAACTGCGCTGAAATCTAATTTGCTGCCAGAGGTAGAAGTCGTCGTAGTATCTCTGGCAGTAGTATCTTGTATCCCTAACAGGGGCAACTACTGATGCAGCAGTCTCAATGGTGTTCCGTGGAAAGGGGTTGCGGGACGTAAGTCAAAATGGGTTTTGGCGAACGATTTGTGGCAGTAAGGTTGTGCCCCAAGCTACAGGCCGAAGCTGGAAGCTAACCACATTTCGTCCCCACCCCTCCCCCCTCTTGACCCAGGAGGCCAGTTTTATGGAACGTTGCTTCTATCGAAGTTGATTGTGCAACAGCTGTTGTTGTTGTTGTTTGTATTTTGGCAAGCGGCTTATGACCCTGATCTGGTCAGGTGCCGCACGCGTGTGTTAGTGTGTGTGTTTGTCGTGGTGTAGCTTAAGTTTCACTTTACCAAACTGCATGCCAATGCGTTCTTTTGCATAGCGATGGCTGCGTTTCGGAATTTTTCGCAGCACGAACAGGAATCACAAATTGAAATAATGGGGGCTAAGAAATTGTCATTAGTTTGTGCTTAAAATCGATTTATAATACCATTTGAAAGCTTGCATTATTTTCCTAATTTTCACTCTTTTTCATAAGTAATTTAAAGCCTTAAACTGTTATACTCTTATACAATATATTGTAAGCTCTCAGATTATAATTAATTTATATAACAGCTTTTCTTTTGATTTTAAACTCTTTACCTTTACTCAAATCTTTCTGTTTTCTTTTACCGTTAACTGAAGCTTAATCTAAATCGTGTCACGACACGAACTGAACTCTCCTTGCCAGTCCTCTCTCTCTCTCTCTCTCTCACTCGCTCTCTCCACTTCTTGTGATGCGTGTGTGTTTGCCAAGTTTTTGGTTAGTCTTGTTATTGGTTTATGGGTCAGGTCGGATTTGCCCCTCTCCTCTGTAGATGGGTGTGTCATTAATTTTAAGTTTTTTTTTGCTCACTGTGTGCTTATCGTAGCATAGCTCTTGGCATACTCCATAACAAGCCACTCTCAACTTCCCCGCCCTTCCACTTCACCCTCCCCAACCATTGAGGTGGCCACTTAAAAGTCTCTGTTAGTAGTTTTGACATTGTGCACTACAATTTAAGCTCTGAATTAAATGTATCTTAAAGTTCTGTGTATTTTTCCGTTATATTCAAAAGAGTGCTTAAGATGTCATATAATTATCATTATGATCATTGAGCCTTAACATACATATATTATTTTTTAATAAAAAATATAATAATTTTTTATTTAATAAAAATATAATAAGTAATTAAAAAATAATTAAATAATATAAGGTTAAAAAATAAATAAATAATAAAAAAATTAAAAAAAAATTATAAAAATATAAAAAAAGAAAATAAAATTAAAACAAAAAAAAAGAAAAAAAACGTATGTAATCCAATTGAAATTAAATAGCTTTGATGTATCAAAAAGCTCTTTTTTTTGTTGTTAATACATCTTCTTCTTCCGAATGATTAAACCGAATCGCAGCCAAACCAAACCACACATTATAGGCTGTGTGGGCGTGTCTGTGCATGTGTGTGTGGGCGTGGGCGTGGCAAGCCTCTCAGCAACTCCAGTTGTCTGCTTATCTGATTAAAGCGCCTCAGCAAAAGGCGAAGCAGTGCAAAGCAAAGGCGACGACAGCACAAACTGTGTTTGTGTGTATGTGTGTGAGGGAGATGGAGATAGAGGCCGACTTGCGGTTTTTCGTATGTGCATGCAAAAAAACAACAAATGTTTGCCATGTCTTTTGTTGTAACTGTGTGCTTAGAAAGTTTGTATGCAAATACTTTACTTAGTACATGTGTTAGTGTGTGTGTGTGTGTGTGTGTGACATAAAAAGGTGCGCTGTTGTGAAAACTAATTAAAATTGCATAACAAAACAGTGTTGAAAAGTGCGGAAGCCTTAATTCAAAACAACAAACGACAAAAACAACAATAATAACAAAGAGCAAGCACAATAGAATCTTAAAAGTTGGCTTCATTATTTGTCTTGCGTTTGTCGGCTTAACCTTTTTCTCCTTTCCCCCCTTTCGTTTGTCGTTTTCACCTTTCTGTTATTGTTTCACTTGTTCTTTGTGCTTGTGCCTTTGTTGTTTTGGCAAGTGTCTGCTTTGACAGTGCTTAAAGAGCGGCGACTTTGATGATGCGACAAAGAGATAAAAACTTGGATAAGTGCAGGGTATGAACAAGTCGTAGCAATGTAATTAGCAAATTTTATTTTGATAGTCGGTCACAGATGGCGCTGCAAAAAAATGCGAACACTTTACTGTAAAGTTAGCGCCCTCACTTGTTCATTTCGTGAAACAAAACTCTGCACTTGCTCCTCACTTAACGAAAGATGTTCAGCTTACTCCACAGATAACAGCACTGCTCCACACGCAAACCACTGCTATCAATGTATTAAATGCTGTGCACCTCTCAGTTGGCATAAAATTAAATTATATATTTTGCAAATTATTCATCTTTACTTATTGAGCAATATTGCAGTACTTAATAAGAAAAACTTCGAGACTATTTAATCGACAGTGCCATTTTGAGCTAAACAGCTCATTTGAGCACAATGTTAACATAACATAGCACTGTAAATGCTAAAGTGTTCCCATGTGCAATGTGGAGCAACATCGGACATCGGTATTGTTATTGTAGAATTGAATGTTGAAGCGTGCGGTCGGTTGTGCGGTTCATTAAAACTTTGAAGATCATTGTGAATGCAAAAAATAATCGTAAAGAAATAGAGGCATTAGTTTGAAACGTGTGTCTTTAACAAATAATTGCAAGAAACACATCAAGTTAAATACTCGCCGATCGCTATATTGATATTTATCGGTTTTCGGTTTGCTGCCGCGTTTCGAACTCGAAAAACCTAATGCTGAATTATTTTTTAATTAGTTTCAATTAAGCATTAAAAGCAACAGCAAATATAAACACAAATTCCAATTGCACTCATTTTTTAAGTGACTTGTGAGCCAAAAAGAAGCAGCAACAGCGAAAAAAAAAAACACCAGCAGCCACAGCAACAACATCAGCAGCAACGACAACTATAACATCCAGCAACAAAGTGCGCGTCGTGCGCGAGAGTTTTTGTCAGCGTATGTGTGTGTGACTTGTGTACTGTGTGTGCGCGCGCTGTGTGTGTGTGTGTGCTGGAATGGAATGCAGTTATGAAAAAAAAGATAAATAAATAATTGAGAGCGCGCGCCCGCGCCTTGGTAGCTGCCTCTCCCTGTCTCTCTCTCTCTCTCTCTCGCGTGCTAACATGTTGTTGTATGTAGTACATTGCACAAGGCAAAGCAAAGCAAAGTTGTAAAAGAAACCAAAAAGCCAAAATAAAAAGGGGGAAAAAAATCGCGCGGCAAGTGACTGACAAGTTTTTTTTGTTGCCAAAATGTCGAATCAACAGCAGCAACAGCAGCAGCAGCAGCGACAGCATCCACTTCCACATCATCATCATCACCATCAGATACATCATCATCATCACAGTGAATTCCCACTGCCTGACGGCTGGGACATTGCCAGGGATTTTGATGGCAAGACCTACTACATAGATCATATCAACAAAAAGACCACATGGCTCGATCCCCGAGATCGGTAAGTGTACAAATATATATATAAAAACAAATACATATATACACCATAGTTTATAGAGACGTCTTGTCAAGGAAGAGAGACCGAACAAAAAAAAAAACCATATAAATTCCAACTCCAACCGGAAAGAAAAGGTGCGTCGTGCCTATGTGTGTGTGTATGCGTGTGAGTGCGTGTGAATGTGTGTGCATTGGAATGCGGTAAGAAGAAGACTCAGAGTCAGAGAGCGGCAGCTGCAGCCGCAACAGCAACAGCAAAAAGCGGCGACCACAATAAAAGCAAAATAAATTACATACACATATTTTTAACAGGGCAACAAAACAAAATAAAAAAACAACTGAACGAAAAAAAAAATAAATACATTTTTAAGCATGTAAACATTCCAATGCGATGATTAAGACTCCAAGTATAACTGAACCGAAATGAGTGGCGAGCAACGGCAACAGCAACAGCAACAAACAAAAACTGAAATGTAAAACAAAAAAAAATGTACAGCAAAGCGAACGGCACAGCGACAGACAACAAGGCGTTTCGGCGGGGTGGTAGAGGGGACTGGAAATATAGTGGGGGCCAAGCAGAGAGAGCAAAAGTTAAATAAAGCTCAGCGAATGATCTGCAAAAAAAACGTACAAAACTAAATAAAAGCCGAGCAAAACTAAAAATCCCTCATACGTAATGTGTAAAGTTGTATGCGAGAATGTATTTGTGTGTGTGTATGTGTGCAGAGAGAGGTACAGGCCAGAGCTGGAAAGAGAAAGAGAGCGCGTGTTCGCTGCAATAGGCACATTTGTGTGTGAGCAAGTGATCAGCGAGGGAGGTGGGACGAGGGAGGGTTCCACATCAGGCCATCGCATAGATATATTTTAGTTGGCCCCACGAGCATTTTGCCGTTCGCTCACATTTTTGTCTTGCGTGCGACAGAGGGAGAGGGAGCGATCCTCTCGCAGTGAGTCTCCAGCTCGCTTGCGCAGTCTGTCTTTTTTACCATAAACAATTGCAAATGTATGTAGGAATTTTGCAGTTTCGAAATAATTGATTTCTCAAATTCTTCTGCTCTATGCTTGTGTGTATACATATATGTATGAGTGTAGTTTTGTGTGCGCTTCACGCTTTCAATTAACACAAACATTCCCTTTGTTTGTTTCAAATTGCAATTGGACATTGTTCAAAATGTTTCACTGAATTAAACCAACACACACACACACAGACAGACCAAAAGCGTTGAGGAATTTTTGCTGCTGTGTGTTGTTGTTCGTTTCGTTTTTGCGTTTGGATGGATGAAAAATGAAATGAAACATCTGCGCATTTGTTAGGGTTATGCATCAAGTAGATTTTATGTGTACACATGTACAAATCTGTTTGCCTTTATAATATAAACATGCGCAATGTGGGAGAAGGCCAACAATCCAATATTGAAAATATTATATGCACAGTACTAGCTGTTAAGTAACTGTAAAACGATCTCTCCTTGAAATCTATATATGTATACATATGTTTGTATGGCATAATCTACAAAGGATAATTCTCTCTTTTATTTCCAATGAGTTCGAATTTTCCAGACTTCCCAATTTAGTGCCTTTTCACCACAAAAATTCCCCCACTCACACAAATTGTTGTCTAGCGTTTATTGTACGCTTCTCCATTTTTTTTTCGCCTCAATTTATTGGCATTTTGCACGTTTCGCATATTTTTGCCACAATTATTTCGCCCCATCTTTAGCTCTCCCTCTCTCTGTCGCACTAACACAGCAGCACTTCTATCTCGCTCTGCCGGCATGCGAGCTGTTATTGAATTTTAAAAATTGCTGCCGGTAGCGCGCAAAAATTCCAATAAGCCATAAATAAATGTATACCATGAGGCGAAGCGAGCCAGGCCTCGGGCCTTTTCGGGGCTCTTCGGGGAGGCGAGCTACAAATCTCAGCGAGCCGATAATCAAGGCCGAAATTTGAATACCCTTGGAGGTGAAAAAGTGTAGAATCGAAAAACATTTAAATTCGATTTTCTAAGTTAATCAACAAATTGAAATGCCTCTTCGTGTAGGGTATTTGAAATACTTGTGTATTTCACTTGTCTGTACAACTTTTTGGACGGGCGTTATTTTGTTTTGTTTTCTGTCGTTTTTTTTTTTCTTTCTTTAATTCGTTTTTTTTTTCGTGTTGTTTTTTTTTTGTATAAACAAAAAGTCAAAGACGACTGCGTCAGCGTCGCTGTTGGCCATGCTAATAACGCTTTTGGCCAGTTTTGGCCAATTGTTTGCCATAACCTAGCGACACAGTGGAATTTTTTTCATACTCACATACAAATATGGCTAAAAGTTGAGGCGCTTTTTGTGTGTGTGTGTGTTTGTTGTTGTTGGTGACAGTTTCTCGACTCATCGATCATTGTGAAAACTGAACAGAAATCCTAACAAACTTTTGTCTGATCATCACTAATTTTTTTGTAGCTGAAAATCTGCTGATTGAGGGCTCACATATTATCAGCACAAATCCATTGTAACAGCAGCTGAAAACAAACACACGAACAACAACAACAACAACAACAACAAGAGCTACCGGTTATGATAGTTACTCGAACTCGAATTCGAATTCGAAACTCGAACTCGTTTGTTTTACATAAAAAGGGGCCTAGGCGAAAGCTGGCCTTTATTGCCATTAGAGAGATATCGTCACGAAATAGACATTAAATATTATTATTCCGTAATGTCACAAGAATTTTGAACATGTAAATTAGTTGCCCCAAACCCATCTCGAATTGTTAAGTTGATGTTGCATGTGGCAGAGTGGCGCCAACGGCAGCAGCAACATCAATTACTATCTGACCGATATGCGTATCTGTATCTCAAAATGGGCATCGATTCAAGTCGAGTCGAGTCGAGCGTTCTAATTCTTTGCTCTTCAAGTCGTGGCATTTTTCAATCCAAGTATTCGTTGCCAATTGCATTAAGCCCGCTAAATGTGTGTGTGTGTGCGTGCCATTATGCATTAGATGTGGCGATTTTTTTTCAACTCAACTCAATTTTTTTTTTTTTTTGCTCTAACAGAAACAGTAAAATTTGCATAAAATTCAATTTGGTTGCTGCTGCTAAAGATGCCTGAACCAATCACCACACACACACACACACACACACACACACACAGACACACACGAACACTTGCAGAAACGGTGGGTAGAGAGAGAGAGAGGAAGGGGGGGAAGGAGGAGAGGCTGGCAAAATGCAACTTGGAAAGCTGCAAAACGGCATTTTTCCATTTTATAAATTGCACAAGGCAAATGCAACAACAACAACAACGAGTCAAGACAAAATTTTATGTATATAAATCCGAAACAGAAATACACTTTTAAATTAGCATTAGTGCTAGAAAATTACATTTTATTGCCCAGCTTGATTTAATACTCATTTAATAAACATTATTCGCATTTAAATTTTTATTTGTCTTGCTCTAGAAATATTGCATTTTTTATATTTGAGTTCAAGTATAAAAATAATTTGAAATTGCATCAGCTAAATAACTCAGAAAATTATGAAAAAATTTAAAAAAAAAAAGCTCTTAAAATCAAAGAAAAATTCGCCTTTAACTAAAAGATTCTGAGTTTTTCATACCCTATAAATGCCACAATGCTAGTAACACTTAACTAGGCTTCACTGTACGCAGATGCAGATACACAGCAGCAGCAACGGCAACGGCAGCAACAGCCCGCATTGCATTTGTGCAACAAGTATTTCCACTTAACAACAACACAACAGCAACAACAACAACAAGAAAAAGCTGTTGTTGTTGTTGTTGTTGTTGTTGCTTGTGTTTCTTGTGTTTGCTGCCCTCGTCTCCAGGCCGTGATTACAATTTGATTACGCGCATGAATGCAACGCGCGACGTTGCAACGCCAGCAGCAGTGGCAGCAGCAGCAGCAACATTTTCTAGTTTGCAGCAGGCCCAAAGCGTCAAAAAATATTTTCTTTGCACTTGCAACGTGCAGCGTGCAACGACACAGCAGATACATAATGTATCTGGCAGATACATAAGGCGCTGCTGGCCTCACTGCATGTTTTGCCCATTTTAGCGGCGGTTTTTTCACATCCACAACAACAACAACAACAGCAACAAGTTGCAAGCGATCTCAGCTTTGCGATCTGTGAGTTTTTCCTGTCAACTCTCCCCTCCCCCCTTTCCTCTCTCTCTCTCTCTCTCTCTCTCTCTCTCTCTTTGCTGTTGCAGCAATCAACACTTGTGATTTTTATCAGGCATAATGATTTCCTTTTCAACATGTGCTAATTAAGCGTGTTGCAGTTGCAGTCTCGTTTTTTTTCTTTGTTGTTGTTTCATTACCCTTGAAAAATGTTGAAAAGCAAACAAAAGCATATATATATACATATGTATATGTATTTATATTGTAGAATCTAGACATATCGATTTATAATAATTCAGCTGTCATTCCCGCAGCTGTGCAATTTTTCACTCGCACTCGAGTTAAACTGCAAACGTGAGCTAAAAATTAAGTTGCCCCTTTTTCAACAACACCAACAACAACAACAACAACATATGTCTGCTCTAGCTGGGGCATCTACGACTTTGCAGTCTACTTGTCTATCTTTTATTGAATATCCAAAAAGGGTATTTCAACTTCGTCGTCTGTTGCTCCTTTTTATACCCTGAACCCATAAAATGGGTAAAAGGGGTATAATAGTTTTGTGCAAAAGTATGTAACAGGCAGATAGAAGCATCTCCGACATTATAAAGTATATATATTCTTGATCAACATCAACAGCCAAGTCGATAACTATTCTGGTTTCCGATAAACACGTGTAATCGATTACAAAAAAAATTTGGAATTTGGAAAATGTAAAAATGGGGATTGAAATAATGGGTAACGATAGAACTTTTCTGAAAATTTCATCGAAGTCGGTTAAGAAACACCGGAGATATTTCATATTAAAGTTAAATCACGGGTTGAGGGTATCTTTTAGTCGGTAAATCTCGACTAGAGCCTTCTTACTTGTTTCTTTGCTGCCTTGTAGTTGTTTATTTTTCTGCAATCGTCGACATTTTCAACTGCGCCATGTGCTGAACTGAACTGAACTGAGCCAAGTTAAGTTGAGCCTCCTTGTGAGTGATCGTGATATATGCGTTTGTGTCTGCCCCGCAGCTTGGCCTGCAAAGGTAGCAATTTTCCATGCATGCAATGCAATGCAATGGCAAAAAAAAAAAATGAAAAAAAGAAAAAGAAATGAAACGAAACAAGCTCAGGAATGTGCATACTCAAGATAAATTGCTGTGAGATACTTTTTGGCATTGTTTATACCCTTCTCTTTCTCTCTCACACACACACACCGTTGCTGTTTCAAGCGGAAGGAGACAAAGACACCAACCAAAAAAAAACTGTAACTAAAGACTTTTGAGTTGCAGAAATATTTTCATGCTTTGTCAGCAATTTCCTGATATCACTAAAGCAGAGTATTGCATAATAAAAAAACACTTTTATGATCTTCAACTTAACTATTGTGTAAATTAAATCTACTTCATTTTAAACCGAAACCCGATCCCCAAAGTTGAAGTGAGTGTGAGGAGTGTGGGGTAAGGAGTTGGTAGAATGTATCTGCATTCCAATCGCTGGCAATTAATTGCCCTAATCAGCTGTTCCAAGAGGTCCAGCCAAAGGCAGATGGAGGAGGAGGAGAGCAGCTTAAAGACATTCCAAGTCTCTCCCCCCCCATTCTTCAGCTCCGTTTATCTCGTTTCTTTTGTTGCAAGCACGAAATCTCTTTTCTTTTCTGTTTTTTTTTTTTATTATTTTTCAGTAGCACTTTTCGAATGCCATTTGAGTGCGCATAACATATTCTTAAGATGCAGAAGACCAGAGAAGCAGAAGAAGAAGAAGAAGAACTTCAGGCTGCGCACGCGTATTCGTATTCGAATTTTGTATCTGTATCTTTTGGGTTGCATGCAGCGCGCATGCTGCATAATTAACGTGACTGTGGCGAAGGCGGCGGAAGATGCTTCAGGCAGAGACAGAGAACCTTCATGCCACGAACTTCAGCCGCATCTGCATCTGTGTAACTGTGTATCTTTGTATCTGTATGCTGCTGCTGCTACTCAATAAAAAACAACAACAAGAAGCTGAGGAATTTTCTGTTGTTGCTTTTTGTGCTCATGTTTTGTTGTCGAATTTATGGCCTAATGAAGTGATAAGGCGAAGGCAGACAGACAGAGGTCGTCTCTCTCTCCCCGACCAACATTCCTCGAATGCCCCAACAGCAACAACAACAACAAATCTGTATCTGTAGCGGTTGTATCTTTTTAGCTTTAGCTGCGTGTGCTGTCAAAATGTTTAGCACTATTCATTTTGTAGTATACCGATCTTGGCTGCTTCTTCTTCTTCTTCTGCTTCTTCTTCTTCTGTTTCGTGCTCGGTTGCATTCCACAGATACTTGAGCTGGAATTTATTGGTTTGTGGGTCAGCAACGCGCAACACTTTCGGCCCAAAAACTGATCGAGGTATTTTCGTTGCCTTATTTTTGGTCGAAACTCGCTTGCTTTTGCTTTGTTTTTTTTTTTGGTGCAAAGTTGAGAAAAGTGCAATCACATTTGAACGTTGTTGCATATAGAATTCGCGACGTGCCGCGCAACCGACTGTACATATATATGTATGTATGTGCAACGTATAGATACTCGCGGCATCAGATACAGATACATGCACTCAAGTGCAGCACATAGAATGCTAGTACACAGTGGATGGGGATGGGGGGAGGGGGAGGGGGAGGAGTTGCATGCATGAAATGGCCAACAAACCGGCTCCGGGTTCTCCTCTCTCCTCTCTCCTCTCCTCTCTTCTCTTCTGTCGCGTCTTAGAAGCGACAGCAACAGCATAAAAAGGAATAAGTAAAAAAAAAAAAAAATGTTGATTAAACTGCTTAAATGCGCAAAGCTGACATTCATGTCAAAGCAACTCCCCCTCTCCTCCCCTCCCCCCACCCATTGCTACCCCTTCTAGTATGTGCCTCTCACTGCGAGTCGTGTGCAGCTTGCTAAATATACAAACAGACAAACAGACAGACAGACGAGCATACACTGCATACATACATAAATAAGAACATTTTATGGCCGTTTGGAATGTTTGCCAAATACAAAAGATACAGCAACAACAACAACAATAAAAAGCTGGGCGTAGAAATAGTAGTAAGTTGGCATTTAAGGCAATGCGCGCACTGCTTCAATAAATGCAACACACACACACACACACACACACACACACACACACACAGATACATGCGCACACAAATTGCATTCAATTGGTGCCGCGTTTGCTGTGCGCGAGTTCACTGCAACTTTGAAATATTTTCCAACAACAGCAGCAACAACATTTTAGTTGTTGTTGGGCTTGCCTCAAGCAGCGCACTACACACACACACACACAACACTTACACTCCATCGCCATCGACATCCCATGCTGGCAGCCATTCCCGCTCCCACTGCGCTCTAAATACTCTGTAATTTAAGGCATGTGATATGGGCTATGATGTTTAGTTACATTGTATGTTGTTTTTTTTTTTGTGGTTTTATAATTATTTTTCTGTTATTATGTTTGCAACAACATTGTATGTTAAATCAACAAACTCAACTCATATTTAATATAAACAATATTTTGTTTTATTTTAATCCATACCTAGTTGATTATCTGTCATCTATTTGTAGGGTATTTTAGCTATGTACTATGCCCCGCCTTGATTTGCCTGGCCTGCCTGCATTCTTGCCTGTTCTGCTTTCCGCGCTCCTTCGCATACTCGCTCGCTCTTTGCTTGCTCGTCTCTCTCTCTCTCTCTCTCTCTCTCTCTGTCATCGTTGCCGTTGTCGTTTCATAGCGTAAATAGCAAAGTTGTTCGTACAATTTTAGAAGAACTTGTCAAAACCGCATTCCTAAGCCGCTGCTGCTGCGCAGTTGGCGTCGCTGCTGCCGCTGCTTGCTTGTAAGCGTGTCTGTGTGTGTGTGTGTGTGTGTGTGTGTAATAGTATATGTGTAAGTTGCTTTGCTGGAGGCAGAAACGACTGTTGCTGTTGCATTTTTGTTGCTGTTGTTGCTGTTGTTGCAACTGCAACGAGTTATAGTTATTTATGCATGTTTGTGCGTTTGTTTATTTGTTTGCTTTGGAGTAAATGATCGCGTACACACGCACACACACACACACAAACACATGCCACAGTATAAGATACATATGTATCTCTATGCATCTATGTAGCGAGTACATCTGCTGTTGCCTCTGTTGCTTAGAAATACTTTGTCTCATTTGTCGTGCATTTTTGCTCGTTGAACAACTTCAACAATGTATATCAAAAACTGCACCATGAATAGCTCAATTGCCTTCTATAAAATACAGCGAAAATGTATCTACAAGATGCGTTTTTTTGTTAGAGAACACAAGATTTCTTAGGAACAAGATAGATCGATAAAAAAAACCTGGTTCTTCCATTTAAAATCGTAAATTAGTAAAGTATCTGATAGATAGTAATTTCAGCTTTAGAGACTTTGTATCTAACTCATTTATCTTGAATTGCACAGTATGAATGTTGAAGCCGTAGAACGCAAAAATGTGTATTTTAATCAATTGGTTCTAGCCACAAACAAGCAGATATTGTAAATTCCTTAGAATGCCACGAGCGTTGACCATAAAATTGGAAATTTTTCACGTTCTCCACTTCTACCTCTCTGTGTGTATGTGTGTGTGTGTGTGTGAGGAATGCGAGTGTATTGGAAATGATAAACAAACAACAGCAAAAATATTGAATACAATAATCTTGGAATTCCTATTTTCTGGGGATTTTATTACTGCCAGATTTATATACATATATATTAGAGAGAAGAATGAGGCTGAGAGAGCTGTAGTGGGAGGAGGAGGTGGAGGAGGAGAGGGCTATCAAAATGCATGCATAATTTATTTATTTATGACCTGGCGTTAAAAATAACAGCGCACAAATATTTTTGCATACAAGCAAACCGCAACGAAACTTAAACAAAAACATTTTTTCGTTATTTATAAACAAAAGACTCGAGAGAGAGAGAGACGAAGAGGGGGGGAAAAAAAACTAAAAACAAAAGCAGCAAGCAAATAACAGAAATGTTAATTGGCCCATTTGACATGCGGCATTTTTTTCTGTTTCTGTTTCTTCTTCGTCTTCTTCTTCTTCTTGTTGGTCAACAGCTTTCATTCTTTTTCGGCTTGTGTTGTAGTTGTCGAAAAGTATTTTTTTCATGCCTATTGTATCGTTGTTGTTGTTGTTGTTGCTTTGGTTTGTTGGCATGTAAAGCAGCTAAATTTTGAAAATAATGAATACATTTTTGAAATAATTTTGGCCGTGATGCGAATTGCCAAACTGTCTACAAAGTGCGCGAAAAGAAAAAAATAAAATAAAAAATAATATATTTTTGTGGGTCGTGCTAAGAATTTCCAAACAGTCTGCAAACAGATCAACGTCTATAAATAAACTCAATATTCTATGCACACATGCTAGCAAATGATTTGAATACGCTCTAAAAGCTTGGGGTATTTTCTAAAATATATTATTATGCACACTGAATTCAAATAATTTTTTATTTATTTTGGCTGTTTGTTATTGGCTGCTGTAAATTATGAACACACAGCAAAAATTTCTAAATGCAAAAATAAACACAACAAATTTATGTGTATATCATTCAGCAAAGGCATTTGTGCAATAATGTTTAATATATGATTCCAAAGAAATTTTCACTCGTTTCCTTCATTTTGCTGTGAAATTGCTAAGAAATTATTATTATAATTTTTTGTGCTGTTTTTTGTCAGACGTTACCCATGGCCGGATTCCCAGCTCTCCCAGCAATAAAAAAAAAAAAAAATGTAAAATAACGCCTGCTTCAAGCTAACACACACACACACACACACAGCGAACATACAACAATGTGTGCTTCTCTGTGTATGATTATAGAGTGTATTCTGCCCCCAACCTTCCCCCTGCCCCCTGCCCCTTTATTTTTCTACTACGCTCGACCTTATGCGAGGAATGCGCCCCCAGCTCAACTCAACTCAACGTTAAAGCGTTCGTCATATTTACAATGCAACTTCCCCCTTTTTGTTGCTGCACATATTCTATCAGATACAACAGCAACAGATACAGATACAGATACAGATACAACAAGTCTTTATAGTAGTATATAACAAATTTGTGCTGTCGACTGCTGTCTGAGACTTTGACGTCGTCGCGTTTCGCATTCACGTTTCTTCTCAGTTGGATTTTTCGCCTTATTATTATTTCAATATGCGATATGTATGTATGTATGTATGTATGTATGTAAGTATCTGCGTATATGCACATGCGCTCTGCTTGCTTCTCACTGCTACTCAATGCTCACTGTGCTCACTTGGCTCACAGTCGCTTGGCTGCTCTGGTATGTGAAGGTCGCAACAGTTGTTTTCTTAATGACAGAGTACAACGACGACGACGACGACGACGTCGTTGGCTATAACTATGCTTATGGTAATGTTAATGATGGCCATAAGCTGTAGGAATAGGCTCAAGAAGGCTCGCCAAGCATATAATTTGATTACAAAGTATCTATTGTCTTCAAGCTATAAAAATTCCACAGTTTACGGAGCTCTTAAGAATTCTTCAGTCTAGGTAGTTCTTAAACCCTATCTATCTTTATTATGCTAGGAATCAACTAAAAAACTGCACAGGTGCACAATTTGCACAACAAGAAGTTCGAAACAAACTTTTTTCTTTCGCTTGAATTTTTTATTTGGTCTTGACGTTGTCAAGGTTTCTTAATAGAGCAGCTACAAATACGTATATTAGGTGTGTGTGTGTGTGTGTGTATAGTATTTAGCAGGAATTTATTTTGTGAAATATTTGGTCATATATCTGTGTATCTGTGTATCTGATCTGTGTGCCTTGGCTGGCATATTCCATGTGGGCGTCGCGAACGACACGAAAATGTTTCCGAGTTGTCGTGTCGAATTTAAAGCTTTATAATGCGCATACCACGAATTTTTGTTGACGTAGTATACCCGAATACCGTTTGCATATTTTCCCCAGAAACGATCAAGAACAAGAATTTCAAAACCAATTTCGTATGCTTGTTACAGTGAATTATTGGCGTTCTTCGCCCATATTATCATATGTATGGGGGCATTCTAAAGATACATATATGTATACATATAAATCGAAAGACGTCAAAGCGCTCATCGATCAATGGCACAACGAATGATGGCCAGAAAGTTCACCTTGTCCATTTGGCCCGCATTCATTGGTAGCTGTCTAAGGTTGTTCCATACCCTGTGTGTATTTAAGGAAAAGGGTCACTGACTTTTAGAATTTTCTCCTTCTTCTCATCGATCTTTGTTTAGAATTCCAGGGTATTTTTTCCACACACATGCATAAATATCTTAACCATTTTCTTGGAAATTCACAATATATCTTATTTTTTGCTATTTCTGCCATTTTTTTTTTTTTTTTTTGGAACTTTAAACAGTGCCTGCTGAACGTAAACAAACGCTTTTCCGAATCGAAATCCAAATATAAAAGAAAGAGAAAAAATGCCCGTCAACAAGTCATAAAATTCATAAATTTCAATTTAAGTTTATTTTGCTTTTGCCTTTTGCCATGAGGCTATAATGAATGGTGGGAAGCGGGTGAGAGGGGGGGTGGTTGATCGTTGTTGCCCCGCACATATGTTTGTGTGTATAAATTCTATGAATTTTTTAATAGTTCATTTGTATGCAGTTGGCATTGCGCATGGCGCAAAAATTTATTTCAATTGTTCACTTTGGAATTTATGGTAGACATTGTGTGATTTCAAAATGAGCGCTAAAAGCGCCAAACACAAAGAAGAAGAAGCGTCAACTTGGCTATTACGAATAGGCCTACTCTGTGACTAATGTCATCGGCCCACGCCAAAGACTGGCCGATAGATACTCTGGCCTCAGCGTTGTAATTGACACCCACTTACGAAACTATAAGATATCGAGACTCTCTAAAAGAAAGGCACACACAAATATCTAAGACTATCTCTAGCTCCCTCTCTCCCAATTCTCTTTCTTTCTCCTTCTCACTGTTTTGAAGATTGTGAAATACGTTTGTAGATAAAGAACAGCTAGAAAATGCTTTAGGCTTATCTCGCATAACGTCTGAAGACATGAAAAACAATAAAAAAAAAAAAAAAACTACAAAAAAATGTTCAAAAAAGTCTTAAGCAAAAGATAGAAAAAAAAGAAAATAAGCTTAAACGCATGCGCAGTTCATTGACTTTGGTGTTGTCTATGTGAAATTCTTATTATTATAATGAAATGCATTTGATAAGCTGCACAGCGTTTCCGTTTTTATCAGCTTTTTTAACGCTCCCTCCGCGGCGTTAAATGATGAAAAGTGCGCCGGAAGGAAGTTACAGTGTGAGAGAGAGACAGTCTCATGGAGCACAGGAAATGCAGTTAATATCTTTTTAATTTGCCACAGCCCCAAGACAAGCAGCGAACAAGAAAAACTTATGGCTCAAAGCGAGAAATATTTCAATGTGAACGACACTTGAAACAAGCTCTGGAAATCATAGCGCAAGACTCGTTATATTTTTTTTTTTTTCATTTTTTACACAACAACACACACGGAGCAGAGCAGCGGGGCGATAAGATAAAAACGACGTACGACCTTTATAGCTTAATTTGATTAAGCTCTTAAATATTTCTGTACGCCTGTCTGATAAGCACAACGTAACTCAACTTAACACAAAACCCAAACCAACCCAACTTAAGCAGCAACATTCTACAGCAAAAAAAAAAGTACAAAAAAAAAACATGTGATAATAATACCAAAACATTTATTTTTGCTCTAGATTCCAATTCATTTATGTGTGTGTGTGTTGTTTTTTTTCTTTAAAGACAATTTATGTGTGTCACGACGTCATATATGTATTATTATTATTATTTCTGTTTATGTTGCTGTTTCTTGCTACATATCTAGTATCTTCAAATGTATAACTCTATCAGAGCTGTGAATTGCTTTCGAAACAGACAATTTCATAATTTATGTGCCTATGTTGCGAAAATAAAATCAGATCATTCTATCTACTTATTGCCAATCTATAGATCCCTATCTTCATAACATACGATCATAAATACAAAATATGCCTCAATGACGATTGGTATAACGTAATAATTTTGTTGCAAGTAGTGGTAGTAAAGTCAGAGAATTGCGTCAACTGTTTGTTTATTTACCTCGTACCTATAAATACTACATGTAGGTATGTCAAGGTGATGTTCGATTGAGTGCCTGATAAATTGGCTCTCTAATGTTTATGTAGATTTTCTGTTCGCTCTCTGAATTTTTGCATAAAAATTTGATATTATTATTGTTGTTCTGATCTCTAAACTGAGCTGAGCTGAGCCGAGCTGAGCTGAGCTGGGGGCCAAGTGGGCTATTGAATACGGCACATAAATATATATTTGTTTAAATATTAACCGGAAATTGTTGTCTCTTTGTCGTGTTCTAAGTGTTTGTCTACCATAGAAGAGCGTGTGGTTTATTATCTCAGTTCCGTTAAAAAAAACACAGCACAAAACAAGCGTAGAAATAGAGTAAACAATTAGAGCAGAACTTGACAGCAGTAGTGACTACGTGATTTGGTAAAGCCCAAGTCCAACATGCATATAAATAGATGATAGATAATACTAACCTCCTCCTCCTCCCATGTTGAGGCTTAGATTTATGAAAACCGGCTTAAACTGTATATATTTCTGTGTTTTTTTTTGTTTTTTTGTCGCTGTTGATGATGTTGCTTGATTGAATTTGAATTGCTAAATGAGCCAAGTCGAGCCGGGCCAGGCCAGGCCGATCAAATTGAAATTCTTTAACTGAATTAATGATCGTCTATAAAAAATAAAAATAAAAATAGCTGTGGAAACAGAACAGAACTTTGACGCGTCTTTAATTTGTTTTCTGTCACAAGGCTGCTGTCGTCGAAAACAAAAGTTTCCAAGCGCTGTAAGTCCGACTAAACCTCAAAATCTCAAAAACTTGAACAGCAAACACATTTACATATCTCCAAAAATATACCCAAAAGTCACTTAAAGAATGCCCAGGAGAAATACGTTGGTTTTTTTTATGATCGTTGGCCAATTAGCATAAAACGCGTCGTAAACAGTTAAATAATATTGTTTATACAAATGTATCTATGATGTGGCTTATGTCTATGTATGTGTGTATGTATGTAAGTGCTGCCTAATGACAACTTTTGACGCTGTCTCGTTGTCAATGGCCAGCCATGCCTAGGTTTTACTGTACTCTTGTCGTCGTCGCTATTGTGACAACGAAATTCATGCTGAAATATTTTGTTGGCCCCAAACTTGTTTCTTGCCTCTTTTTTTTTGTATTAAAGCGCGAATTTATTACAACGACGCTCAGCGCCATAAATATTTTGTTTACAATTATTTAATTTATGCAGTTTTTGTTGTTGAACGCGCTCTTACGAGCCAACAAACGCCACGTTTTTATGTGGGCTGCGCTGCGGCCATTTAGCCAAGTTAGCCAGTTAGCCAGTTAGCCAGTTAGTTAAGCCAACAACTGCTTAAAGGCCAACAACGTTAACAGTTTGCTTTTGAGTTCGTTAGTTCGCCTGCCAAAGACGCATCAGAGAAGGAAGCCCTATTACTTACCCCTCCACCCCTCCACCCACTCCCCCGAGTCTTTCTATTCATTGATTTTTGATTTGCTTGGGTCGCGCCTTGAGGTCAAAGTGAGTCAATTCAAGCGCTAATGGAAAACCATTAAAATTTGCATTGCGCTTTTCTTTCCCCCATTCAAGCTGATTAAAGTCAGCATTCTTCTCGTTTTATTTTAGTTTTTATTGCCAGCTGCGATTGCCACACGCGTGACACCTGTGTAAACTTGTGCGTCAATTGAATTTATTGTGCAGTAACATTAAATTCATGTTTATTGAGTATTTTTAGTTCTTTGCTTAAGGAAAGTGTGCTGAGTTTATAATATTTATGACTGAGTTGGGTTGCGATCGGTTTATGTTTATTTACACGGTGAGTTCGCATGCAAATAAACGTATTCGTAATTCAAGGCAGATATCATTGTGCCATTGCTTAACGTGGAAAACGCCAATGAAAATAAATACAAAGCTTGTCGATTTTTGTCTGCTTTTTGCGCTTTGTTGTCAACGTTGTCATGTTCTGTCCAAGTGGCACCCCAGATCGGTTTTGTGTGTCAGTTTTCAGACTTGTGCTGTGCTCGGAGATTGGGACATGTCTTTTTAGCTACATTTTGTGTGTATCATTTATGTTTATTTATTTACGGCTGCACTTTTTTCTTCTTTTTGCTTTGTTTGTACAAACTGATAATCCCTCCCATGTGCCATTTTCCCTTTGTGTCTGTCTGCAGTTTTTTCTACTACTTTTTGGCACACCATTTGTATGCCCTTTGTTTTTTGTTGTTAAAACACATGCAATTTTAAATGATTGCTTATCGCTAGAACACAAAATTCAATTCGTTTTGTGCCCCTGACCAAGTGCACGTCGTCCCCCCTAAAAGATACGTCATAAGTTGTAGCTGCTAATGATCAGCTGATTATAAATTTAACCAAACACACAATCGGAATTTTGCTTTGATTATATATCAGCGATACTTGATCTGTTGTTGAGTCAGCAACAACATTTTGTTGCTACATTTGTTTAAACGTTCTAGCTAAATTTGATAATTGATAAACTCAAAGAGATACACTCTTGGAAATGATCTGATCTGTTGGCTTTTTTCGCTGCAACTACTGCCGCAACAAGTTTATTCTTGGAAAATTCATATTTAATGCGCAACTGTCGGACAGTTGAGACACGCTATATACTCTATATATATATGTATATCTGGCGCATGTGGCGCACATTTTATTATCGTGTCGGGCCGCCTTTTGCGTTGCTCTTTTTTTAATGGTTGCGCGAATTCCACAGCAATGATTAATTAACAAATCATATAAATATGCCAGCCTTTAAAGAAAACAACAAATATTTATTTCAATTGAAGCACACACTGATAATTGTGTGTGTGTGTGTGTGTGTGTGTACCTATTCAAGCAATTAATTTATGAAGATTAGTAATTATCATTGGAATGCGAAAATGTTGTTGTCTGTGCTGATATTGAAATTGAATTTCGCAAACAAACAACTGAACAGAACAAGGAGCAAGAAGTAAAAGTGCTGGAGCATAAAGAGGTGGACTAGGCAATACCCTGTAGTCAAGAGCAAGATTTCTAACCTTTTTCATTTTTGCTATTAGAGTATAGAAAAACCTTAGCCACAGCGACGACACAAGCGACAACAACAACAGCAACAAAGTTGAAAACGTCATCGTCATTAGCTCTTTTGCCGCAGCGGGAAAATTGCGACCTCGATAAGATTAGACATATGGCGAAAAGCATTTGCCATCAAATAAACATTTATATATATTTTGTATGGCAACAACAAGACTGAAAAGTGAAGACAACATTCCATTAGGCAAGTGCTAATATTTGAGAGTCTAAGAAATTTGTGTTGTGCTGTGTTGTTTTTTTTTTTGCGCCGACTTTTACCGAAAATGTTTAAAAAATGCACACACAGGAAATACCAGACAAAGCTCTGTCGCTAATCTTATCGAATGGGCCCAGAGAGAAACGCTTCCAATTAGCTGGCGTGGCGTGGGAACACTTGGCCACAGACGGTAAACAGGTTACGATACATCTAAGATAGGGCCACAATAACAACCGAAAAATATATATCTGCTCAACGGAAATTCATTAGCGATTTGTTGTCTCTATGCAAACAAGGCTGATAAGCTTAAACTCGTCCCAAAACAAGATCTAACAACAACAACAATTCATCTTCTTCCGTTACAGCTACACAAAACCGCAATCTTTCGAGGACTGTGTGGGCGATGAGTTGCCTGTGGGCTGGGAGGAGGCGTACGACTCGAATATTGGTCGCTACTACATCAACCACATTGCACAGAGCACACAGCTGGAGGATCCACGCCAGGAGTGGAAGAGCGTGCAAGAGCAAATGCTCAGCGATTATTTGTCCGCTGCTCAGGATCAGTTGGAAAACAAACGCGAGATGTTCGATGTCAAGCAGCAGAGACTTCATCTCGCCCAGGAGGAATACAATCACCTGAACAAACTGGCCGCAAGTCGCAGCAGCTGTAAGTAATCCCTAACGCTATCACGTGCCTTTCTGATTAAAACCAAGATAACACATTTCACAATAATATTGCTTTATGATAACCGAACTAAGGTCAAGAAATTCCAATACTAAACAATACTCTTCCTCTTTTTTTTTTATTGCAGTATGTTCGTCGTCCAGCTCGATGAGCAGACACGATCCGGAACTGCTGCGTGCGGATTTGATGCTGGCACGTGAACGTGTGCGTCAATTGAAGCAGGAGCTAACACACATTACCAACGATATATCCTACACGGAGCGTGGCATGAACACACTCTACTCCGTCGGCGAGAAGATCAATGCGCGCCAGAATGGCTGCTATGACATTGCCGAGGTGCAGGCGATACGCGAGGAGATGCTCAAGGTGCACAAATCGCTCGTGTCCGGCGAGAAGGTGCGCGAGGAGCTCATGCGCAGCCTGGTGCAGATCAAGAACGAGCTGAGTCGCCAGCAGATCAGCGAGGAGAATGCCGATCTGCTCAATGCCGCCTCGCCCTTCGATCGTGTGTGCGTTGCCAGCCAGACGGATCTGTGCGGCGGTGCCGGCGAGCATCTGAATGGTGGTGCACGCTTCGCCGAGATGGCCAAGACGAAGCTACAGTATGCGGAGTGGCGCAAACACATCAAGAAGCTGCAACAGCAGCTGGCCGATCATGTGGAACGCATTGAGCCCGGCCAGCTGGAGTCGGACAAGGATCGCATTCTGCTCATCCAGGAGAAGGAGAAGCTGCTGAACGACCTGAACAGCATATCGCTGAAGTCGCGCAGCGCCGAGGAGAAACAGGTCATACAACAGACACGCCACAAGCTCGAGGAGGACCTCAATGAGGCATATGAGGCAACCAACACATGCATTGCGAATCGTCTGCGCTTCCACGAGGAGAAGCAACTGCTGCTGGACAAACTGCAGGAGGCATTGAAGTCCACCAAGCTGCTCGAGGAGCGCCTCAAGTCATTCTCCTCGGAGAGCACCTTCTCCATCAGCAGCGGCAGCAGCCTCGGCTCCCTCTCCACCGCCAGCAGCAAGAGTGCGCTCAGCTTTACGGACATTTACATCGATCCCTTTGCCGTTGACTCGCACATCGACGTCGTCGATCTGCAGCGACGCTCGCAGCGACTATTCCAGCAGCAGCAACGTCTGCCACCTCCACATCCGGCACTGCAACAACAACAACAGCAGCTGCAGCAGCCTCTGCCTGTCTCGGAGGTATCGCTATCGCCACGGAGCAGCCTTTCGATGGAAACGCCGCCCGCCTCGCCCATGAAATACAATGCCAACGCCGATCCGGCACAATCAGCGCTCAAGGAGGAACCCACGTATGCCAATGCGATGCCAGCGATCCCAGCGATCCCAGCGATCCCTGCTCTGCCCACGATACCTGCACCGCCCGCCTACACAGCACCACCTGCTGCACCGCTGGGCGTGCGTGCCCATCCCTATGACCTGGACTCGACGGTCTTGGACTGCATGATGCTCGAGGCGAAACTGCAGAAACTGAACCTCAGTTCGCCGCTCAATCTGAATGCGCCCTTGTCGCCCATTTCGGAGAAGCCATCACTGCTGGATCTGCCCCAAGAGATGCTCTCGCGCTCCTCCTCCACCTCGAATACGCGCTCCGTTTCCGCAGCTGTCAGCAATGAGTCTGTGGCTGGCGATTCCGGCGTCTTTGAGGCATCGCGTGCACATTTGCCGCGCAAGGAGTTTGCCCAAGTCCAAATTGGCCTAAAGTATCTGAAGCAGGAAGGCGTTCTTGTTGTCTCTCTGGAGCGTGCCAACAACTTGTCTGCACTCTGGACAGCCACAACAGATAACTCCCAAGTGTAAGTCCTAAAAAAACCCTCTCTAATAAAAGTTCGCCGCTAATTTTCCTCTTTATTTTTTATAGTTATCTGCGCGCCGCTTTGCTGCCCAATTCGCTAACCTCCATACGCACCAAGGCGCTGGGCGACTTCCAGAAGCCGGTCTTCAATGACACCTTTGCGGTGCCCATTTCACTGGATAAGCTGCTCACCAAGAGCCTGCAGGTCACCGTTGTCAGCATGACGGGACAAAAGGAGGAGATTATTGTAAGTTAAAGATGTTGTTTCTAATGATCTCCAACTAACATTCTGTTTGATTTCCAGGGCACTGTGCAAATCAGCATGGCCGAATTCAATCCGGAGGACTCCACGCTCAAGTGGTACAATGTGCTCAGTTCCAAGTTTATCCCCAGCTTTGAGTCACTCGATTTGCCCTCCACGAGTGCAGCAGCTGCCGCAGCCGCAGTTGCCGCCAGCAGCAGCAGCAACAACAACCGAGAGGAATCCTCGGATGAGTCAACGATTACATCGTCACAGACCTCGACGCTGACGCGCAATCAGGCGCCACCTTTGGAGATGCAAGCACAAATAGCTGAGGAGCTGCCCGAACATGTGGGTGCCAAGGAGCAACAGTGCAGCGATGACGATGATGATGACGATGAAGAAGAGGAGGAGGAGGAAGAAGATGAGCAGCAGCTCGTTGGCACGCTGGGTCTAACGCACTGTAAGTTTTGATTAACCTAACAAATAATTTTATTTCCAAACTAACTGGTTTTAAATCAATCCACAGCTGGTTGCATGCTGGACGCCTATCTGGAGAACATGAAGCAGGAGTATGCCGATAAGGAAACCAACACAGATTGTGCCTTTCCGCCAGAGAAGTTGCGTAGCCAATCGCAACTCTTAGATGACAGGCCAGTGAAGCGATCGCAAACTTTCACACCATCCGCAGCGGTCAGCAAGAACCGTTACAATTGCCGTCTCAATCGCAGTGATTCGGATTCGGCGATGCACTTTGGCGTTGCACCACACAGTTTCCATCGCGGTGCCGTTGAGCGTCGCTCGCTGCGCTTCCATCCCAAGGCAACCAAGTCTTCAAGTAAATTAAAACATAGTCAGTTGCCAATGAATTATTATCTAACAAAAATTATAATTTATTTTTGTAGAACTGCATCATACTCACATACCGCGCACTAGCTTGGATCTGGAGCTGGATTTGCAGGCGCAGCACAGCAAACTTTTCTTCCTCAACGATCAAATCTCCAAGCTGCAGAACCTTAAAGAAGTGTAGGTAGCCTTTATAGTAAATCCTCTTGCCAATACTCATATTTGATTTAAACCGTTTACAGACTTCAGAAGGCCTGCGATAACAAGGATCCGCTTATTGCAGCCTGGGCCATTGAAAACGAGGAGTTCCAGCGTCTGGTGGCACGTGCCGATCCTACCAAGTGCCCCGAGGAGCGTCTGCTGCAGAAGCTGCTCATGAAGACCACCAAAGAAATACACAAGCTGCGCAAGACCAAGGTGCCCAAAGGCTGCCCAGATTTGGTGTCATTCAAGTAAGTATTAGATGGAGTTTTAATCCACACAGTATGCTTATTTGTCTGTGCTAACCTTACAGAGAGAAGATCACCTTCTTTACCCGCAAGGGCATGTCTGTGCCCGAGCTGCCCAGCGAGTTCATGCTGCCCGATGCAGATGCCATCGAGGAGGAAGAGGAGGAGGAGGAGGAGGAGGATGAAGTCGATGAGGATGATGATGATGATGATGAGGAGGACATTGTGGCCATTGCCATCAATACGGCTCTGGTCGCCAGCAACAATAGGAATAAGAATCTCAGTGAGCATCACCATCGATCACAAGCCAAGCTGGCTGCCACACCAAGTCCAGCTATTGTGCCAGCCGCAGCTCCAGCTCCTTTGGCTGCACCTGCAACGGCCCCTATCCCTGAGGGCAATGAAACCAGTGAGGATAAGTCGGAGCAGCCACGCTATGACTATGTCGTCGATCGCAACTATGGCGTGGAGGTGTAAACTCCTGCTGTCGCCTGCTTCCCACCTCCAGCCCCCCCACCTACGTTGTACATTTTTGTAATTATATATATATTTTTGGTATTTATTTGGATTAAGCGGAAAGTATTTATGTGTATAGAAGAGAAGAGAAACTAGATGATGAAACTGATGTAACAAATATCTGTGCCTTATAGAGAAAGAAAGAAAGAGAACAACAACAGCAACATGAAACATGCAAGAAATGATATATATATTTGTAACTGCATAGAACTAATTAGCCTTATTCAGTAATAGCATAGACCCTTAGTCAGTTTGTACTAATTGACCCACCCACCCCCTCACCCAAAAAAAAAAAAAAACAACAAACACAACTCCCACACACAATTGACCCTGTACGAAAAGAGCAAAGAAATGATGTCCTTAAACCCCCTTCCAAACCGCCCCCCCAAATTAAACGCGCACATTGCGCGTTTTGAAACTGTCAAATTCATATTGAAAACCAACTGTATTCTTAAGACTTGAGCAAATTATACGAATGTAGAGGAATATTTTTTATATACATATATATATGTAACTATACGTTTAGAGACTAGTGATAAATTTTATATTAGTTTAGTCCAAACCAACACACACACACACACACACAAACACAACAAAACATACAAAAAACTGAAAGAAAAAAAATATTTATTATATACATAAACATTATATACATATATGAAGCTATCAATAGCTGAGTTCATATGACTCCAATCTGTTAGTGTAATTAGCTTGCGTTTTTGTTAAGCTCAAAACGAATTCTACTACTACTTTTTTTTATAAAAAAAAACCTATTGAAAAAAAAAACAATCAAAAAAAGTCCATGTACCATATTAGTTAAACGCCATATGCCGCATATCGTATATGGTCTAGTTAAGAACGCTCCCTAACAAAAAAAGAAGTTAACAAAAGAATATGAAAAAGAAACTAAGTAACAATACTTTGTTATGTTTTTATTGAGCGAGCCTGTTGAAATTGTTAAACTATTGCCCTGGAGCTATGAATTTGAAGAAATCAAAACAAAACAAAAGAAAAACTAAACTATTAAGCTATATTTTAGGTTAGCTTAAGTGTCTGCTTTCTCAGCTCTTTGTAAGCATCGCTGTTGTTTTGTTAACACTTATCGCGCCACTCCCCCCTTCCCCACAACTCAGTAATAGCAATAACGGAAAACGAGCCCCACATATTTTTTATATACTTACGGTAGTAATTTAGCTGTAATAAATTATATGAATGAGAACATGTATATTGTAATTGTGCAATAAACAACAAAAAAATCTACTGACATAACTGAAATTAATGCATTTATTATTGGAAGGACTAAATTAGAAATACAAGGGATATAATAATCTATATGAATAAAGAATCACAGGAATGAAAATCTTATTTGCTGCTAAAAACAAATTTTTTTCATAAAGCGAAAAACTGCAATTTTTTCCGACGATAATGGTAAAAAATCACAAAATCCTGGATAACTTCGAAACTACCAGAGCGATTTGGATATCCTTTTACCAGTTGATAGCCCTGACTGTTACCTTTCATATTATTTAGGATTCGTCAGGATACACAAGGATTTGGGGCAGTTATAGCCATTTTCTTCGTAAACATATATATGCTTTTATCTCACCATGTGGCAGGACATTCGTCCTTTTAAGAACATATTCTGACGCGCTTGGACAAGGACTATTTATGATACAAAGGATGTCAGTCTAGTCATTCAAATGACAAAGATACAAGCAATTTTAAGTTTTATGGCAATTTTTCTGAGCCCCCCCCAGCAAAAAAAATTTACCCAATTTAATTCGAGATTTTTAAAAATCTTAAATTGCAATCAGTAGCCCTAGAAAATGGGAGTTCTAAAATGTATATGCCATCCTCGTCCAGAAGGATACGGGCAAAGATATCGCTTTAAAAAGGACAAATTTTGCATACTGCGGCCTAAAAGTATGCAATGTTTTTTAATGCACTGTTCATGTGTAAGCAGACGCCATCTGCTGTAAAAATGCTGCACCTGACAATAAGTGCAGCAGCCCAAGAGTATGCAGCACTATAAAGCTATAAATTATTATTGAATGCAATAGATCTTAAAAATTAAATTTAATATTGCATATAAGCAAGGTAAATCCACCCAAAAACAAAAAGACATTCGGTTTAATTATTAAAAACTGTTTATTTTAAGAACAGTTTGAGTATGTATTGTTGTACTTTATCATAAACTTTATTCACATAAAAAATAAATAATTATTACATTTCGATATATCGTTTTTGTTTTGCTTTTGTTTTTCTTGCCAAGCAGAGCATTAAAATCGCCACGGCACGTCCTGATCAGATTCATCCACTGCTTCGGTAGTCCTCGTTGCGTATTCATTATTATAGTAATGCTTATGCCATAGAGTGCGTATTTACAAAGATGTTGCAAGAAGAAGAAGAGCTTAATTAACGGGACAAGTATGGAAACGGCAGACATCCGGCTGTGGGAATCGATTGATGTTGGACTGGAAGTTGGTGGTGCTGGTTGGTGGTGTTGGTATTTTGGATGTGCATTTTGTGGGAGTGCGGTTGGTTGTTTGGTTGGTACTCAGTTGGTGCTGGTGCAGTTGCGCTCTGGTGCTCAGAAGGCGTTATTGAAGTGCAGGTTTTGTGATGCAAATTGCGGTATGCCATGGTTGAGAGCTAAAACTTTACTAATTACTTTCAATTCATCAAGATTTCTTAAACTGCTAAACTGACTTAATTGATTTATATTAAATCTATCATTTTGATTACCTGAGCTGGATGCCGCTCCCGCTCCTGTCGCTGATTTCGACTGCTGCAACAGTTGTTGCTGTTGCTGTTGCTGCTGCAGATATTGCTGTGCATTTTGCTGCAACTGGTTGCTGAGGTGCGGCGTCAAATGCTGGCGATAGAAATTCTGATTATCCAGATTGTTGTGCTGGCTAACAATGGTGGTGGCAAAGGAGTTGCTTGGCTGTATCTCCACATTGTCATTATTATTTAGGCCAAAGTTGCCCACACCCGTTTCCTGACGAAACAATCTAGCGCGATGTTGCTGTTGCTGCTGCTGTTGTTGTTGTTGTTGTTGCTGTTGCTGATAGACCGCATTGCTTACATAGCTGGGCAGGAGCAAGGGTTGCTGCTGTTGTTGTTGTTGCTGTTGCTGAAACGGCTGGTAATTATTTTGGGGCGGTACTTGCAACAGCGACGCCTCCGCGGGCGAAAAGTTGAACTGATTTGATGCTTGTAGCTGTAAATGATTGTTGTTGTTGTTGCCGTTGCCACCGCTGCCAGCAATGCTATTGGGATTTTGGTTATTGCTGACAGCATGTTCCGTTGTTTTTTGCAGATTTTGTTGCAAATTTTGGAAAATTTGTTGCACTGCACTCGTTGCTGTTGGCAATTTCTGATAGTTGTTGTTGTTGTTGTTGTTGTTATTGTTGTTGCTGCTGCTGTGCAGGGCAAATTTATGAGCCGAAACGGCATCTCGCAGCGGCAATTGCTGCTCAATTGGATATGTGGGATAGATAATGGTTTTTGTGTGTGTGCTGGGTATAAATTCAACCGAAGGTCTGATAGAGTAACCAGGCGATGGCGGCTGCAGCGTTTGTATTGCCTCCAGTGATGCATGTTGCTGTTGTTGCTGCTGTTGCAATTGCTGTTGTTGTTGCTGTGGCTGCAAGCTGCTGCTGCTGCTGCTGCAGTGGCTGCAATGTACTTGCCTGGTAGCGACTTTGACTCTGCTCCTCCAGCAGCTTCAGCTGTCGCAATATTAATGCCTGTTGCTGTTGTGCCTGCAGCTTCAGTTGATAGATTTGTTGTTCCAGTGCACGTTGCCGCTCAATAATATAGTTATTGAGGATGGGTGGTGCCACACTAGAACTGACCAGTGGCTCCTTAAGTGTGGAAAGTAAGATGTTAAAAATGAAAACAATCTTTTGGATAAACTCACCTTCACATAGTTGTTGTTTGAGCTGCTGCTGCTGAGGAAACCGGGTGTTGTAGAGAAACCCAGCGGGTTAAGATTTGACTGAGTGGTTGTCGTGGTGGTGCTGGTGCTCGTTGGACTCTGTGTGGTTAGTGGTGAAGCTGCTGCTGCAGACTGCTCTGATTCCAGAACATTCAACTTGGTGATGGTGGGTCCCAGGGGCAACTGTTGCGGGAACTGTTGCTGTTGGTGCGGGAAACTCTGCTGCTGTTGCAACAGTGGACGAAACTTTTGTGCTGTGCCACGTTCATCCAAATCCACAGTAAATGCTGTTACCAGTGGCGCCTCCTGTATGCGTATGTCCTCCTTGTCCACCAGCTCAATATTCTCGCCATCCTCATTGTGGGTGGGTCGTGGTGTTGTTGTTGTTGTCGTCGTTGTGGTGCTGGTGGTGCGACGACGGGTGGTGCGTGGCCTAGGTGTTGTCGTTGTTGTTGTCGTTGTGCTTGTAGACGTTGTTGTTGTTGTGCCCTTCTTCACATTGCGTATCTCGAACTTGATCTCATTGCTGCCATCGTTTCCAATCTCATTGCTGCCGACAGAACTATCCACGCTCCTCGTCAGCTGCCTCGAATCTGGACCCTCATCGGATTCAATGGAGAGTGGTGTCTTCTCTGAGCGCAACGTTGTCTTCTTCCACAGCTTGGAGCGATCGATGAAGGAGGAGAGCAGCTGCTCCTGGGCATTGCGTTCATCAAAGGTGGCCGTATAGAATTGTACAGTGGGCACCACGACAGCATCCGAGGAGCTGGTGCTCTCCTCCAGAATCTCATCACGTTCCCGTGGTGGTGCAGGCACTGTTGTAATCTCATTGCGTTTTAGCGGCAACGTTGTGGCAGGCGTCTCTGCATCCTCTGATATGCTTGAGGATGTTGCCTCTTCCCGCTCCAGCTTGTCTATGGCACGGAGTAGCGCCTGTCTGACGGAGTAGTCCAACTTTTGTATGGCCTCACGCGGTATAATCTCATTGCTCTCTGTGCTCACATTCTCCGCCGTCTCCGGCTCATCCTCGGCACTAACAGTTGCCAACTGGAGCATTAAAGCCGCCAGCAACAGCGCCAGCAGCAACGCCCAAGACAGTGTGTTGAAATGTCGCTGTGAATAAAGAGATTCGGAAATAGTTGTGGTTATTTTGATGTTACTTAAAATTATGCTAATTAGCTTAAGGGTTTGTGATTGAGGCATTTGCTTGATGGCTTTATCAGCTTGGCTAGGCCTCATATTATATTTGGGATTTAGCTTGGAAGACTGCACAGTTCAAGCCTCATTTGATTTAATGGTAATACATTTTTTTGTAGCCTTGGGTGACAGTTAATAGAGCGGGTGTGAAATAATCTTGGAATATTTTACATCATAAAAACAAATGTAGCTCAAGAGCATAATTGTTGGAAGATGTAATATAATTTCAAGTCGTTCTGAAAAAGTAATTGTACTTAAATTAAGAAAAAAGGTTAGTATTTAAGAGTTTAAAACCAGTTCTGAAGTGCATCAATTTCATTAAAAACTCGTCTAGTATGCAAATGAATGCTACTCCACCAACGAAAAAAGGTTCATTATTTTTTCGTTTTTACTTACTCTACCCACAATTTGTAGCCATAAACTAGGCAGAGCTTCAATTTCGGCAACACGTAGTTGCAACCTCTGAATGAGTACCTCTTCGAGTAGTCATACTTGTACTCATGGCGATTGCTTAGCTATCTAATCTATGCATGTTCATCTTTCCGGCATTTGTAAAGATGGAAAATCATAACGCATTACAGTACGTAACCTGCTACAAAGATTCAAAAGTCAGCAAATAGGAGTGAGGAATTGTTTGAGGCATGTTGAATGTTGAATGCTGCGTTGCTTTTACACAATTTGCGATTTTCAACAGCTTGACGATTGATTTCTGGCCCTGGCTTTTGACTGTGTTGTTCGGAAACGGTTGTTTTTCTTATTGCAAATTGCCTTGCAACGCTTGTTTGGACGCTCCGCTGAAAGTTTAGACTAATTGTTGCATCAACAAGTGGTGCGCCAATCCACAGCAAAGCCAGAGTCGATTCACAGAGATCATGGCGAGCCAAAGCAAACTTATCTGACCACCTGTCGCTCTCTAAGTGGGCCTGGTCTTGTGGGCTTAAACAGAGTTTTTGGTTTTTCGGCACAGGATTTTGGTAGTCACGTTTCTGCCACTTGGCACTTGGCTCTGTTTTTCCTCCGCTTGTTTCTTGTGTTGCCCCCAAAATTTTACAATTGTTGCTCGATTTGGTTGCGCATTGATTGCACTTAAATTATTTGATGCAATGCAAAGTAATACTCAAAACAATTCGCTTGTTATGCTTAAATCGGACTTTGTAAGAAAACCGCAACTAAACCAAAAATTCGTATCTAATTTATTGCAATTTTATTTCTCACTTTTACAAGGGAAACTTTTCATTGTTATGTCAGAAATCTAGCCTAGCTTATTGAATAACTCATCTCATGACTTTTGGGATAAAATAATAATTAATCTTTTTCTATTTATTACACTCTCATCAACAAGTTGTTCGCTTATTGCTTGAATTTTGATTTGATTGGTTGCCACTTTCTATCCTCATTGTTTTTTGGTCTTTTAAATCGCCGTCAGATCAATCAAGTTTCAACATGACTTTGCTATTTTCGCACAAAGCACTGCAATAACAATAATCATTTTTCCGATTTTGCTGAAAGTGTTTTTTTTTTTTGGCTCCTCCCCAGGACAAGGTTGAGGGTCAAGTTCTGCTAAAGGCCAAAAGTGAGGTGAAAACTCCTTTAGTTGCACTTTGACTGCCAATAAATAAAAATAAAAAAAACTGCAACAATCGATGGGAAATTATTTGCAGTCAAAAAAATGTTTCACGTCGCTTTTGCCTATTTTTTTTTTTTTTTTGCCACAATTTATTGCCAAGTTTTTGTCTGTTTCTGTCTGGCTTTTATTTAGTTTTTGTTTGTATTATTTCTTCTTTTATTTTTTGGTTAAATAAAAAGCCACAAAAATCAATAGCGATGTTGTTGTCCGCCTAGCTGCTCATTTGCGTCAATTTCACTATGGAAATCATCGCCGGCTTCAACTCCGACGTCCATCAAGTCGTCAAATCGTCAAGTCGTCAGGCGATTGCTTTGCGGTCGGTCGTCATTCGCGCTAATCAAGTTGCAAAGCCGGGCCTTATGCACATGCCTTCGCAAATGGTAATCATCATAAATTGTAATGCCCAAGCCAAGGCACTGGGAAATCTAACGGCTATATTACAGCTCTAACTACAAACGCCAACTAAAAGCTTAGCCAATGTACATAAAATACCATTTTTTCTATTTGTTTTTCAGTTTTTCTTGTTGTTTGCTGTGGCTGTCTTTTATATTCATTTAGTTTTCAACATGGAAATGCAACGCGAACGCTTTTGCGGAAGCATCATATGCACAAATGTTGTACTATCATATGTTGCCTCTTCATATACCCAAATTATCATCAAACAAAAGGAAAATAATATGCCAAATATTTGTTTATTTTATAGGCAATCATATTTTTGAAAAATATTAAATATTTGTTTTAACATTTCTCATGCTTTCCCAGCAGCTATAAATAAACCCAAATCTGCGGCTTATCTTTTAATTTGTATGTATAAATCGCAAGTACATTTTTTCGCGTGCAGCGCTTACATTAAACTTATGAATAAACTGGCTAATAAATATTTTTTTTAATTACACTTCATCTATAAAATTTTGGCCGCCTGAGTTCCGCAAGAGGCAAACATCCAACCCCTTCCCCCTGTAATCGGTGTAAGGTGTAAAAAATGATTTAACAATCAAGCCAACTTAATAAATTAGCAATAAATCAAAGCACAAAAGCCTCAGCTGTCTATATTCATTGTTTACTTTATTGTTTAAAGCGTGGGTTGAAATTGTTTTTTACTTTTATTTATTTATCTTTTCTTTTTTTGAATGAAGCCAAACGGCGAGTGAAAAGTACCAAAAAACTTACATAATCATCTTTGGGCAAAAATTGAAGCTTCACTTTCGTTGTGTGTAAGACTGGAAGACTGAAAGACTGAATGACTTGAAGACTGCCAAAGACTGGGTAACCCAGTTCCATTGAAAAATGGCACCTCATATCTGTCCGGATTGTCCAGTAATTTAAGCTGACAGCCACCGCTGGAGCTTGGGGGCATCTTGTGTCTTGCTCTGTGATTAATTTCACGCCCGCTGATCGCCGCTCGACCATCTCGCATTTTTGCATTTTAACAGCTGCATTTTGCATTCTGCATGTTGCAATTGCTCAACTCAGGCACCCTGGACACCGTCCAGTGGCATCCTACTACAATCCACGCACTATTAAGCAGCTGCCACCGAGTCATTTGTAAGTATGTAAGCACCCAATATATACAAAAACCTGCCCCGAAAAGCTGCCAAGCGGTTTATCTGACTAGCTGACTGGCCAGATATTCGGATGGGTAACGCAATCCTCCGATTGCTGTGCAAATTTTATGTTTGTTTGTTTATGCTTTATGTAGGCCAGCATAAATATTAATATTATTATTTTGTAAGCGCTCCAATCGCAGCGATGTCATAAAATGCAGCGCAATATCATAAATTGCAATAAAATATGATCACAACTTCAAGTGGCAATAAAATCTTTTTCATGTATCAGCCAGTTAACGCCCAATCATGAGATTGATATCTATACCAAAAACTTTAACATCGAGTAAAACCTTTTTTACTACTCTGCCAAAAACAAATAATAAATATCTATCTACAAGCAGTACAATTTTTATAAATTGCATTTTGTATATAAATAATGGTTATAGGAAATGCTTTTGCCTAGATTTTTGTATGCGATAAGATTGAAAACTTGCAAAACTGTTTATGAAAATAATTTTTAATTGTTTTTTAGGGTATTCAAATTTCTGCATACATATTTCAGTTAATATATTTTCTCCGATTGGGATTGCCCAATAAATTTGTTACAGTATTTTATGAGTTTTTAACTGCCTTTGTTGCTACCATGTTTTGTAGTCGAATCAAAGCTCAGTCCCATAAAATGTCATGTAATTGTTGTGTGTGTGTGTGTGTACCTGTCCACCCGTATCTATAACGAGCTAGAGACATTTGCATAATTTCACACTTAAAAATCTAGTCGCAGACGAGGTGGATTCCTCCGGTTTGGTTTGTCAAGAGATTTTCCAATCTTTGCTTTGTGTTTGGACCAAAGCTGATAGCCATGTTTTGACATGCCAACGATCTCTTGATTGGCATGTGTGTGTAAGTTTATGTATGTGTATTGGGCAATAGCTTTATCGACATTAAATCCATTCATACAATATTCATTGCTTGTTACAATTCATTTAAGTTCCATTTGCATATTTATGTGCATTTAATTGAGTTTCGGTTTCGTTTTGCTCGTTTATCTATGGACACAGTTCATTTTGCCATTCCACTCCAGCTTTGTCTTTATGCTAAGCTCTATTTAAGTCGAACTGTGAACAAGTTGTAGAAACAAAAGTTGTGGCTTTTGTTAATTGGACAAAGGTCAAGTTTGACGATTGGGCCGATAACGAGCTGAAGTTCAAGTAGAGACTTGTCACATTTGGCATGTATGATGCCATTGATGGGTGGAGGGCTATGATTGAATTCAATATGAATATGATAACAACAGATTAGATAATGGCTTAAACGCATTTGCTCAACGATTTGAAGTAGGCTTGCAAGCGAACACTCAAAATCCAAATCTCAGGCGATTGGCCAAGCTAAAAACTCATGTTATTTCATAATAAAACTTTAAAAAAAAATATCATACAAAATTACCAATGGGCGCGTATTACAATAAATTTACAAAGAGTGAAAAAAAAGAAACAAACGTTGTTTAGTTGTTGTTTTTTGCGGGCGCATTCGCGTAATGTTTGCCCATTGTTTGCGCCTCTTCGAAACGGAGGAGGCAAAGATGGCGAAGGTAAATCTTTACTTGTTCGCTGCTGTTTTTGTTATTGCTGACTTTTTTGCTGTTTGCATCTAATGGCACGTTGAGGTAAAAATGCAATGTCAATGGCACTCGGCACTCGACAGTCGGCAGAGTCCGCAGTCGGCACATGGGCAATTTTGGTTTCACTTTTATCGACGCCATGGCATCTGTGTTTTAGGAAGATGAAGATGATCGAGGTGGCGTCGGCATCGCAGCCGGCGTCGCAGTCGACGTCATTTGCCCACCTCAAGTGGTAAATGTTTTGTTGTTGTTGCTTCTGTCGCTTTGTTTTGCTCATATTGTTGCATTATTATTGTTATTATTATGTATTATGTAAAATCGTTTACATTGTGTGCAGCAGCATCGTGTGCCACTTACAATTTCTGGTTGGGGAACTTGGACTGCTGTTGACCTTTCAGCATAATAATAACAACAATAATGGCTCCTCGCACAGTCATCAAAACGTTTAACGTAATATGGAAAGGGTCATACAGCAATAACAAAAGACTTAGGCAACGAACTTGCCACTAACTCCCCCTCAGCTGTGTTGCGTGCTCACAATTATGCAGAGTGTACTTATTTCAGATTTATTTACGGGCACTGTCAAAAACATATCAAAGTGAAGACGACGCTGTCACTGGATATGGTTATGGATATGGATTTTAGTCTGACTCCATGCAATGCAACTTAAAGTCAGGTGTCAGTTACAGTGTGTGCCTGATTTATGGGCTCTCCACGTGGAAAGCAAACCCTTTTTGGCATGGTAAATTATTATTTTGACAGTTGCACAATTCGTGCATGGATACAGATCTATAGACACGATACTCGCATTTATCTTAGCTGGTAAACTAACTCCAACTGTTCGTTTTCCAGTGTAAGTGTAAGTGTGCGGGCGTTTTTGAACTCATGAATTGAATACCTTGTGAATGAACCGATCGTGAGTAAGTGTGTGTCTGTGTTTCGCTTTTACTTTTAATTTAATTACGATTAACAACACTTTTGGAATGCCACGTAATTTTTAAGTGGGGAAGAGGAGAGTGCAACTGCATAAGTAAATAAGAGAAGAAGATATACATTTGGTTGTGAATTTAAGAGAGTTTTAAATATCAGATTACCACAGCAATGTTCCATTCAGATAGAGTATCTTTTTTATTTTGCACACAATTTACTTGACCTTAAAATTGCAAAACATTGTATAAGCGATCCAATCAAATTTTCTCCATGTTCAACTTTTATATCCCCTGTTAATTGATATCTGATGTTATTTATAGCATTGTCTGCCATATGTGGAAGAGTATTTTTTCCTGCCTAAAGTTTTTTGATATTTAAATCCATGTTGCTTTTTATTGCTAAGGTCATGTTTTTGTCACTAGCAAAAAGCAATCTCCAGACACTCCTTTTGGGTTCGATGTACATGATTTATGTGGCAGGTTTGCTGCTAATTTTGGCTGTTTGGTGAAATCAGCAATTTGGCAAGGAAGAGCAACATACATAAGACACATAATCAATTTTAAGCATTGTCAAACTGCAATTATGCAATGGCGAAAAGTGAAATTTTATTGCATGTCAACAACAACAATAACAACAACAGACGAAAGATGCACACATCTTATTTTTTGCGTTTTGGGACGTCTTCACTGATGACTTGCCGCCTGAAATGTCTGACTGGATGCCGTACTGCCGGCTTGGCTGCCTTTGGTCAGCTTCCAGTTGCCAACTCTCAACTTTGCAACAGGTCGCACAACAACATTAATATTTTTTAGTTGTTGTTGCTGGTTGCATAAGCCGAAATCGGATATAGCAGGGTGTGTTTGTTAATGGATTGCTTGGTAGCATTGTGACGTTAATGAAAGTGTTAAATCAAAGAACCAGAAAAAAACGATGAAAAAAAAACGTACACAAGTCGCTTAATTCGATAAAAACTATAAAAGTGTAAACGACTTTATTTAGTAAAAAGCTAAAAAAAAACTGCGGTTGCCCAAAACAAATATCAGTCGTCAAAGTAGCTTCTTCCATTTTAGTTAGATGCTTTATTTAAGTTCGTTCCCAATTAACTCTAAGATAGAGTTGTACCCATTATGTTTTGATTATCTTTATGCATGTATCTATCTTACTTAAAGTAAGATTAATCTGTGAACCAAATGAGCTTCACATATATCAATAATTAAATTGTTATATTGCCCTGTGGGGCATCATCGCTTTGAAATGGAATCATTAAATGGCATTAAAAAGCCATTACACAAATGACTTGGCATGCAAATCAAATGACTTTCCATAATTTGAACTGACAAAAAAAAGAAAAAACAATAACAACATCAAGTGTAAATATGCAGATATCTATCTATCCATTGATCGATTTGCTTTGCACATCAAAACTCCCACACTCTGCTCCATGACTATAAAAAAGTGCCGAATTTGGGCGCTGCTGACTAGTGGATTTGACTAATTGATGATGGTAGGAATACGCATGTGCATTTTTTATTTAATTTTTTAATTTTATTAACACATCATGTAGACAGAGACACGCCTACTTACAAGAGTTCAACTTTCCATTGGCATTTTATTGCTCACTTAATAACTTTCTATAGTTTTTCCAATAGGAGAATGAAGTTACAATTGAGTACAGCACAAATGTTAAACAATATGATTTTCTTGAATTTGAAAGTCTTGTTAAAATTAAATAAAGATGAGTACGATTGATCATTACGAAACACAATTGCCCAATCCAGCCAATTTTAGAAAAACCGTCAAAATGTTGTTAACAAAATTCCCTTGGGCTAGTCATTATCCAATCGAAAAGTGAGTAAGTTTAATGAGCACCTGAGTTGATTACAGTTGGGAAAAGTTATTCATTCAACTCAAAAAAATCTTTACTATAAAATAATCATCATGTAAGATAAAACCAAGCAAACAGTTCTCTTAAAGTTTCTTAAAAAAACATTTCTTTTCCACTAATTACACTCACCACAAACATATTTTCAACTTTTGGGTTTATGTAAGTAATCCAAATTGTTGTTAGACGTTTTAATCGAAACTAATTAAACGCGAATTAGTTGTTAACCCCTTTTTGGGTAGTTGTTAGATTGCACAGTTTCTTATATAGTATTTATGTTTTGTGTTATGGTCAGAGGTAATAATTCATTTCATTTGCTTAACGCTTGTAACGAGTCTTCCTCGTTGTTGCACTTTATTATTTCGGCGTGTTAATTTCGTTTAATTGCAAAAATTTCGAATCGTTTTTCTCGAATTAACAAACTGCTCACACACAGTAACAATCGGTCTACAGATCGAATTGTTAACTATTGGTTATTTCTTGCGTTTGTTTTTTATTTTTGGCGTTTATGTGTTTTTGGTTGGGGGGAGTAGCTGAGTGCGGCTGGCCGCTAACAAACAACAACTGAACCGTCTGAACGCTCGCTGCAGACTGAAACTGAAGCGCAAGCGTTCAATTTTTGAGGTTTCCCTCGCCTGCACACCAACGGACCAAGCTGTTGAAGATGCTGCCGCAATGTTGCCAGACCAACAGCGTTGGCGTCGACTACGACTGAGACTGAGACAGCGACGTCGAAGTCGGCATCAATGTTGCCAACTGTTGATCATGGCTAAGACTGTGGCTGGCGGCCTAATGAATGAAAGCTACATTTTTTGCTTGCAAACCTTTTGTCTCTTGCTGTTGTTATAACACAAGTGGCCCTTATGGGCTTTTTGAACTTGGCTTTGGAGTGCAATTGGAGTTGCAAATTAAATCAGCACGCTGCTCCACATGATGCAATCATGTATATTCGTGTCATTCTACTCAAGTTCAGCAACTGTTTTTTTAAATTAAGCTCTTCGTTTGGACCTTTTGCGTGTGTCTCAGTTTTTGACAACTTGACATCAGATGTCGCGTCATTGGCCACTTTCCAATTCGACTTGCTGTGTCTCTGTTTTGATGACGCTTTGAAGTTATTTAATCACAATCGGCCTCATCTTCAGTTTCAGCAACTGGTTTTTGGCCATGCCAAAATCCTTGCCTGCAGCGCTGGCCAAAAACATTAATGAGCCAACCAGCCAGCCAGCTAGCGAAAAGGCCAGCGGGAACACGCGCCACAGTTCAAACTGGCCCAGGCTTCAGCTGTGGCTTTTGTCTTCCGCCTGCTTGGCTACAACAATTTCGGGCCATTTCGCGGTAAAAATTTCTCTCAAATTAGCGCCATTTGTGTACGCAAATTAGCCCCAGTCTCGCTTTACGCACTGTCCACACACACACACTCACATTTCCGTTTTTCTTGGTCATTTTCTTTAAGCTTGCCGCCGTTAAAATGTGTAAATAAAATATGCAAGTACTTATCTGGCATTTGTTTTTCATTTGTTTTGCTGAACTGTTGACCAGTTCAAATGTTGGCTTAGTCTTCGCTCTGATGCACTTTTGATGCAGTTTTGATTACAGATCAGTCAACGCCATCTGATCGTGCGTCTTGGCCATGAATAATTAGCTTGAAATCACTATATAAATAAAAGAAAATGGAGCGTAGCAAAAGCTATTATATTCGCATTATTAAACAATTAAATTAATTGTTAAAAAAGAGGCATTAAATAAAGAAATATTTTCAGCCTTTCCCTGAGATCAAATATTAGATTATTAGAATAATTTATATTTAATAACAATAACGAAAGCTAAAACCTTTACTTATACTTACACTCACTCACGCTTGCGCATTATGGAAACACGTCACTAAATTTCACTAAAATCAGCGAGGCTTACTTAAAATTTTTGAGAATCGAGAAGTAGAGCAGGAGTTAATACAATAATACATCCTATTATTGTATGCGTTAAGCACAGGGTTGGGAGTATCTCCTAGTCGAGAAATCTCGACTAGAGCCTTCTTACCCCTTTTTTTTTATGGATTTATGCAAATGGTGCCCATAACTTTCTGACATTGTCCTTAAATGTTTGCACTAAATAAAATCAGATGATACCTTTAACCCCAAATGCGTTGCAAAGTTGGTAACAAATGCGCGAATATTTTATTGTAAGTTGGCAGCTTAAAGCTGTGAATTGTTTTACTTGCATTGCTGACATGTGCACGGCGCTCTTCCGTTGCCGACCCTCCGCCACAGGCAGAGGCAGAGACAGTGACAAGGAAACTTGCCACATGGCCGAAGCACAGTCAACAGTTGAAGCCGGCACAGGCACTAACATAAACACAAACACATCGTTTACCGCATATTATTATCCGTAGTATTTGCGAAACTTATTGTAAGGCGCAGACTGCACCCAAAAAAAACCGAAAAACATCCAAGTCGAGGCAGCCAAAAAATAGAAATACAATGAAAAAAAAAACAACTCAAATATACCATTGAAAACCTGCTTTCTTCGTCGTGACTTTTGATATTTGAATTGAGCCTCATCGCCTTGTGCGCTTTTGAACCCGTTTGCACCCTTTTCCGTTTGCCGCCTTATCGCACATGTATCGCATATGCGTTTTTCTCTGGTGGGATTCAAACAAATTTTCAATTTGACTTTTGGCCAGGCAGCCAGTGAGCGAGTCAGCCAACCTGGCTGCATTTTGGCATTTTGTATGCACTGAACACATTTTGATTGTGACTCAAGTGCTGTTTGCAAGTGGCAAAGCCTGTCCAGAATTACCAACCACCATCACCTGGAAGCAGCTGCACATGACTCCAACTCGACTGCATCTCTGCAGGCTGAACGTGATCCAAGTTTATGGCTACTTGTTTGCCAAAAATTGAAAATGCCAACTCACATTCGAATCCATTTGGCTTTGGATAATTTCTTAATGAAGTTTTGCGGTTGGCGTTTTGATACATTTTGAAGGAGATACCCTTGAGGAGGGCATGATAACTTTGAAGATAAGATAAAAATAAACGTTCGTTGATAATAACAGTTTTGTGGTAGATTTTATAAACACATTTTGTATCTATCTAATATATTATTTTATTTTATATTACTTTACTTTCTGGGTTCTTCTGAACAACCCAATTTGGGTATATGACAAATCAGTTTTCATTTATATTTTATTAGGTGTTATTCTGTACACATTATTAACATTCCAGGGTATTTTTGGGGCCACCCTAAAGAAAATTTTGCTTTTCTATCTGCTGACTAAGACAAAAAACTATCTTTTATCCATTAGAGGAGTTTTGCAATTAGGGAAGCCAAGTTTTGCTGTTTTTACAACCCGTCCGACGGGTTATCAGTTTAATTACATTTATTTGAATATTGCCGAAATGTTGTAAAACTGTAATCGATCTTGACATATTATACAACATAACAATATTCATAAATTTTGTTATATTTGGCACACCCTTTTAATAACAACGACCAATAACTACCGTTTTAGCTGGGGTCTCCCCCGTCTTTAGCCACGTGTCTGCACAATCGACTCATCAACGATATTTTTGGGGGTTCGTCGTTATATCTTTATTATGACATGAGGCTGTCAAAATGCTTCATCCACTCCCTCAGTCAGAAACGCAGCCAATTGGGCAGTTATATTTATAAGTGGCAAATTAAACAAGCGATCGACTTGATTGGAAGTCGACTTGGCCAGCTATAAATGGCACAAAACAATTGAGAAATTTGTTAAAATATGATATGCTGGTTCATATATTCGATATACAAATAATCGTAGATAAGACAAAGGCCTTTGTGTATAAAATAAACATGTCAATACGAGCAGCAGGCAATAATTTGAAATGCAAATAGTGGAATGAAATAGCAATGGATCCATTGATCCAATCGTTTAAGGTGTGAAATATAGATGGCAAACTGCAGAAGTGCGAAGGGGGGAACAAACAACACTCACTCTTAGACACGCACACCATTTGCCAACGCATTTTTGGGCTCATTTGCATTTGCGTTTTTGATTTGGGTTTGGGTTTGGAGGTCATCATCATCATCATCTTCGCATAGACGCATTTGATACGGATCTTGAGCTTCAGCAATGTCTACGGCTTAGCTAGCTCGATGGCCATATGGTTGCGTCCATTCCAGATTATACCGAAATGGGTTTTTAAGTAAGCTAAATCAATCATTTGGCAGTCGGTTAATTGTTTGCCATACTGTGGTCACACCCGCTGCAAGGGCATCAGTTTGGCTCTTGTTGGGCTACTGACTGACTGTTAGGCATTTATAGGCAGCATTCCATTTTTCGACCATCTGAACTCCTGAACCATCATCTACTGCCATTGGCTTTCGATTGTCTGCAGCTTAATGTCATGCCTAGACATTTGTCTTCAGTTCACTGTCATTTCTTAAAATGGGCCTCGGCAAGCTTTGATATCTTTTTATAGTGGAAATTGCTGAAATACTCAAAGTGGTCGATGCCAGAGAAACTTGGTATATGATTGAAGACTTTTGAGTGGCAGACGTATACGTTATATGATAAGCCTACACAAAGTAACACTTAATGAAAAAACAAATTATAGCAGCTGCATTCAGGGGAAAAAAAAATTTATGTCCAGTTTACTGAGTGAGAAAATTCACTTTCTCAATTGAAATAAGTTATAATTGAATTAAAGAATGATTAGTTATGTAAGTTAACTTTCTACCCAGCCCACTTAATTAGAATTTCGTTATGTTTATATTAACTTCACACCAGCACAACAAAAAACAAAAAGAGCAATCAATAACGATGGAATTCACAGCCAACACTTATAAACCATACAAAAAGCCAAGTGGTGGCCATTAATTATCAATGAGCAAGGGGCCGCCAAAGTTGAGCCCAGCCCAACCCAGCCCTGCCCCAAAATTGACCTGTTTGGTTTTTATGTAACAAAGTGTCGATACAACTAATAATATCATAAATCTTGTCCAATAATTTCTTTGCGCGTTTTGTTTTTTGCCTCCGCTTTGTTATTTTTTATTTTTTTTTTTTTTGTTGCAGCAACTTTTGCGCACTTTGCTTTACATATTTTGAAGAAAAGAAAAAATGTATTTGGTTTGTTTTGAGCGTTTTGCAGTTCCTTGGGTGATTAGCATTTGGGATTTCAGAGACCCCCCGCACACCCACAAAATGTTAATGGCTGATGCCTCAAGCGCCACAGAACGCCCACCTGTGCTGACTGCGTGTGAAAACTGTAAGCCAAAAACAAAAGCTCTTAAGTTTAGTGTTTCCTCTACCTATACTATATTTATGTTAAGCCGATCTATTGTTATGCTGGCTCATCATTTGTCACAGTGATGAACAAGGTTGCTCGACGTTTGCATAGATGACAGTTTGTTTTCAACACATCTAAATATGGTTTGGCTTTATTTGCTTTTGAAAATAGTATTGGTATTACATAGTACAAATATGAAAACTCTCTAGGCATACACACATACACATATAAAAATTCATACATTACATTATTAAAAAATATTCCATTAGAATATAGTATATAAATATTTGGCTGTAGAACTAAAAACACATTGATTTGACTGTTGCGGTAATTGTTAACTTGGCTTAGAGCTGACTGTTGGCCAAATGATTATCGATTACCACCTGTATAATCCTCATGCAATCCCGCTGCCTGGCTATGGTATTATCAATCAGTTGTTCTATAAACTGACTAGCTTTGATGTTCGTATTGGGCGGTATATCCTGAGTGCAGCTAATGTACTTGTTAAAGATCTCCGTGTTCAGGGATGTGGCCAAATATCTCTCACTTTCATCTTGCTGCAACAGCTTGTTCAGCACCTGGGCAGCAGCGAGCAGCTGGTCTCTGTTCTTCTGATAAGCACGCATCTCCTGCAAGTTGCCATAATCCGCGCTATTCAGCTGCACATACCTATCCCCATTGCCATCCATGTTTCCATTCCCGATGCCATCTCCGCCCTTGATTGCCTTTTTTGTAAGCAGCTGGCGTATGTGATATTTGCGTTCCGTCACAAAATTGCCGAGCAAATAGCCTGTGAAGAGCAAACAAACAAGACTCATTAGCATATCCTCATAGTCCTTGGTCTTGCCTCTCTACCTCCTCTTCACCCACCTGAGATAAGCATGAAGAAGCCAATGGTGAGGAGAAGTGAGGCGCAGGTGCGCTTTGAAATGTATTCGCGATATTCGCGTGAACTGCTGTTGGCCCTCACAGCCGTCTCATAGCTGAGCACCTGATGCATTCTGTATGTCCTTTGCAAATATGATGCTTAAACTGTATTTAGTTAAATGATACTGCTTGGAACATTTTGTTACAGCGATTATACTTCATATAGAGTTAAGTGTCAGTTGTGCATTCTGCAAAAAGAAGTTAAGTTTATTTTATCACAACAAAAGTTCAATAAACCAGCTCGCTAATTTGTATGTTTATAAGTATTTACACGTAAGCCTTTCGGCATTAAAAGCTTTTATCGTAATTAAAAATTAATTTATGGTCTACACGCACACATAACTGTCAGTCCCAGCCCATAAGTATGCATTTTATATTTTATTTATGCCCATATAATGTGTCCACTTAAAATTGGGGGCCCTATACCCCAAGCAATCAATTTAGTATCAACGTTAAATTTCAATAAAAATTCTTGCGAAATTCAAAATACAAAATATCTGCTGCAAAATATTTCATAATCCAAGCCCAACGCAGACGCCTGCACAGGAATTTAGTTTGATATATGAGAAAATTCGTAATTTAAGTTGCGCTAGGGACACCCACGCAAAACGCTTCGAAAATTTGCGAAAACTTGAATTTGACCTGAGGCGTGTGGCATGTAATGAACGAGCGAGAGTAGACAATAAATAATGGCACGTAATTGATAGCATACGATCAAAAAAACAAGGTAATGTGGGGGAATAACAAATAAATTTTGCAGACTGATTGCGTATACGTAATATTAACAACACAACTTTGGAGGAGTCGTAAAAATTAATTATATCGATGGCTATCTCAACTTTATACTTTAAAAAAATTAATTATCTAAAAAAATAAATGATTTAATACAAAAACTTCTTTATGTTTCCTATGACAGTAACTTTCGTTACACTTAAACTCAAAGGACAGTCAATGACCTCTGTTTGCTTGCAAAACAAAAACATTCACAGGATAATAATGCACATTGGCACATCCTGTGGTTGCAATCCTTTGAGTTGCACTTGCAGCCAAAGGCACTTTCACTTACCCAACTGTGGAAACAAACAAGAACGACCCGTTGCCCGTTCAGCTCCTGTAAATATCCTGTAAGCTGCAATTGTTGTTGCCACTGAAACTTTTCTATGTGTTTTTTTTCTTTCTGTTTTTTTGTACTTTATAGCTCGATGCTCCCCTTACATATACGTAAGTAGTATATTATATACAGAGTATTATGTTGTTGTTTACACTTCAATTGTTTTTTCAGTAAATAACAAAAACAAAATATAAAACTAGAAATGTACAAATGTTCCGCAACAGTGTGACTGCTGACTGTCGCCGTGCGCGAATTATCCTTTATCGGTTTGCTAGGTGCGTTCGCCTGGCCACCAAGTTGTGCACTGAGCGCCTGCTATAGAATGACATCGGCTTTAATAGCCGGCAAGCTTGCAAGGTGGTGAGTTTCCCTTGTTGAGTTCCTGCAGTAACGCTGCTTGTGGATGATGTTTTTCCTTTCCCTCGTTTGGGTCAAGTTGAGAGGCAGCAATTTTCAAGTAGTTCCTTGTGTAAAAATAGAACGTTCGCAATAAATTCATGATTAACGGGCAGTTTAACTTTAACGCTTAAAACTTTGAAGTCATATCGATTTTCAAATAGTTATAGGAGCTGCCAGTTGCACATACTTCCACTGTGTTAATCCTAACGTTTGTATGTCCGGGTTCTTTTGTTTCCTGTGGCATGCCTTCTTCAAGAATATCACATGCAACTTGTTCGCTTCTGTATTTACCCGACACTTGTGGTGTAAGCAAAGAGGCGTTGGGCTTAGATTAGTTAACATTTTTGCTTTGATGTTTTTGCTTTCCGATTATTCCAGGTATTTAAAACAGGCACAGTCATTGAAAATGATAAAGGCGATTAATTGGTGTATTTAATTTTAAAGTTCGCATGACTTATTTTATTAAAAATACAAATCTGTCAGTTTTCTTCCTTAGATAGATAGTCCTGAAATTTTTTTCACCATCATAAGTATGTTGACCTCAGTTTGTATTTATTTAATTTTATTTTATCGTCTCTAGTATCTGCATAGTAAAAATAAATCATGTAATTGTTGACATAAAAAAAATACAATCTTATACAAGCAAAAGTTGACCCCGCCTCTAAGGTTTCCCACATATTATTATTTGTTGTTGTTGCTGTTGTTGTTGTAGCTGTTGCTGAAGTCAGTGAAAGTGCAACTTGTGCTAACAAGCAGTAAAACGTCCTCTGTCTCTCTCAAGGGCTGAAAGATACATTTCGCTCGTTCACAAGTGCCTGCTGAAGCGAAAGCCTAGCTGACATCGAGCGTTGCTTGGTTACTGTTAGGGGGTGCAGCAGGGTGTTCTTGTGGAGGCCAATGTTTCGTTAAGTGTAGCAGCTTGTGCTACGCTCTGTGCGCCCAGCACATGCAAATGGAAATCTGAGGAGAGGGGAAGCCGGGTACTAGTGAGTAGGACTACTTGTATGCGATTCGAGCGAGCTTTTCTGCTGCAGCTGTCGTTTGCATGGCATTGTGTAAGGCACAACAAGAGGCAACTAGTTCACATTACTGTGCAAACTGCTTTTAGACATAAACAACCTTAACATTTTAGAAACATATCATGTATTTAAAGTTGATTACCCTTATTAAGATTACGAAATTGTTCATATGCAATATGTTTATCCTATTAAGTTCTTTTCATCAATTGCAATCATAAAGTTTTCACATTACGTATACGTATTAATTCGCATTTAATTAAAACCACCACACCACGACCCACTCACTCGCAATCGTAACTTTAATTTCGAAATTCCATTTCGAGCTGCACACACACACGGAGAAATGTCAGCGAGGTGCATTGCACTCTGAGCCCTTTCAACCCTTGCCTCTTGCACCCCGAGCACGCTGCACTCAACAACTTAAACACGTACAACGCCATTTTCGCTGACAGCCCAGTGTGGCAACCTGCGCGGCCAGCATTGCCAAAGGTATCAAAGGATCTGCGTCCTCCCATTCATATGCGCATCCCATTGCCAGGCAGCGCATTAATATCCAAGTGCATTGACATAGAAACACGCACTGCAAAACGCACAAAAGTAGGCAACATGCAACGTCAAACGAGCTACGTGCAACGTGCAACACAAAATGGAGTCAAGTAGCGGTGGCTGTTGCCTTTGTGAACCTATCATCAATGCGGCTCTTGGTAAAAGCATTTATTAATAACCCACTCGTCAATAACGTATAAGTAATATCCAATTACTTACGTGCTTAAGTTTTCAATGTTAATCAACATCTACAGTTCTTCTTCTTATTATTATAGCTACTTGTTGCTGCCTTTAAATAGAGGCTATTACTTAGTTCAATGTTATCTCTTCCACTTGCTCTCTCTTAAGCGTTTGTGTTAACTCTCTTTTCAAGAGCTAGTTTGAAGCTTTGAAGTCGCGTGCTTTAAAGTTTAAAGCTTTGCAGCTTTTGCGCAGTAAACTGTTATAAATAACAGTAGCAAAGCTGGCTGTTAACTGTATTAATGTTAACTGTTAACTGGAAATTGTGAGCAAGCTTGTGTTAAGCAATGGCAAATCCCTTAGTTAAATTGCAGCTATACTGTTTAAGCTTTTTGTTCCCAACTAAGTTAAGCTTGCTGCATTTCTTGACTTAGTTCGTCTACTCCATAGTGCAGAGCCTATACACTTTGTGCATTCCATGATACCATAGAAATGTAATCATGGGTTTTAAGACTTTAATACATTCAATTCTAGTTGAAAGTGTTCAGATATGATCAAAATGTGTATAAAATAAAATATTTTATATTGTAAGCCTCTAAAATGTATTATGACAACTATTTTGTTTTCTTTTAGTTATTTATAGCACAACATTGTTGTAAACCAATGCATGCAATTGCATGGAGGCATATCACATTTTGGTAAACGAGTGCTGTTTTATTTTTAGGGCTTCTCAAATCGAAAATCGAACATAATTTGTCTTGCGTTGTGCATTGTTGCATTCTTTCCTTGCATTTTTCACGTGCGTTGCTTTAACAATTGGAGAGACAGAACTGAAGTCAATTGGCGATTAGCATATAGAGCCCTGACAGCGCCCATTGACTTGTCTTGCATTGCAAATACATTGACCGACTTTTAGCTAAGCGCTAATGTAATTAGCGGCATATACCGAGGCGTACATGCCATTTGTGGACAGTTCAACGCGGCTAATTGAAGACACAACATCGGGCGAAATACACAAAAAAGGATACAGTGGGATACAAGTGTAAACGAAAAGGATTAACCCTTGCTTATTTAGCAAGGATAACCCGTGCAGTGTAGTGTGAATTGAAAGAGATGTGAATTCTTGGCCTTTGATTGGTTTGATATTGTGTTAACAAAGGCCTCAACATGACGGAGACCGATGCCGAAAAGGCGGCCGGCTCCCGCCTGGATTACGATCTGATGATGGCCGAGGAGTATGTTCTTAGTGATGTCGAAAAGAACTTTATCCTTGCCTGTGAGCGTGGTGATTTGGCTGGTGTTAAAAAGTTAGTACTTTGTGTTGGATATCCTTGCAGTCTAATAACAGCTCTGTGCTTGCAGACTTCTTGAGGATTATGCGGAGGCACCATCCGATAAGTTCAACATCAACTGCACGGATCCCATGAATCGCTCGGCGCTCATTTCCGCCATAGAGAATGAGAATTTCGATTTGATGGTCTTACTGCTGGAGAACAATATTGAAGTGGGTGATGCTCTGTTGCATGCCATATCCGAGGAGTATGTGGAAGCTGTCGAGGAGTTGCTGCAGTGGGAGGAAACCAATCACAAGGAAGGAGAGCCCTATGTGAGTTTTGTTTGAGACAATCCCTCCGAGTTATCCTTGAGTAAGTGATTCGTTTTGTGCAGAGCTGGGAATCGGTGGATCGCTCGAAATCAACCTTCACCACGGACATAACGCCGCTTGTTCTCGCTGCACACCGCAACAATTATGAGATCCTTAAGATCCTGCTCGATCGTGGTGCAACGCTGCCCATGCCGCACGACGTCAAGTGAGTAAAAGTCCTAGGTTCTCTGTCATTATCACCTCCGGAAACTTTAACTTTGCAGGTGCGGTTGCGATGAGTGTGTGAACTCGCAGACCTCCGACTCCCTGCGTCACTCTCAGTCACGTATCAATGCCTATCGCGCACTTTCGGCCAGCTCGCTTATAGCTTTAAGTTCGCGTGATCCTGTGCTCACCGCCTTTCAATTGTCCTGGGAACTGAAACGCTTGCAAGCCATGGAATCCGAATTCCGTGCAGAATACACGGTATGAGGAATTAAAATGTTTTATTCCTAACCATAGAAAATATATTCACTTGACTTTTTCCATCGTTTTATTGGTTTAACTTAGGAAATGCGTAAAGCAGTGCAGGATTTTGTAACGGCGCTGTTGGATCATGCACGAACCTCTATGGAACTGGAGGTGATGCTGAACTTTAATCATGAGCCTTCGCAAGAGATTTGGGTTCCGGGCAAGCGACAAACACTGGATCGTCTGAAGCTAGCCATACGCTACAAACAGAAAACGGTTGGCTTACCTATTTTCCCCCAAAGGATCAATCTTAATTAAATTCCATATTCCTTTTAGTTTGTGGCACATCCGAATGTGCAACAATTGCTGGCTGCCATTTGGTATGAGGGTTTGCCTGGTTTCCGGCGTAAGCAGGGCACACAGCAGCTTCTAGATGTCATCAAGCTTGGCTGCAGCTTTCCCATCTACAGTTTGAAGTATATCCTGGCACCGGATTCGGAGGGGGCCAAGTTTATGCGCAAGCCTTTTGTCAAGTTCATTACACACTCCTGCTCCTACATGTTTTTCTTAAGTGAGTTCTAAATGATTTAATTAAGTGATATCCTTTAAAAATCCCTTTCGTTCTCAGTGCTTCTTGGCGCTTCGTCTTTGAGAGTTGTGCAAATAACTTTTGAGCTGTTGGCTTTTCCCTGGATGCTGACCATGTTGGAGGATTGGCGCAAGCACGAACGCGGCTCGCTGCCAGGACCTATTGAGTTGGCTATTATTATGTATATAGCTGCTCTGATATTTGAGGAGCTCAAGACTTTATACTCGGATGGCCTTTTCGAGTATATTCAGGATCTGTGGAATATTGTGGACTATATCTCGAATATGTTCTATGTCACTTGGATACTTTGTAGAGCTACCGCTTGGGTTATAGTTCATGTAAGTTTGTCTTGATTATTGCTCAATCTCTAACTTATCGATAACATATCGATTTCTTTGCAGCGCGATTTGTGGTTCAGAGGCATCGATCCCCATTTTCCGCGTGAACATTGGCATCCCTTCGATCCCATGCTGCTTTCGGAAGGCGCCTTTGCTGCTGGCATGGTATTCTCTTATTTAAAGCTTGTGCACATTTTCTCGATAAATCCGCACTTGGGACCGCTGCAAGTGTCGCTGGGTCGGATGATTATTGATATTATCAAGTTCTTCTTTATCTACACCTTGGTATTGTTTGCTTTTGGCTGCGGCCTAAATCAGCTGCTCTGGTACTATGCGGAACTGGAGAAGAATAAATGTTATCATTTGCATCCCGACGTGCCTGACTTTGATGACCAGGAGAAGGCTTGCACCATCTGGCGTCGGTTCTCCAAGTAAGTCAACGTAAACTAAGATATATTGTCTGATTTAAGATGATTAATTTTACAGTTTGTTTGAGACCTCGCAGTCGCTCTTTTGGGCCTCCTTTGGTCTTGTGGATCTGGTCTCCTTCGATTTGGCTGGCATTAAGAGTTTCACCCGCTTCTGGGCGCTGCTGATGTTCGGCTCTTATTCGGTTATCAATATTATTGTGCTGCTCAACATGCTTATTGCCATGATGTCCAATTCGTATCAAATCATTTCGGAGCGCGCTGATACCGAATGGAAGTTTGCTCGCTCACAGCTGTGGATGAGTTACTTCGAGGATGGCGGCACCATTCCACCACCCTTTAATCTCTGCCCTAATATGAAAATGTTGCGCAAGACACTTGGACGCACGCGACCCTCTCGCACCAAGAGCTTTATGGTAGGTGCCTGAGTAACCCTTGGCAATCAATGCAAATCCTTTCGTCACATCAGTTTCAATAAAGCTCCTGTGGTTTGCTGTGCGTCAATGTTAATGTCGTTCTTGTCCACCCCCTCTTAGCGCAAATCCTTGGAGAAGGCGCAGACGTTGCATGACAAAGTGATGAAGCTGTTGGTGCGTCGCTATGTGACGGCCGAGCAACGGCGACGGGACGATTACGGCATCACCGAGGATGATATCATTGAGGTGCGCCAAGATATTAGTTCGCTACGCTTTGAGCTGCTGGAGATTTTCACCAATAACCAATGGAATGTGCCCGACATTGAGAAGAAGACGCAAGGTAATTTTTAAACTCAAACAACATGTTGCCAAGCCACCCACTCACCCAACCACCAAACCTCTCTGTGTAACAGCTGCTCGCTCTACCAAGGGCAAGGTAATGGAGCGTCGCATTATGAAGGACTTCCAGATTGGCTTTGTGGAGAATCTGAAGCAGGAGATGGATGAGAATGAGAACGGTCGAGATATCTTTGCCTCACTGGCCAAAGTCATTGGCAGAAAGAAGACACAAAAGGGGTGGGATAATACTTAAAAGAATAATATTCATGGGTTAAGCTAAAGTTTTTTCTTATGTACAGCGATAAGGACTGGAACGCAATTGCTAGGAAAAAGACACTCTCTGCAGATCCTATTGGCTCTAAACGCTCCTCTATGCAACGCCACAGCCAGCGCAGCTTGAGGCGCAAGATTATGGAGCAGGCCAATGAAGGTCTACAAATGGATCACAGCAAATTGATAGGTGCGTAAAGATTACAATTTGTACTGGGTATTTTTGTAACACCTCCTCTCTCTCTCTTAATGTGTAGAATTTAATCCCAATTTGGGTGATGTGACACGAGCGACCAGAGTGGCCTATGTGAAGTTCATGCGCAAGAAGATGGCTGCCGATGAGGTATCACTAGTCGATGAGAATGGGCAAGTAACTGAGGACGATACTAAGAAACCGGATGCAACTGGCGTAAGTATTAAGAAACCGGCAGGAGGAGGTGGCTCGATGTTGGCAGCAGCAGCACTGCGTGCCTCTGTCAAGAATGTGGACGAGAAGACCAATGGAGCGGATAAAAAGGACGATAAGAAACCTATGGATGACAAGAGCAAGAAACCAACAGACGACAAGAAACCTGGTGATGACAAGAAGCCTCCTCCACCACCTGCTGGTGGCAAACCTGGCGAACAGAAGCCCATGCCGCCTGGCAGCAAGCCACCAACTGCAGCTAAGCCAAGCGAACAGCAGAAGCCCAGCGATGCAGCCAAGCCCAATGCACCCGCACCACCCGCCAAGCCCAGTGATGCCAAGCCGGCTGCAGCGCCCAAGCCAAATGAGCCGGTAAAGCCGGAAGCAGCCGCCAAGAAGGAGGAAGCAACCAAGAGCGATGCAGCTAAGCCACCAGCGGCAAGTGGAGCCGCTGCGAAGAGTGCGGCACCTTCGGCTCCCACGGATGCCAAGCCGGACACCACCACAAAGACCGCAACAGACAAGGCGCCTGCAGGCACAAAGGCAGCCAACGAAACTGGCGGAGGAGCTACGCCAGCTGGGGATAAGAAAACAGGACAGGAGCCAAAGGGCGATGATAAAAAGGATGCCAAGCCGGGTGAATCTAAGCCAGCGACGGGAACAGCGGCCAAGCCAGGTGAAGCCAAGCCCGGTGACAAGAAAGACGATGAGAAGAAACCAGGCGATGATAAGAAACCCGCTGCACCTGCACCTAAGTCCGCCATGAAAGTGGGTCAAAGCAGTGCCGCAGCGGGTGGCGAACGTGGCAAATCGACAGTCACTGGCCGCATGATCTCTGGCTGGCTGTAAGACATAATCCAATGGATTATTTTAATTAATTAAACTTGAGTTGACTTTAAAAACTGATTTAAGTATGAAAAATGTGTGTGAGCAATAAATAAACGAAATGTTAACAAATTTAAAAAGATGTTGAGTCAAGAACACTTAAAGCTAATTTTTTCTCCACCAACTCTTTCAAAAATTTCTTTAAGCTTTTTGACAATAAGTGTTTTCCCTTAGCAACATTTTCTCTGCTCAAACGCGCACAGCAGCAACTGCAAATGTTGTCAGTTATCACCCTTCCCACCCACACGTTGAATCTGTTCAGCGTTCTGCGTATAAAAGGACGAGAGTTTTGTTCAGCATCAAGCATTTTATCAGCACAAGTCAAGCAGTAAACATCAAACAACATCTAAGAGATAAGCCAAGTGTTCTTAAATTGTTCAAAATGAAGTCGGGACTCGTCAACATTGCCTACACAATAATGTTGCTTGTCTTGCTGGCTAAATTCAGTGCAGCAGGTGAGTTGAAAAAATAAAGATGAATTACAGTCAATGAGAGACCAATTAATATGGCTCAAACAGTGTTCACTGCAGTAGAGGCTGCTAATCCGCGGCTATAAATCTAAGCGCATCTGTTGGCATTGAAAGCACTTCTTTCAAATTCCCTTGAGCTGTTTCAATTTGTTACCATTAAAGCCTAAGCCAGACAGCAAGTGGAAAAAGTTGAATATTTTCAAAGGACTTGGCTTGAAAAATAAACGCTTTAAATATGTAAACATTAAGATAGTGAACATTTTCTTTTCTCCATTCCTCTTAAAAGTGGAACACGACAAGTCCCGTCGTGGAGCCAACATGGGTCTCTATACGTTTCCACGTATTGGACGCAGCGATCCGAGTCTGGGAAACAGTCTACACGATGCCAGTGAAGCGGTTGCCTACGAAAGTATCTACGGCATGAGTGATGCCTCCGCAGAGGACTTTGAAGGTATGTTTGATTTTGACCAACTGTGCCTTCAAAATCAATATACTTTGAATTATTTGCAGACTACCAAAAACGCGCTAGCCTGTTGCCATTTCCTCGTGTAGGAAGCAGTGACTCCGAGCTGAGAAAGTGGGCACATTTGATGGCATTGCAACAGGCGCTGGACAAACGTACTGGACCCAGCGCTTCTTCTGGTTTGTGGTTTGGTCCACGTCTGGGCAAGCGTAGCGTCAATGCTAAGGACTATCCAGCTGCCGACAAGGCACAAAAGGAACTTTTCTAAACGAGGAAAGCCACATAAAGGAAACAGCACACATTCGCAACACACTCCAACACAACAAAAGCTGCACTTGATAATGATAATATGATTCTAATATTTTAGTACTTACTACTTTTGATCTTTTGATTAACGATTCCAAATACGAGATCAACATTACAATATTATATTCTAATGGGTATATAACAAATAAGTACACATACATAACATAACCAATGGGCTGGTGAGGGCATACAATGTCGGTGAACGTTTTTTTTAAAGTTGATTTAAAAACATCCCCGAAACGCTTTAATGTTGTAAATACGATAAATGTTTATAAAAGCTATATTAAATAAAGTTCAATTGCATACTTAGTACTCATCCTTTTCGATTAAAATTAACCTAAATTTTGAATTTATCTGCCACTAAGTTGTAAAAAGATTTATATTTTTGTGAAAACTGCAGTTTAATGAAATTGAAAAAAGTTATTCCTATCAGCGTGTTAAAGTATTATGAAATACAAATGATTATGGTTTGTATAAAGTTGTCTCTTTGGTTGATATGTTTATTTTTTCTGCTCCTTGAACCTGCGTAGTTCACTTTGAATGGCCTCGATTAGCGGCGCCGCCGAAGCCGCCTGAGACTTACGTGCACGTCCCGGCGTATTTGCAGTGGAACTTGAGGTGGCGAGTGCACCCCGAGAGATCTCCAAAATGGTATCTGGTCGATGAAAGGGTCCAGCGCTCAGTGGCCGCACCAGCGGCGAATGGGAGCCATGCAGGCTGCTGCCCCAAGCGCTGTAGGTGGGCGAAGGCGGCTGCGTCGACTGTGCCGATTTCGGCGTCTTCTCCGGCTGTGCGGTTGCCGGACGCTCCGCTGTGCTGTACGCCTTGGCAGGATAGCTGAAAGGCGAAATAGTTTCAAGAAAATGAAGACTCTGTATTCTTGGCTTATTTACCTGGGTAATCCGGCAGAGGAGCCGCGATGCTCACGTTTAGTGGTTGGTCGCCGCTTGTTGGTAAAGTCGCGCGAGGGCAATGGCATCGGCAGATCATCCTGGCTGGCGTACATCTGCATGGCGCCCTCGAGCAGACCCTCGTAGTGGTTGCGTATGGCGGATGCATCGTGCAAGGGACTGGGGCTAAAGTCTGCATGGCTCCGGGCCTCTGCGGAAGATTGGTTGGAGGAAGTTCAGATGAGTTGGGTTGGATTGTAAGTGTAGCTGGCTGCAAGTGGATAATTGGGGTTCTATGCTCTCTATTTGGATGGGTAGGTTAGTTCTAATTACAGTTGTGTGTGCATGCAACAACGACAAGGACTACAGTTGCCAAGGTTAGTAACGTGTTTGTGCCCCAATTTGCACATCATTGTCATCATCATTGTCATTGTCTTTGTCGCCACCCGCCTCACCCTGGTTGTCAGCGCTGCTGCCTAGACGTTTCTTGTGCCGCTCCCAGACGACGGGACCCACAATGCCCGGATCCGGATTGTCACTGTGCGAGGCGGAACGCACATTCCTCACTGGCGGCGCCTTCGGACTGGGAAAGCTGGCGATCGTTGCAATGGTGCTATCTCTGCTGCCCAGCGATTTGTGTGACTTGAGGGATCTGGTGGAGGTCTGTGGAGCTGCCTGAGGTGCCACAGCATTCACATTGTCGTAGTAGGTAACAAAAACGGGATCGAGAACACGATTCAGTGGCTCTGGCAGCGTGCTTTTGGGGAAAGCGCGTACCGAAGCCATTGAGAGAAAGGAACCCACACTGGCCGTGTCCGAGGACTTCTCCGAGGGTTGCCCACCACGCGAACGTATCATCTCCCGGTTGACGGCTTGTGGAGATCCAACGCCTTCGTCCTCCGGATACTCCTTGTCTGTGAAGATTGTCTGCTTCTGCAGCAGCTTGTTGCGATGGTAGTTGTTGTGCGGATTGTAGGCCTCGTTGCGCTGAAAGTTCTCGTAGCTTCGACGCAATGCTGCTGGGGAGTTACCCTCCTCCGTGGAGGAATTACTCTGACCCAAAGAGCCCTGCACCGGACTCGTCTCCAGCGAACCTACTCGGTTCTCGTTCAGATAGCGACGCTTTGATTTGTGCCTTGACTTGTCGCTCTTTTTCTCGGAAACAACTGAAGTGTAGATGGTATCCTCAACTCCACCCTCGGCCCGATCATACTGATGTCGTCGTCTCTTATGGCCATCAAATAACCTGGCAGCTTTGTCATCTAGTATCCGTTGCACATCAGCGCTTGGTGGATTTATGGGGCAGTAAACGGAAGAGTCTGAGGTGTTTTCCGTTGAGGAGATGGAATCGCGTCTAGCACGCGTGTGCTTCTCAGCTGGCGGTCCTGGAAAACTGATACGTGGCTCCCGTTCGTAGGAGAAGTTCTGCACACCCACATCTCGAGAGCGGGTGGTGCTCTGATCTACAGTGTTGCCAGCCGAACCACCCACTGCACTGTCCAACAGTGTACCTCGAGAACTGGGTCTCATGGATTGACCCTCAGATAAGAGTTCGTTGCGCGAAGAGGTTCTGCTTGGTTTTTGATAAGATTATTACTTGATAACTAATTCACTCTAACTTTCTTACCTGTTAACCTCAGTAAGTTCGCGTTGACGGGCACGTGTGCGTCCTAACAGTAGAATTGCTACCAGGAGCAGCATGAGAAGCAGAATAGCCAGGGAGCTAATGACAACTAGCGCCACATTGTTTTTGACCGAGTTAAAGAAACCCGCTTGACCGCTACGAGGAACCGGCGCCAAAGCAGTTGCCGTGGGTTCCCTAATGTAAGCTGCAAGTAAAAAGAGCTTAGCTTCATTTCCCTTAACTTCTTTAAGTCAACATACGTTCCGATTTCATGTAGATTGGGTTTCCCAACGTCTTAGCCGCCTCAGCCTCGCTAACCAGTTCCATATCCTTGGCTGCTGTCGTGGCCAAAACAGGTCGTCCATTGACAAGAACTGTGTAGATAAGCTCCGTTTGATTGGCAATAGGTCGCTCATTGCTATAAGAAACAAAGAAGATTGAATAAGTTTATACTGACAAAGTTAGTTGGGTCTTCATGACCTACAATTTGAGGTTAACATACGCGTCAGATCCAACGATGGCGTTTTCAGTGCTGTTCCACTTTTGTAGCTGCGATTCACTGATTTGCGTGATGTTGTGTATGACAACCTGAACTCGTTCCTCCCTATAGATGGGTAATTGTTGTTGTTGTTGACTTAACAACGCTTCGCGCATTTCCTGTAACTTCTCCGACTTGCCATTCTGTTGTATTAACTCCCAGGGGATAAGTGTTACATATGCACTGTAGTCTATAGACTCCGTTGTTGTTGTTGTTGGTACTGTGGTGCTGCTAAGCGACTCTTTTGACTCCGAGGAGTCACCTGGTGCCCATTCGGGCTCCTCCTCACCCGCCGCCCATACAGTTTTCACTTGGTGCTCACTATCCACATCCATGTCGAGTAGTTCCACATCATCACCGGGCCAGGTGGTTGTCGTTGTGGCTTTGTCTGCACCTGGCTGGCGGCGCTCACGTGGTGCGTCAATTGAAACGCCAGCGATTTGTTGTGCTCCATTTATGCCCAGGTGGCGTGTTTGTTGTCTGTGTAACCCAGATATGAAAGTTTGAGACAGTTCTACTTAAACTGAACACCCTAGAGTTTAGAAAATCATCACAATTTTGATGGCGAATTTTTAAACTCTTGGGAACATTGTTTTCGTAGTTAATTTACCTGGTGAAAGCCAAGCGATAGAGTCTTGCTAGCTTCTCCTCGAGCACAGGATTATCCTTGGCTGTATAGAAGCCAGACATGACAGTTAGTAGCCAATAGCGACGATCCGTTGAGGAGTAATTAAGTGGAGGCATTCCAGGCGCACCCAAATCCCAATTGCCGCCGCCATCGTCTGGTCTGCAGTCTAGACAAATTGGTATCTCGATTTCCTAGAAAGAAAACTTGATAAAGTAAATGCTTATAGCATGCTAGTTTCGACTTACATTATTCCCATCTACATAGACAGTTGCCACAACAGTTTCTGTCTTGACAATTACATCCTTTCCTTTACTTATGCCCGTATGTACCTTCTTCAGATAGTCGGGTGGTCCATCTCCTGAGCCCGTCCAGAAAAAATCTTCCAAATGCACTTCGTCCTTAATTTCCGGATAGTCATCATCCAAATCATCATCTGAAAATTGCGTGTCCCATGAATTAAATTATTGGGGTGTCTCTTAAATTGTTTTATTTGTTTCTTTGCGAATTGGCGGCTTGTTATTAAGGAGTTTCTTGAACTTTTATAACGTTACTATAGCAATTAACTGGGGTGCAAAAAACTTTATAGACTGTTTTGGGTTTTACCTTACCACAACCTCCTATTATTAAACAGACAGTTTTATTTAGGGCTGCCAAGAGAGTTTAATAAGTTCGCTAGAGTACGTTAAAATGAGTTTTAAACTTGTAAGGACAAAATGGTGTCGAGCTTCATTCATTTTGTAAGCTTACAAAAAAGTTGAAAAGAAAGTTTAATAGTAGCTTAAAGCGGGAAAGGTATTCTTGCTGTTTATACAATCATAAGAAATCAATTTCAAAGCAGTTAATGGAGTTAGTGTTTATTTTATTTGTTTTTACTTTTGACTAAAGAGTATCTTAGTATCGCCACTGTCAAAATAAGCCGTTCAATTTATCGACAAATCATGAAATTTGGTTACCTACCCAACGTCGCAATGTCGACGGCACTTGAAGCAAACTTGTTTTGGGTTAGTTGAATGGATTCCATTTGCCTTTATTATGTTTATGTATCTTATTTTAATGCCGCATTCACAGTTTGTTTGATCAATTGCAACTGCAACAGCAATAGCAACAGCTACTGATAAATTATGCTGAGTGGCTCCCTCCCCTTTGCTAAAGGGGTGTTTGTCTGTGCCTTGTCTAAGCTTTAAAGTAGTCCAGCCATAATGATAATGGCCTGGCCTCAATGATGATGACTGAGCACTAACAACTACAACAAAGCCCAGGTTAGACAACAAACCGTAGTAATAAATTTATCGATTATCACCCAAAAAAAAAAGAAAAATACATTGGCTGCCACCAAAGCCGTCAATGTTGACCAATTTGTTTGCGTGTTGGCAACGCAATTAACTTTAACGCATATTTGTGCACCTGTTCGGATTTGGCAGCAATTGTTTTTTTCTTGCAATTACTCATAAATTATATTGATTGTCCTACATTTTTGGGTTGCCCCCAAATAATGTTTGATAATTTAGTGATTTTTTTGGCCAACAGTTTTTGTTGAGAAGCACTGACGCATGAAGTCAAAGGTCATATCATTTGTTCTAGCAACACCAACAATAACAACAGCAGCAGTAGTTGAAGGGTCAGTTCAAGCCGTGACCACAACTAAAAATATTTACGCCTATAATATAGTATCTCTGCGTCTCGGCGAACAATTCAAATAATTTCACTTTGGCTTGTTGCTCAACTTACCGTGACTTAATTGTATCAGCGCCTGTCCAACTTGCTCCCCCTCTCCCCCTGCACGGCCTTTGCATTTGTGTAGAATGACCAAAAATAACAATACTATATATGACACACTACGCATAAGTTTTGCTTTCATTTTCCTTTGTTTAATCACTTTAAAATAACATTACTTTTTATGCACTTGCACATTATATCATTTGGAATAGATTTTAAATTTCAATATCATTTCAGGTATTTGATTTTATTGTTACACTAGAAGAATTTCACTTGAATTTATTTCATTTATGCGTCGCGTTCTGGCATCGCTGAAAGTTGTCCGGGAACTGAGCGTTACGTTCTAATCCAAACTTAGGGGCGCACTCTGGCTCTGCCCTGGTGGTTGTTTGTTTTGTTGTTGCTGCGGTTGTGTGGGTAACATAAGTACAGTATGTACAGTGAGAAAAATAAAGTTTAGTACAATAAAACAAAACTCATACGACAAAAGAAATTGTATTTATTTGTTGAATTATAAAGATAAAATGTATTGTGTGTGTTTATTTTAAAAAGTCATATCTTTTAAACTAGATTTTATTTTGAGTGTAAAATAAAACACATGCTGTTTGTCCCATTGACGCTTGTTTGTTTGGTACTCGCACAGCTCGCGTCTCTCGGCTCTCTGTTTGGGCCGCTTTGTGTCTGGTCAGTTACCTGTGGCAACAATCAAAACAGCCAATTGCGCGCCAAGCTAACTCGCAGCTAATAAACAATTCAAGCTTTTAATTTCCACTGCTTTGTTCGCACGCTTAACACACAAAATGCCGCTAGTTTTGGCATTGTTGTTCCCCTTATTGTTGCTTTTTGGATCAAATTGAATTTATGACAAGTTTTGAGCTCTTTTCTAACGTTTGCTTTTCAAAAAGTCGCAAGCTTGCTGTTAACTTAACATAAAGCTTAAAGCGCATGAGGTTAATGCTTGCAAACAAATGCTAGTTGCTATGGAATGTTATAACAGTTTGGTCAGTTTGCAGACGTGAATTCCGGATTTAGGCTTAACAAAAAGTCCCCGAAGCGCCCATTTAATACTTCACCTTCAACTAGCGACCAATTAAAATATTCCAAATATGTAATTATGAATTTGGAGGCTTAAAATAATTATCATAATTATAAGAATCTGACACAAGCCGATGTGTATACCAGGAAATGTTCTTCAGTTTCTTAGATAATCGATTTAAATTATGATTTGTGGCCATTTTAACTTGTTTTTTTGGACGTCCGACGAGATTTTTGAACCGTATTATTATAACACTTCAATCATTTAAAGTTGATTGATTACATTCTTTTTAACTCTTAACATTGTTTACTTTTAAGTATGCTTTGCTCGGAAGCACATTGAGCTATTGTCACTTTAAAAATGCCCATTATTTCATACTCATAATTTAATCATTAAGGTTTTGTTTTGTCCATGCGTTGCTTCCCATACTTATTGTTAGTGAACTTTTTGTCTCCTAATGGACATCATTCAGTCATGCTAATTAGCACATTGAAAGTGAATTTAAGCATTTAAAACTGCATTAGCAACAATTTGATGTGGATTCGTGTGCACAAATAATCTGTCATCTTGCAAAAATTGGCGGCACATAAACACCGTGACTAAAAATTAATAAATTCTGTCAAGATTCCCATACTTATTAATTACTCATGCAATTTATACAGAGATCTAAAGTCTCTTGTTCATTCAAAGCAGAATATCTCTGTAAAATCCGCAAAGTAAAGATTCATGGCCAATCTAAAAAGTATGTTTAACTAGCAAAAACATTTTGTAAGCTTCAAGAATTGTAAAGTTCATAGAATCAGCATTACGCAATAGTCCAAACTTGTCTATTCAGATGACACCCAGATAATGATAAATCTCAACTTGATCTTGGCCAAAGACCAAGGTTTTGCAAACCAGTTTCAATCACCAACATATTATCAGCAATAATAATTTTATATTTTACTCTGATATTATCACCATAATTTTTGTCTTAATACTCTAAGTTAGAAAATGACTTAACCAGCAGCAGACTTCAAAGCACCGGGGCTCAGTTTGCGGTTCTTGATCTGATAACGAGTCTTATAACCATCCTTATCGGCTGTGTACATGGTGATGGTATCGGTATCGGTCTTCTCATCATAGCTGGAATAGGTACCCATAACAACCAGATGCTCATCAGGCTGGCCAGGATTCATAACAACACCTATCTCCTCACGTTTGCTGCCATTCGGCTCCTCCAAGCTTAAAAGAAAAGTGTTTATTAGTGCTTGCAAGACTGGTATAAACTTTCATTCCTTACTTGAAACGATAACCCTCCTTGGTGGGCACCTGGGAGTAATGTTCCGCCATAATAGTGGGGAAAATGTAGTCCAGGAAACCAGCTGAGCAGCTGGCTGCCAAGCATGCCACCAGGGCAGTAACAAATACCTATAAAACAAACACGAGTCAGATACAAATTCAATTGCTATCGCATTTGATGTAGTAATTATATAGCTAATAGCTTGTCCAGCTTAAGCAGCAGCTGCAGCATTTAACATATTAATTGCAATCATTCATTTCAAGTGCAAACACTTTGAATGCCATTCAAATAGTTTTCTCATTGTCGTATTTTTACACCCTTGTATTGAGTTCTCGGCTACTTACCAATTTCGCAGCTGTCATGTTGATGCGAGTTGAAGTTCCCAAACGAGACTGAGATGTTAGTGTGCTGCGATCCAACAGCAGAGATCTGCAAAGAATACTTGTGCGAGGCGTCGACAAAGCGTCGTCCACTGTATGATGCGTCGTATACGTAATACTTGGCTTTTTTTTAATTCATTGTAGCAACTATGATGTGAAAACCGGTCCCACAAGCAGCCACACGTCCAATGTTGCCAGCAACTAAGTATGCAAACTCAAACCTTAAGATGCTTCACTTTGCTGTGTTTCGGTTCGGGTAGCTCATTTAGCAGACACTACATAATTAACCACATTAATGAGTGATCAATGGCCTGACAACTCCCCAATACTACATTTTTATCGTGGGTGGAATGATGTGATGTATTATGATCTTTACATATCATCTTTTCAGGGAAATACCCGCCAACATTTTTGATGAACTCCTAAATTTTAAATGTCAAGTTGTTTGTGTAAATGATTTTTTTTTCTATTATGTATTAAAAATATACTTATAAGCATCATTAGTCACGGTCATTTTTTTATGACTTAAATCTGCCAAAGATGCAATTTAACTTGTAGTGCTTAAATAATTGCACATTAATTAATTAATACTTGTTTGACATCTCAATATTTTTTAAGGCGAACGATGATAAATAATGTTCTTAACTAGCCTTAAGAGCAATGAACCCACAAACATTAGAGGACGTCAAATATGAAGCCAGCTAGAAATGATTTTTTTTTTTTCTATATTTACAAACCATAACAGATATGGATCTTTAAAATATAATGAACTCATTGTGAATATCTTAACCAGCAGCAGATTTCAGAGCACCGGGGCTCAGTTTACGGTTCTTAATCATGTAGCGCGGCCTGTAACCATCCTTATCGGCGGTGTACATGGTAATGGTTTCGGTATCGGTCTTCTCATCGTAGCTGGAATAGGTACCCATCACAACCAGATGCTCGTCGGGTTGACCAGGATTCATAACAACACCGATCTCCTCACGTTTGCTGCCATTGGGCTCCTCCAAGCTGAATAGAAAAGTCGTTGTTAGTATTTGCAAGTTTAGAACTGAGCTGTATTTCTTACTTGAAACGATAACCCTCCTTGGTGGGCACTGAGGAGTAGTGATCTGTCATGATGGTGGGGAAAATGTAGTCCAGGAAACCAGCTGAGCAGCTCGCTGCCAAGCATGCCACCAGGGCCGTGACTAGTATCTAAAAATATTCAAAATTTCAGTAAGTATGCTTTAGATTTGGGTTTGCGAATATAATTTTTATTTTTTTCTATTATTTCAAGTTTATTTCACTTTTTCGATAACTCATATCTTATTTAAAAAAAATATATATGAACTTTTTTTATTCCTCTTTTAATCCAACGAATTCTTGTTAACACACAAATTTCTCAAAGGGAACAAAACTTTTTCACTTTGTACGACTTAAAATTCTTACCAATTTTGCTGCGGACATGTTGATGCGCGTTACAGTTGCCAAAACAGACTGATATTAACTATGATCGCGATTTAAAAGCAAACATCTAATTCAAACATTTGCAGATAAAAGCGGATCGAGACATCGACTGTTTACGTATACGTTATATGAATTCTTAATTCAGCATATATGAATATTAACTAGCTAGCACTTGCTCGACATCTTTTATGATCATTGGGTGGGTAGAACTTAACGGAGCATCTTTTAACAAAGACTCTTGCTTTGAGATACTTAAAAAAAAGGTTAACAAGTTACTTTAAGCGCTGCCCTCGTAAGTTCCTGATTTTGCAAAGATCGTGTTCGACTGCTTTGCATATTATTTTTTGATATTCCAGATCTTTTTTGGTAGCTTGCTTAAATTTCAGTAAATCATATCAAAATTTATGTATGAATACACTCTCGCTTTTTTTTTGCCTAATTCACGGCCATAAGAAATTTATTGTTGTAGCTTCAACTAACCAGTTTAAATTGACAGAAACGTATTATATTAATTTGGTCTATCTTTCGATAAATTTGCTATTTCCAGACGAAACTTGTTTAGATTGACCTTCGCGTTCTTTAAATTTAAGCTCGTGACAGAATAGGATTTAAGAAGTCCGATGTCGTCATGGGAAAACCTATTACAAATTCTAACAGATACCTGTAGAAGAGTTCCCCTTCTACATCATGAATCATTACAATTGCAAATTATTTATATTGAAAGAATTTATGATTTAATTATCTGATTATTGCAACAATATTATTAGCTTATTAGCATTTTGAAAGTGAAATTATGAATGTATACATTTTTTTTTTGCATTTTAAACTTGACAAACTTCCAAACTTCACAAAAGTATGCAATGATTATTTCGGTTGTCTTATAAAATAGCCAGCTTCATTGCCTACTTTCGGGAGTCCAATATAATACTCTGCATACCATATAAATGCCTTCTTTTGGGCGTTTTCTTTACTTGCTAAATTCCCCAACTAAAATGTTTAAAATAGAATTCGCTTAATTACCCTTGAACCTGTGACTATGGGAATTAAATGATCCGTTCTTTCTATTAATTTAATTTAATCGCCAAACGTTTAATGGCTCTATATTAATTGTGGCTAAAGAGTTAAGCGTGCAAAATTTTGTTAACAAAACAAAGTGACTTGCTAAGTTTTGCATTAGTTTTGTGGCTCAGCGCGTAGTTGTTTAATCCGGTTAAAATATTATAGCTATGATCAGTCCTACGTTAAGCCTTGACAGGCAATATCCTTTGCTAGTTTTTGTGTTGTGCTTTTTCCTTGGCAGTTCGGGCATTGTGTCTGTTGTCACTGCTGCTGATAACAATCAGGAATTTATGTCCTTTAAGTCGGGTTGCAACTGTTCGTTGACCCTTACATGCACCTGTTGCCAGAGCGCTACTCTAAATTCCATGGCCATCAACAAAACGCGTATGTTTGAGACATATTAACTAACCGAATTAACTTTCTAACCGATTTTGTGTCTCTTTTTTAAGTTTGCATGGCATTCAAAATAAATATATTGAAGTCCTCGGTGGATGTGACCATATCGCTGGATGGCGGTGAGGTGTCCAAGTTCACATTGGATTCAAAGACAACGCCCTCCTTCTGCCTGCCCGTTCTATCGCAGATAACGCCCATGGCCGTGTGCGTAAAGATGAGCACAAAGCTGTCGGGCCTGACGAATTTAAACATGTGTCCAAGCTTCTACAGCAGCTTTGCTGAGAATCAATTGCTGGCTTTTGATTTTCCATGCCTCAAACTGGGCCTGGATGGCATAAGTCTTTCTTAAGGCCTAGAAAGTTCCTTGAATTCTTTCAGTTCAATAAATGCATTCGTTTAAAGATTTTTTATTTTCGCATCTCGTTAGACATAGTATTGTTTAAAGTTTGCAAGCCAAGGATAGTATTATAGCGCAGGTTGTTTTTAGTGATAGGCTTTTAAATAGTATATATATACAAGTACAAGTGCAGAGTCCTAACTTAAGTCTATCGCAACTGTTAAGATTAGCATTACAATCTGGATAGACTTTAAAAATGGTGGATTAAGTTAGTTTAATCGTAATACATAAAATATATAAGTATATGTGTTGTGTATGATAAACAGACAGAAAAATATATGTGTGGGTAAAATGTATGTTATATATCAGAAACCGCCATATAAAAATATATATTACCCCCAAAAACGCAGCCCTCAGATCAACGGGCCAACAAGGAAGAAGTTAGAAAGAAAAAAAAAAACAAAATTTACAATAAACTTACAAGCTGAAGATCACACAAAGGACTGCTAAACTTAAAGGCTACTTGCGGCTTATGAACTAAATAAGTAGCGCTCTAATCGCTTACAATATGCATATGTTTGTATATATGTATGTAGTTATTGATAGAGATATAGAGTATTCCTTAACGTTTATCGATTATCGTATATCGTTTATCGTAAACTAACTAGGGATGGTGCACATGCCACAAACAAACAACATTCGTTATCCGACTTCCAACTCGCCAAGTGCTGCTATTCTTATTGTTCAGCTCCAGTTCCAGTTCCAGCTCCTGCTCAAAAGCTGCCCAGCGCTGGCGTCGACTTCGATGTTGGAGTCGGCGTCGACGGCGGCGGCGGCACTTCACCCACAATCGCCTTGCACATGACCATCCTGACTCCGGCGAGGAAGTCGGTTAGGTAACATCATGTGGGTCGTGGCGGTGCCGCCGCCTTCCGAGCGGTGGTGCAGATCAGTGCCACCGGTGGTGGTGGTGGTGGTGCACTACGCATCCTTGGCACCGGCTTGACATCAGCTTTAATATGATGCTGCAGCTGCTGCTGCTGCTGCTTTGGCTGCGTCGTTATGACCTTTGGTATGGTGCCCAGACGCTTCGCCTTGGCCTGCAGCACAAGATCCGCATCCTCAGTGCCGCCTTCGGAGCTCACAGAATCGTAGGATGAGGGTGTGGGTGAATGCCTGCGATTGCCCTGCTCATCCAGCTCCACATCGCCATCATCATCCTCTTCGTCGTCCTGCTCCTCAATCATTGTACGAAACTCCTGTATGGAGTCGTTTAGCGCCCACAATTGTGACAGCAGTGAGAGATCCAATTGACGCAGTCCATACTAAAAAGAGCGAAAGAGAGAGAGAGAGAGAGAGCACAAAACGGAAATTAGTCAAACTTGCCACAGACATAACGCCACAGTATATTAATATGCAACATGTATAAGTTCTTGACGTGGGCCACCAACGCGCCAAAAACATTCGCTGCAACTTTCAAAAACCCAAGGCAAACTTATAAGCTAACTTATATATGTATATAAAAGTAAGCTCAGAGAGCTGACTGACTGACTGACTGGTTTTGCATTGGCATTGATTGACAGCGCCACACAGCAACTAAAACAGACAGCGTCTGTCTATCGGGGCACACCCACAAGACCCATAGAAAGGTTTGCCGTTTGACTTTTATAGTCATCGGAATCTCTTAGAACTGAGAACTATGCTTATTTCGGAGAGTTTGTCGTCAAAAAGAAGACAAAGTAATGTCTACTAGAAAAAAAGAATTAAGGTAAAAGCACCCAAGTTAAATGAGTTTTATAAAGTGTTACCAACAATTTATTAATTTTTAAATATATATCAGTTTATCTATCAGCTTTCATTCATTTTTTTATTCTTTTCAAATATTCTTTTTGCATTCTCAATTTTTTACGCATAATGAACAACATTTTAGAACTTCTCTGACATTTTTCGACTCGTCATCATAATATTCATAATGTCTCTTAATTGGTTTTTGTCGCAATTTCAAAGGGAAGCTTAACATAGAATGACAAGCCATTTTATTACAATTCATATTCGCTCCATATAAAGAAAACTATTTTTATTATTAATTGAATTTCGTTTTCTAAGTATGTAAAACTTGATTAATAATTATTCTATAGATATATTGCAAGTTCAATTTATTTATAGGAAACTAGAAGCAGTTTTTTATGCTAATCTCTGACTTGCCTTGCTGCCATCAGCCCATTTTTAGATAGTCATTAAAGTCATTATTTTCTATCAACTTATTACATAAATGTTCTATCTGAAACTTGACTCAAGACACACAGAATATTAGCTCATTAATCAAATTAGTCATAGCTAGTTTAAAAACTTGATTTTTTATCACAATATCAAAGAGTATCTCCGCCATGCATATGTATATGCAATAATCAAACCAATCGATATGCATTTTTCATTCTTTCATTTTTTGCATTTCGCCATTGGATATGGAACGTATTTATGCCATGACAACGTTCATCAATCTGTTGGCTGCTATCATGGCCTGACATTTAACAGTTCAGCGGCCCGTCAAGAAGACATGCCATGAAAGGTGTGGAGGGGAAGTAGAGAGGGCGGGCGTATATTAACCTAGCTTGACTGCGCCGGCCACATGCAGAAAACCGCATTTATGGCATTAAGTAACTGCTTGACAAGAGTTCGCGGCACGTTTGATAGCCCGAGACAGTTAGTTGGCGTTAACCCAAACAGCAGCCGCTGTTTGCTGTTTGCTTAAAGAGAGAGACCCGGCTCCAGTCATCTAAGCCATATGCATATTTTGCCTTGGCCTGCATTTGTGGGCTTCAAGTTTGAGAGCTTGAGTTGGAGTTGGAGTTTGAGTTTGAGCCGGGCTGACAACGAGACGCTTGTGGTCAAAATGAAAGTTCCCCTGTCGCTGTCGAGTAGGAAGGAAAAATCTCATTTGTCAATTAATATCGCCGCATAATATCTCGCGCGCTCTCTGTGCAAAATAAAAAAAACGAACAAATATATAAATAAAAAGAAAAGCAGCACAACTTTCTGCATCGCTGCCACCATCGCGCGGCTTTAAACAAATCCGCTCAAAGCCGGCAATGCGCGCTTCCCCTCAAACCCGATTCACCACCCAATTTACAAAACCCCAAACAACACCAACCACCAACCATCAACTCCCACTCTAACCGAGCCGCTAATACGTTAGACGCCAGCCAGTCAGGCAAGATCGGGAGATCAACGGATCTCTGGCGTTGTCTGTGGCCACGTCTCTGGCAATCTGATATCCATGAACCGAAGCTGTCGCTGCTGAGGCTGTTGAGGCTGTTGAGGCTGCTGCAGCTGACAAACTGGCCAAACGATTTTGGCCTGTCACATTGCTTGTAATCCTGACGTATTTAAGGCACATCCAAGGCAGCGCCCAAGACTGTGCATAGAAAAATATGTTGGAGAAAGCTTGCAAAATATTTTTCAAACATTCTTGACATTTTTAGCGATAAGCTTAATATTTAAATCGTTAGATTGCGAACATAAATTACACTCTTACAAATATTTAAATGAGTTTAGCAATTTGTGAAAGACTCATATATGGATATATGTAATTAATTTTAATATGATTTTTATTTCTAAGTATACGATTTTAATCAGCTTGTTTGCCTTAATGTTATGTTAAATTCTACGATATTTATAGAATTTGTAACTAGGCTAAAATGCGTCTTGACGCAACAAATTGCTGACTTTTGTATACACATACATTAGCCCAATTTGTGCATTAACACGGGTCAGCCCTATGCATTAGCACACTTTCAAGTGCCACACACAAACACACACCTACACACACTCTCATTTGGAACCCCCATGTATGTTAATTAGAGCTTAATTGGAATTAAGCACTGAGGCGCACAAGTGCAGCAGGTTTTCAAATAGCTAAAGCCATATCAGCATTACCTCTCCAGGCAGCTGGCACAGTTTACACGCCCACCACGAAAAACCTCTATAAAAGCAGCCGATATGTATATAGTATATATATGTGTATTTCCGCATTACTTGCCAGCGCCCACAAGCCAAAGAACTGGCAAAATCCATTGGCAAATACGCAAATGCAGCGGAAAACAAATTGAAATATATATTGGAAAAGTTGCAGACAACACAGACAGAAAGAGAAAGATAACTAATAGAATTTTGCACAATGTTCGAGTGTTGAATCTGTTTGCGGAAGACAAACAATAAGGCGGCGACTTTGCCATTGTAGCAAAACTTTTTACGGCTTCTCCACGCAATATGAGTTATTACAAAATCGCCAACCACAATAAGAACAACAAGCCGAAGAACTAAAGAACAAGAAGCAACACAAAAGACAAGGCTTAACTGCGCACAAAAGTTCTGTTATACAACCAACTTCTAATTTGAACTTTGTGACCACGCGACGTATGCGTAATATTAGCTAGGTAACTGGATGTTGCATCATTTAGCATGCAGTTGAAGATACAGCCACAAACTACTTACAAACTACTTCACTTTCAGTGTCAGTCATGCATCATTTTGTAATTAACTGCAAACAAAACAAAAAGCCAACACTTAACTCGTTTGTTTACAATTTTACTTAATTAGCAACATTAGCTGACATTGAACAAAAATGATGACGTGCGCATGCAGCTAACAAAACACAAGATAAACGATGATGTTGATCAACACTGGTAAGAGTGTGAAAATTTTAAACAATATTAAAAAGGTCTTAAAGCCTGAACTTATAAAATAAAAAGGGTTTAAAATATTTTAAGCGTTGGACAATCTCTAAATCGTTTCGATTTATATCCGATATTATCTCATCTTTAGAATTTCTCTCTAACTCAATCACAATTAATTTCACATCTGGCAAAGTGCAATTTGTGGTTTAACTTTAAAAGATTTATGGTTGTGACCTTTTTAAGTTTTGCATACGAAAATCTACTACGTGACTAAATTTAAAACAGTCTTTGAACGAATTACGTTTACTCCCAAAATAGGGAAATAAAGCAAAGACCCCAGAAAAAAATAGTTTAAGAATAGACATTATACGAGCACTGAAAACTATTCAAGTCATAAAATCAAGAGACAAGACTTTTTTTTAAGAGTCTAAAATCTCCGCAAATGATTTACCGTTCAATGAGCTTGTTGGTGGAAGGCCTTTTAAGCTATTGTCGACGCATGTGTCATGGTTATTTATATACAGACATATCTTTAGAGTCATATAGGTAAGCTCCATGAAGTTCAGGGATGTAAATGGCAAGTCATGTGGCTCACAGACGCAACGCTTGCGCCACAATTTTCGCATTAATGAGTTTTTAAAGCGTCTTTCTTCGTTCTTAACGTTCTTTTTTGTTGGGTTTTTATACAACCACCAAGTGGTGGCAGGTGGCAGGTGGCACGAGGCTGACTGCAATCAACGACTGTTCGAGAGAGTGTAATTAAGCTCAACTAACAACAACAACAACATTTGACGACATTACAAACAGAACCAACTTTCGCTGCAAGTGCCTCGTAAAATGCAATCGATAAGGTTTGCAAAAAATAAATATATATGTATGTGTTAAAATTTAATTAGCCCTAAACGCATTGGCTTAGTACATGTTGTTAAAAATACTTTACAAGCAAAAATAAAACAACAACGTCGAGTATAATATTTTGTTATGCACATTAGTTGTAGTCTAAGTGATAAAAGGCGACGACGCGACAGAAGCCCTTAAAGTACGTGTATCTTATGGATGCAACGGCCATAAACTAGGCACCAAAGTTGTTGTTGCTGTTGTTGTCTGTGTTTGTGTTGTTGCATTATGCATGTGTCGCCTGACAGCAGCTACACTGGAATTAAATATTTTCAAGAATATTTGTTTTTCTGACCTAAGGTAAAATGAAATATGAATGAAAAATGAAACTAGACAAAAAAGTTTTCACTTCTTACTTCTTACACTACTTATCATCACAATGACTATTATTTGTTTTGAGTGTAGCCATCTATCTTTAGCTGATGGCAGGGAGGCTGGGTTGGCCTTTGGGGCATCGGCAGCACTTCAAACATTTGTCAGATGAACTTTGGTGACCGCCGCTGAGACTAAGAATGAGAATTCAGAATGCGCTACAAATGCGGAAGCACCTCCCCAGAGATAAGCTCAAGCCAAAAACACAGAAAACTTCCTTGCAGGCATTGTCACACACACACACTTTTGTTGTTTTTTCTTGTAGCTAGTTTGTTGTTGTTGTAACTTAATTTAGCCAACTTGCTTGTCGAAGAAACCGACAACGACAACGAAGATTTTTTTTGCTGTTTTTTATGTTTTTTTGGCATTTGCATTTTGGGCAAGCTGACGACATTGCAGTCACGCCTTTCAACTTTAGCGCCAACGGCACACAGATACAAAGATACATTAAGTATGTATATCTTTATGTAGCCTGCCAAGCCGTTGGCGACATTTTGACGTGCCCAGAACATTGTCAACATTGGAATTTTTTGCACTTGCATTTGGCGCCCCACTTCCTCCCCCCGCTGCACCATGCTGCCAGGAATATTTAGACACGTCGCTTATTTATTGCTCGTTACCCGTTTCACATTTCACTTCACTTCATTCATTCTGAAACCAATCGGAATCCAATTCAAATGTACTCCACTCCTTTTGGAGTACATTGAGGCACGTACAAGACGATAAAATGTCAACGATATTTGTACAATTTACAACGTACATATGTACATCCTAAAGACGACTGACTGTTCATCTAACGGGGCTCATAAGCTCGCACAAATATGGCCAATATGTATATTTCTTTGTGGGTGCCAAGCCAAAGCAACGACGTGCTGGCATGTTAACCTAATCAAAGTGAATCGCAAAAAATCTACTTTCAAGCAATTCTCTGGTTCACTTAAAATGCAAAACGTATAGCGTCAAGTTAACAGTTCCAGAGCTATAAGTTGCCCTTTGTAAGGCGCCGCTAAGTCGCAATAAATCGTTACCAATATTGTATCTATGATGACGTGGGGCAAACATGTTGTAAAGGTAAACTATTGAAAGGCATAACGAATGGGAAAGGAAGGATATAAAATACAAGCTAGAATGTTGAGCTGTCGGAAACTATCTGTTGAGGTTTTGGTTCAGTACAATGTTAGGAAAGGGTGCGGTTAGGGTGTTTATGATGCCAGGAAATCAATAGATTTGTATCTTTATATTATGGAAATTAAATATTCATTCAGTCATAAGAAGAAACCAATAATAGTTGGATTTTACAATCTCTAATAATCTATATCGATATTATTATATGCTCTGGCCAAAATATCTGCAATATGGGTTAACACGCAACCATCTCTAGGTGCGAACAGCTATGAAATCGGTTGCCTAGTGGCATTAAGACACACATCTAACCCCCAGCAAGCAGCAGCCATCTCCAACGAGTTTCAATTGCACACACGCAGCTGCCACAAAACAGCAGCAACTAAAACATAAAAGTTGCCGGGCCAAAACGGTGGCCAAAAACTGCTACGCGGCCATAAATAAAACGGTTTTGTACAACTTTTTTGTTGTCTATTTTTTTGTATTTTCGGTGTGTGTCTGCAATGCAAAATTACGCAACATTTTTGTGGCTGATTCCGCACTGATTGATAAGCCAAACAAACAAACAAAAGCAGCAGCTAGCTACAACAATAACAACAGTCCCGAAAATTGTGGTTAAATTATTTCCATGCCACACATTTTTTCTGGAGCTATTTGGGGGCTGCAGCAAAACGCAGCATCAGCTGCAACTCAGCAAGCAGCTCATTAAAATATCTTGCTTTTGTCTGGTCCAAAAGGTGTTGATTGTTTTCCAGCAGTAAACACACATATATTTTTAAAAGAGTGCGAACAATTTGAAGCTTGCAGATCATTATATTAAGGCAATTAAATAGCTGCAGTAATAAAAGTTGGAAAAAATTCTGCTTCAATAAGTCACATGCATAAAAGTCATAAAGATGAGTTAAGGTAGAAATAAAGGGAATTTTGACAGGGGAAGTTTATAAGTGCAAGTTCCAGCTAACATATGCAGCAATAAAATCATACAAAGTATTTTTTACAAGTAATCATAAAAGTTCGAGTTGTGAAAAACAAGACAACGATCAATATTAAAATTTAACAACTGCAACAGATGCATATATCAAAAACTTTATCTGGTTTTAATGCTGAACATTTAAAACACTTTTACAAGATTCACACATGTAAGAAAAAGTAATCTTGCTGAATAAGCTAATGAATAAAATTAAGGCACAATAAACCGAGCCATATATGGTTTTTATGGAGATCTGCAAAATGCTCCTCGTTAAAATTATACTTCTCGAAAAGTGAACATATTAACGGATATAAAGGGATGTTTTACAAGTGTCTTAAATAGTCATCGTTAAGTTGAAATCCAAGGTAAAAATTCTATAAATAAATACTAAACCAGTAAAATACTCTACTTGTAAGAAAAAAAGAGAAAGAGCCCAATTTAAGTTTGTTTGGCACTAACTCACAATAAATATATCTAATATCTGAGCATATTTGTCACTGTATGATTTATCTAATGTTGCATAGTGTCGCTGCCTTTGGGGCAACGGTAAATTTTTGTTAGCTAAAAACTGATTTCTGCAATGCCTCACTCCCCTATCTCCCCTTCTCTTCCGCTTGCTGAGTGGCCCTGGGCAAATTAAGTGTGGTGCTGTGGGTATGTTAATCCATTGAGTTGTGTGTTTGGGGCATGCATGTAAAGTCCCCATCGTGTAAGTTAATGTTGTTGTTATTGTTGTTGTTGGTGGAGTTGCTGCATGCCCCCATTTGGCATTTGCCATTTTCTAATTGCACAAATGCGCCCCAGAAGCGCAAGGCGCAAGCGCAACATCAGCGAACCCAAACGAACAATCGCTGTGAGGTTAGGGGAGTAGTACACTGAGATAAACAAAGATACATTAGTTACAATCTTGATGGTCCACTTAGTTTACGAATGTTGGGAATAAAGTGTTAATGAGTTAAAAACTACTATTTTAAAACGAATTTTGAACTGAAAAAATAAATGCCATTATTATGAAGCTTTTTATTAAATACTTTTCAGAGCCTAAAATACAGTAATAATAAACAATAAGCAAGAAAAAGTAAAAAAAATTATTTTCTGGTTTTTGGAAATTTTACTTTTTAAACACGTCACAAAATATTACCAGAATCAGCCGAGCTAAGTTGAATTTTTGAGAATCGCAAAGTAGAGCAGTGTCTTAATAGTCGGTAATTTTATAGTTTTTAACACTAACCTATTTGGTTCAATTAATCTCTTTTTTTCACTGTGTAGTCGTAGCAAAAATAAAAAGAAGAAGGCGGAGGGGGGTGGCAGATTGCAAAGATTATGGTTGCATCGCTGCCATCGACTGCTTTTGTGTTGCATGTGAGCGCTAATTTTTGTAATTTGTGTGCAACTGTCAACGCAAGCCAAAAACCAAAGCCACGGGCTGGATAGCACTGTGGATAAAGCTGGAACTACAATTGGAAGAAGCAGGACCAGGGGCAGGGAAGGCAGAGAAGAAGAAATATATATATATTGTATAGTCAAACTTTCACTTGGGGAGTTAATGGCTGTACAATGAACACACAACGCTCCTGATCATCGAATGCAGAGTTGACTTTGTTTTGATTGCAAGAGCGCAACGAATGTTTATTTGTTTGTTTATCCGACTGGGCCACATTTAGAGCCCCCCTCTGCCCCCTTTGGAAACTGTTGCATTGTGTCCACTTCTTTGCATGTCATTCGGCCGTTTCGGCATTTGTCAGCTGCCCCAATGCAAATTGCAATAAATTTTTATTAATTTTTTATGTGAGTTTTACGTGCAGCAACACTTTCATCTTTATGCGATATCACAAAAGCGTAAACTATATATAAATATAACTATATATAAATAAGTGCTTATATATTTATGTTTGTTTTATGACACACAGCTCGTTGCTGCAATTGTTCAAAAGCAACAACACATAATTTGCATATTATAAGCATAATATATATAGGCACACTATATTGTAAGCTCATTGCGCCATGACGCTTATTTCGATATGGTATATATACTATATACATAAATCCCCAACGGAACTTGGCTTCAGTGACTCGCACATAATTAGCCACAGAGCCGTGTCCAAGTGCGTCTGCATATCAAGTGGAGAGCCGTTAAGAGCGTTTTGGCCATTGTCTACTTAGTTTTCAATTAGCCAACGAACAACCTTCATTGAGAGCCATTCTTGAGCCCCCCTAAAAACAGTTATTGCCAGCAAGGCTTTAAACTTCAAAATAACAAAAACTTAAATACTCAAAGGCCAAACATTAGAATCGTATTCATTGCTGACATTTAGCCACAAATACAATACAAATAATACTTAAAAGGCATTGATAGCAAATCTTTGGCAATTCAGTAAATAACATTTAAAGAAATAACTGTTCACTTAAATAACCATTGCAAATCGCGGCAGGTAGCAACCGACTGAAATAGAGTGTAAACAATAAAAAGAGCAATGACAAGAAAAGCTAAAAAAAAAAAAAAAAAAAAACGAAGGGGATTGGCTGCAATTGTGAAGGAAATTGATTATAAAGAAATGTGCTGTACTTGAGACATATAAAATCAGGTAAGTAATAATAATATGTATCAAGTACATATTACACAAATATTACACACGAATAAACAGCTGTTTCTTTTTCTGTAAACTGTTATGTATACCTTAGATATTTGTACAAAATGTTTAAAAAACTCTAAGATTTCCTTTTAGACATATCAATTACTGAAATAATTCTTATTAAATTTTTAACTAAAATTTAAGTTTTTAATGAAAACCAAACATTTATGTAATGCTTTTGCTTGTTCATAATAGTTTTTCAGTTCTCGAGGCTTTAAATCCTTGCTTGGAAACTCTAACTTTTTTCTAAACTCGTTCTTAATGGATTAAATTAGAACTACATTTCTAAATGAAAGAATCGTTCTTGCAAAACATTGTACAACACACATTCGGTACGCGTATAGAAGATTACAGTGTTTATTCAATTTAAGGCAATTGTTACATATTACAAAAGGTATACAACTGATTCCTGACTACCAGCAACAATTTCAGCTGTCAGAACACAACTGTCTGCGCCATTGTTGAGAAATTATTGTAGCGTTGCAAAGGGGGAAGGGTTGGAGGAGGACAAATAAAATGAAAATCATGTTTAAATTGTTTGTTTATTTTGTTTACGTTCGTCTTTAGCAGACGAGACGAGACGAACGCAAAAGAAGAAAAAACTCATGCGGCAATAAAAAAAAAACAGAGCAAAATTTAAAAGTGAATTTCACAGTCAGCTGCACAAGAAGTTGGCTAAGTTGCAAAGCATTAGCCAGAAATGATGGTATGTAAGCCAAGAGTTGTGTTTTTTATCAACGATCAGTAACTTGGCTTTAACCTGTTTCCTGGCCAACATTTTTTTTTTTTTTTGTTTGCCACAATTAGCGTCGCCTCCAACACTAATTATGAACCAACCTATTGAGCGTACAAGAAAAATGATATAATAACAAACCAGTGACAATTTTTTCTTTCTTATATATATAGCACAAATTGCTACCCTCCCCCCTCTTTGTCGAAGTAATTAACAGCCAGACTTTCGCTTTCAGCTGTTGTTGTTCAGCGCTTCCTGTGTGAAAGGGCAAGGAATGCACACGCATGCAAATTGTGCGTGTTTGTGTGTGTGTTAGTGTGTGTGTCTGGCTAATTTTGTTTTGAACTGCAAAGAACTTTCCCATTTGGCTGGCAATAATTCCTCATTCCCCACAGGGCATTTACATTAATCCGCTTTATTTATAGTTTCGTGCAACTTCTTTCTCTATCTGTATGCAGTTTATTTTCGCAGGTGCCTTTTGGCTGGCAGAGTCTGACAGCAACTGGGCGCCCGCATAGATCATTAGTGGACGCCAATGACAGGCGCAAGACAGAGGCAACAACAACACTAACAACAACAACAAGCTGAGTCAATCTTTGCCGCCACCCGCTGTGGCCATGTGGCAAGCGTGGCAGCTTCAACTTCGATTCGCAAGTCCAGCGCCAAATCATTTCGTTATTAATTATGCATGCAACTCCTAAATAACCGAGGGACGGTAAGGGTGGGAGGGTAACAGCTGCCCCTGTGCCTTGGCAATGTGTGTGTTGTGATATAATCGCAGCCGGACTTGAACCGCGACTGACATTGGTTCCATTCGCTGATTTTTGCATGATGCATGCAAAGGTTGCCAAACACACACACAAGTAAGTATTGAGAGGGGGAGGAATCATTTGTAGGTGACGTTGACCCCAGTCGCAGAAGAATCGCTGAAGATTTTCGAAAGAAAGAAAGGTGTACAACAAGTAGTAATGGAATGAATCGTTAAATTTTTAAGATCCCCGAACCGTAAAAGTAAGAAGTTTAACCGCAGAAAAGAATGGCAGAAAGCGGAAGACATCGAAATAAACAACGGAAGCGACAACATAATAAAAATAAATCATAAAAAATCATTACATTCTCTTTTTTACTATGTACATATTGTTTTGATCATGGCTAAATGTTATGTCATTGAAGAGAGCAGAAAGATTAAACATAGGAACAGAGAAAAAAGACTAATCAAGCAACTCAGATACGATAAACATTATAAAGATTTCTTAAAAGAAGGAACAAGTTTTCAAGGCTCAAAACATAGACGTGGGTGTCAAAAACACAACATAAATATTCGGAGCTGTTAGGATTTCTATTCTTATGCTAATTGAAAATCAAGGCACGTTTTTTAAAACTCTTCAAAACACAATCAGCAAAAAGAAGCCAAAGCAAATTTAGCAAAGCTCATTATGATCTTATCAAAATCTCTTCAGATTGTTGAAAACAACACTAGACGCTGTCGGACATTCAACAGTCCCCGTTGTAAGTTTCTAGAAAATCTGCAGAACAACAAGCCACAACTTTAACATGGTCAATTACCACATGTACGCTTATCACAATCACTAATCATCATATACGCAACATCTGGCCATAAAGTTCATTAAACTCTGCACATAATACAGTATGCAGGTGATACAAAATGGCGGCTGCGTATGTGCCAAGTGTGACCAGGCACAGCGAACGAATTTGCAACGCATTCAAATGAATCTTTTACGCTGGCCCAGGCAGAATGAATTTTAATGTAGTGTGTGTGGTGCGAGATTTGCTAAGCTTTTGCTTTGTGGCTTGTGCCAAATAAAGTGAAACAATTGGCTAACACATACGAGAGAGAGAGAGAGAGAAAGAACGGGCAATGCGTTCAAGGCCGTTTTATGTGGAAAGCCATAAAAAGTCATTTCATGCCTTGATGCATTTCTTCTCACTAAGCTTGGCCCTGTCGTATGTTGCTTGCGGCTAATGTGGCAGCTGTTTATGTTGCCTTCTTTTTTCTCTCTCTTTGTTCATAAATTTAATTTGCCAAGCAACACGGCAACAAGAGAATTAGTAGTTGGCTTAATGGCTTTGCGCTGGCGCTGATTAGTTCAACATCAGCTTTTCTTCTATTGTTGTAATGTTTGTTTTTGTTTCATGCGTTTTTTCTGCATTGTAACAAAATTTTTTTATTACTTAATCAAACATTGGGTGCAACAACAATTGAGCATAATTTAACTTGGCTATAAGAGAGATCGAATTGATATGGAATGCATGTGGTTTTCTTCTTTTGGGCGTATCTTTCGACAGCTTGAAGATGAGCAATTTGTTTAGACAGCTCTTCTTAAGCCTAGAAATCAATCGGAGCTCAAACAGTAAAGAAGATTTAATACGAAAATTGAGTTGTGGCCCAAGGAAGCAGAAAATCATCATCTCAACATACCGATTAGATTTGACGAGCACCTAGTTTAGCATCTCAATCAATTTGCATGCAACGCAGAGTCTTCTAACTCTCTCCTCATCAAATTCTTTCAGGCAAAACAAAAGTAGTTAGGATCAATTTTGAAAGAAACTAATCGCTTGTAATTCTTAACTACTTGAAGCGTTTACTCAATAAAGTGCAGTTTATCTATTCCAACATTGTTATTCGTCAACTTCCGTCTCTGAAATATCTCATAATCTAAATATATATAATGATTGATATGAGCGTAATAAGGCAATTTATCATTGGCTTGGCCAATTGACATAAATTGAAGTTTGCATAATATAATTGCGTTTATGGCTTTTTTTTTGAAAGCTGATCTAATAATATTAACGGCCTGACTGACCTTCAGCAAATGTTTACTTTCAGTTTTCATAATTGTACCGACTGAGTACAAACGACAGATTGCAAAAAAAAAAAAAAACAAGCAAATCAGTTAGAAAAAAAACTATGTACGTACCCACATGTATGCAGCTACGAAAGAGTATCAATTTCTTTGGTTGTTTTTTATCGTTGCCGCTTGAGCTAAGCAATTGAACAATTGAAAGCAAAAGCGGCCAACTAACATAATTGCACTATGGTATGCGATGTATGTACTATACATGTGTGTGTGTGTGTGTGTGTGTATGTGTGTGCTACACACCCACAAACAGTTCACAGCTTGAATCGTTAATCATTCAACCGCAACAATTTGCAAATAATAAAAACAAAACAAAGGAAAACTAACCCAGGCCCAAAGACCCCGAGAAACCGCCCCGCAATCCGCAGCCCCCAATTCGTGGCCCCGGCGACAGGCCGCGTGTTATTGTAAACGAGTAAATTTAAATGTTTATACCTAGTGGTACTAGCATCTTAGAATAGCTGAACGACTTGTTGAACACTCTTTTGTACATTTATATGCTGATTTTTATGGAATTGAAGAAAAAAGATTATCGATTAATATCGTTATGTTCTTAAAAATGATCGAAAGCTTAGACTTTATATAGAAAATATATTAGAACTTTGAGTACAAACAAATTTTAATATTTGTATTTACCAAATAATTACTGATTTAAAAAAACTGCCACTTTATATTATTTTTTAACAACAATTAAGGGGTTTTTAAAAAAAAATTAAATAAGTAAAGCAAGAAAATCAGTGTTTTCACAATATTTTTTCAATTTGCATCAATTTTTCAATGTTTTAGTTTTCACAAATTGACTCGCTTATGAATATTTTCTTATTTTTTCAATTCGGTACTGAAATACTTTTAGGTGTAGTGTCATAAACTACGCCTTAGCTTATAGTGCCGTTTTTGAGTAGAGTAATGACAATTGGTTGGCCAAAAACAATGACCAATTACTATGTCATTGGGTGCGCGTTGGCGTTGTCCGGCATTGTTGTTGCTTTTTTTTGGCTGTTTTTTTTTTTGGCTTTAACTTCGAACTGACTTTGAGCGCGTGAAATTAGTTGAAACAGTCACAGCAGCAACAACAATAATAACAGTAACAACAACAGCAAGTGGAGCGTAATTGGTAACAAGACACATAGCAGCGTTTGTAATTTAATTGTAACAGCCAACAGGTAACAGCTAACAGGTAACAGGTAACCAAAAATGAGAGAGAAGAAAGAGGAGAAGAGGGAGAAGAAAACGGGGGATTGCCCAGCCCACAGATGACGCCTGACCCAAAAAGTGGCACAGAATTATTGCACAACTGGCATGCAAATTGCCAAATGGCTTAAATGCTTTAAACGTACTAAGTTGCCACAAAATTGGCGCCCCAATACCAGAGCACACAATAGGCCAAAAACAACTAAACTGTGTTTTGCCAGAAGTTTGTTACTTTTTGGGGGCAACAAATAGACTCGAAACGTGGCCGCTCCTAGCACCACCGAAACCACCGCCACCACTGAACCACCACAATTGTAGTTTTGTTTTAGTTTTACACCTACGCCTTTTGGTGTACATTAAACAGGTTCTTGACAAAAGGTCGCCGGAGCTTGTGGCACATAAAATGTGAAAGGTTTTGTGGCCAGCATTAGACTTTAGACCCGGCTAAGACAAGCCTAAGTTGGCTAAACTTAACTCGCTGACTTGCTATGTGTAGTAACCCACAAAGCCCAATCGAATTGCAATTAAAAACAAGTCGCAGTTGCGTTACAAATGTTAAATTATTGCGCAAGTCCGCACAGACAAATTTTAATTTATTTAATTGCAGTAGCCAAACGTAAAAAAAAAAATTCGAGAGAGAAATAAATAAAAACAAACAAACTAAATTACAAATCAACTGTCAACTGTCAACAACAATGATGATGACGATGCTGACGCTGAGGCTTGGTCAAGAGCAAAACTTCAGACAACACTTGGCCAACACTCTCGGCTCTCTCGCGTATATGTGGGCCTGGCCAACAAGACACAGAGCGTAAGACCAATAGACAAACAGTCAGGTGGCAGCCACAAACAAAATATAAAAAACGTGTCACAATTCACATGCGAATGCCATGTGCAGTTCGTGATCGGCGTCTCAGCTCAAAAAAAATACCTGAAATCGTATGTGAAAAACTTCCAACTCATTTTGAATCCGCCATAACAAACGGATGTAACTTAAGCTTTATAGATATAGATACAGATTCCCTTGAGCTGTGACCCGTCAATTAGTACATATGTATAGATTCTATGTGATATTTCTAGTTTCTAACAGCATCCACAATATATAATATTATGTAAAAATTGATTTGGCAGGTTATTACAAACAGAAGGCATTTTTTCTCAAGTTTTAGTTACAGATATTGATACAGTTGTTATTTGCACGAGCTATTTTTTACATCAAATAAATAACAGATAATTCAAGAGATTATAAAGAAACTTTCATAAATTATTGTAAGCCAAAAAAAAGTTTGGGTTTAGGTTTTTTTTATGTAAATTATGTTGGAACAACCTGATAAAATATTAAGAGTATTTATCTTTTAATATTATTTTTTTTTTTTTTAATATAGCTTTTTTTTTAATCTTTCCTTAAACCAAATATAAGCATTTTTCCATCTCTTGCAAACTTGCAACAAATGAAAATTAAATAGGATAATAAATTTTTGCAATCACAGAGCATTTGCAAATCGACTTGTTAGCCCGTTTTGGATGCTCACTTAAATTCCCATTTAGTTGGTGATGCAGGCGCAATTATAAAAGTGACTTAAAATGACATTTGCTCATCAGAGACGAGAGACGCGCCCCCTTGCTTTTGCCTGCCTGTTGATGCCCCAAGACATGTTGTCAAATGAATACATTATTTGAAGAGCCTAACGCCAAGATGAGCGTTGCGCCTGCGCTTTCAACTTTGACAAAGTGTTTGGTATCGTGGCTAAATGTCACAAAAAAAAAAAAAAAAAAACAAAAGCCAAAAAGAAAAAAACTTTAAAGCCAAAGGCCGCCCCATTGCTTTGGGGCAGCTCACTCTCTCTATCTATCTCGCAGTCTTATGCTCTTTTTGGCTTTGGTAAGATAATTGCTTTGCCAATTCGACTTAATGAATTAAAGCTGCATTTGCATTTCGCTTTGTTGACCCAACGCGCTTGATCATTTGGCCGCTTTATGGCCATTTATATCACCTAAGCGACAATGTCAAAGTTTGGAGTTTGGTCACGGGGTTAGCTTATTTAATATGCTACCAAATATTCATGAACTCTGCCACCAACCAAATATATAAAACTGAAAGTTGTCTTTACTTTCTTTTCGCTGTTACATAGAAGAGAAGTGAATTAAGTTTTAGCTGCTGATCACGTGCAAAAAGAATCATAACATAGAGAGAGAGAAACATCATCACTCAAGTCAAAGTCGTAGAAAGCTGCACCCAAACAAGAAATGCAATTTTTATTGTGTAAAGTTGAAAAATATGAAAAATGAACTAACAAAAGATGCAAGTACTCGCGCCCAGCTTTTATGAAAAATGTGCAACCGAAAACTGAAGAATTTCCAAACAGTGAAATCTGAAATTGCTTTTTTTTCATGTTCGAAATTTAAGTGCTGACAGCCGGCACATACGTATACATACATACATATATCATCGAATGCTCAGCTCGAAATCATTTCCGTTCGTTGCAAGGCATTTTCACTTTGATTGTAAAACCAGCAGCAGCTAACAGAATTTCTTAGCTTCGTTTCGTATGTAAATGGCGGCCAAGAGCTAACAGCTAACCAAACTTTGGTCAAAAGCAGAAGAGCAATAAATCACTTAACAGTTAAACGCAACACACAAATACCCTTTCATGGCATTCATATGAATAATTGGTTTATTAAACTTTGAGTGCGTTGGCTTGAAGTTTTGATTCATCAAAAGGCGAAGAAGTTGTATAAATGAAGTTGTATTAAAGTAAATAGTCTCTACTGTGTAAAATAGCAACGCTCACAACCTATTCCAAGTTCCACACCACATAAAAGTGTATACTACATACTAGATAGATATTGTTGGTATCATTAACTTACCATTTCCTTTCGCAGCGTCGCTATCTGTGCGTCCAGAGTGCTGCCCGTTACATTGATTTTAGCAGGTGAGCTTGGAGTTAATGTTGTTATTGTTGTTGTTGCTGCTGCTGTTGTTGTTGTTGTTGTTGTTTTCTTTTCAGTTTCATTTGCATTGGCAGCCAAGATTGTTGTTGTTATTGCCGCTGTTGCCGCTGACTCTGCTTTAACCGTTGCTGATTTATCGTTTGCATTATCTTTGCTGCTGCTGTCTTTCGATGCTTGCTTATCGATGTTGTTGCTGTTGCTGTTGTTGTTGTTGATGTTGCTTTTGTTATCACTAACTATTTGGCTTGCTAATTTGTTGCCGCTTTCGTTCTCCTTGTTGTTGTTATTGCTGTTTTCGAGCTCCTGCTGCGCCTCAACATCGCTCAGCAGACCCGAATCGGAGCCGAGCAGCTTATTGAAGCCGCTTAGAGATTTTGGCAATGGCGGCAAGCCGCTTATCGACATCCCGCTGCTGATTAAAAGAGAAAAAAATTATAATCAAAATTAGTTGATATATATGAATAAAAAGGGTTTTTACAGCTTAAGATACCTGCGCTTGCCACCCAAATAGCCATAACCGTGCCAATAACTTATTACTGGCCCATCATCATCATCATTACCATGATCATCATCATCATCGTGATCATTGTTATAACTATCCTTAAGACCCACATCATGCAAGACCAGCGGCAATAGGCCATGGTCATTGTCATTATCGTAGTCATTGTAGTCACTGCATGTTGTAGGCGTTTGGCCACTCCCCCCGCCCCCACACCACTCCACACACTCGTCGTCGTCGACGTCGTCGTCGTCGTTGTCGTCAATGGTAAAGAGGCCATCTTGAAATCGCTGATACCAACGTGCCACATACGAAACACTTGGCGCAAATGGCCCAAATGCATTGCGGCATTCATCGAGTATCTGGGCGGGATTGAGGCGCCGACGGAAGCCAAACAAGATGCACTGCTGCAGCTCGACGGGAGTGGGAGCCGGTATTGGCGATAGGAACAGCTCGTCCAGATCTTCGGACATTGTTGTTGCTGTCTTTAACTTGCGTTTGAAGCGACTTAAGACATTAGCTGTAAATTGGCAGGTTACGAATTTGTAAGACTTTGAACTGAGTAACTTCATTTTTTGAGGTAAGATTCAAAACACAACAAGTAACAGCAACACAGAGCAATGAACATTTTGAAGTGTTAGCAAAAATGTGAAAATTGTTTATTTGTTTTTTTTTTTTGTGTTGACCAAGCAGCGAATTTGAGTCTTAAGTTTAAGCTTTATCTGATCTTTTGCTGGGGCATTTTGAATATGTATTTTTCTTTCAAACGATAAGCTGACAACAATGACATTTCAATCTCTGCTATTAGCCACAAACACACACACACACTCAGACACATACATTCTGCTATAGGCTCCACTCAACTGGGCTTAGAAACCAGTAACCAAGGCCAGCAGCTATTGGTTGAAGTAAACCACTGCCACTGAGGCGGCAAAAACATAATATCAGAGAGCCAGTGCTGACAATAAGCTACATTTTGGCTGGTTTTCTTCTTGAGGTTGATTGTGGAATCTGATATTTTCAAACTTGATATGCTGTCACATATCAATAGATAAGAAGTTATTAATACCCTATGCTATGGATATTTACAATGATCTTGATGTATTTGAGACGAGTTTCTGAGTTGTTTTTGGGCGCATGTGATTGACAAAGAAGATTAGAAATTCCAACTTGAATTTTATATGTATCTTGAGTTGATTTTAAAGTATTTAACGTTAGTTTTAAAGGGGTTTTTATACAAATTGATACTTAAGACGAGCTGAAGCTGATTTTAAAATATTTAAGTTAGTTTAGAATTGTTTTTAAATGGTTATAAGAGAAATTGGAATTCTAGAATCTTAAAACACAAAGTTTTCAATTTTTTAACATATTTACAATTGTATATTTTGTTAATCTTAAAGAAACAAAAATGCTGAAAATTGACTAAAAAGTTAAAGATATATAAGCTAGTTCTTGAACAAATTATTCAAAAATATCTGATAAATGCAGATAATCAATATAAGGTTATTCTCATTAGCATCTCCAATGCCAAACTTAAGCTAAAACAAGCTTAAAATCAGTCAACACAAAGGAATAACTTTTGGTTGTGTCTATTTCCCTGTCTGATGGCTTAAAACTTGGGCGACACTGACAATAAACGCTTTTCTAAAAGCACTTAAGTTTACTATTGTGTGCACAATAATATTTTAAACATTATTATTATTATTAAAGTGCCACAAGGGGCATATTTCATTGCAGAATGCCAGCCAGGTAAAAAGTTAACGCTCCATTGTCGTTAGTCGCATTGGCTGCTAAGAATGCCAACAAACGAGTCCAAAACAAGTTGCATCAAAGGCCACTAAAGTCAGTCATAGATACACAGCAACAGAGTTGCTGAGAACGATTTGACAATGCGAGAAACGTGCGACTTGAGATACTTTGTGCTATTGTTGTTGTTGTTGCCATGCAACACGCAGCTGACCCAATTGCTGGGACAACTAAATGGTTAAATGGAAGTTGTGTCTAGCGTTTAGTGGCGATTAAACTCTTAAACAGATAATATGCTTTCAAGCTAGTATCTCTAGCTCGTTTAACTCAAATCGCGCATAGATCAGCTGCAAATTGGCGGCTACCCAAAAGAGTTCAGCCCATAACTTAGATGCAGATGCCGAGATCCCAAAACCACAATCATTTTTGCGCTCATGCATTTTATCAGATTTATCGGTCACGGCGTGGCTTAAGATACATTTTTTTTATTTTTTCGTACGCTTGGCTGCCTTGCCGAGCTTCATTTGCAGCCAAGTTAAGACGTCGACGTCGACAGTGACAGCCGGACTGCGCAGTAGTTACTAAAGCTAGTCTCCCCCAGACAGAAATGCATTATGTATTTAAGTTGGCTAATTGCTTGACTTGGTTGTGCGCTCTTTGTGTGTAAGTAAGCAAGTACGCTTTGCCAATCGCTAATTTGTGTGAACAGCCTAGCCGCAGAGAGTATTTCTCTATTTGCGAAAGATACTTTTCGTTTTTGTATCTGGCTGCAACATTGTTTCTTGGCTTGGCTAGTTGAATGCCCGATTTCACTACAAATACGCCACAACAGCAGCAACATAAACAAAGCTCTCTAAGCTTGAACAACAACAACAGAAACACAAAGAATTCCTCAATACAGGAAGCAATAATCACAATATAAGCGTTAAGAGCTTGAAGCTGTGCGTTCCTCAGCAATTGGCCATGCTGCCATTTATTATTTATTTATTTTCATAGCATATTCTCTCACAGATACTTGAGCACTTTTTTATGCTTGCTATAAGTATCAGTGTAATTATATTTTATTTATGAACAGTTGCCCAAAACCGGACATAACAACAACAAAAAAAGACCTTTTTTCAGCAAGTCTTTGCCATTAACTTGAAAAAATAATCACCCAAAAAAATAAAAAATGAAGTGCAAAATACATATTTAGCACGTTCGAAGTATTTAAAAGACAAAACAATAAAATAAAAAAAAAACACAGCCAAGAGACAACGTTTGGTTAAGCGAACAAGATAAAATATAAAACAAGTCGAAAAAAAAGAAACATAAACAAAATGAATGAAGTTTTTTCTTTATTTTTCTGTTAACGTTGCACTAAAATTTTAATTGATGAAAGAGATTTTGTTATGTTGATGTGATTTAAGTTTTAATGTTTAAGGGCTGATAAACATAGATAAACCAAAGCTAAACAATTTATGTCAAAGCGATAACTCTAATTTTTCCATTATATAAATCTTTATTAAAGTCTCTAACAGATTGCTTTAAAATCATATTTGATTGTTTTTATTATTCATCTAATCGATTAATTACAGCCAGTTAAACTAACTAATTAAGCATTTTAAAATGTTAAAAATGCTGGTAAATAGTAACAGTGACAAATCTAAACAAACAAACAAGTCAATACATATGTCAGCAAATTACTCAAAGCTTGTAAATAAATAAAAATTACATGTTTTTTTAACGAGTATACGTTTATTACTCAGCTACATTTGCATGTGGTATTCCTGCCCTTGATTAGCAAAAACAAAAAAGAAGAAAACAACGGAAAAACCTGCTGTGAGTGTGCTCGGCATGAGCCATAAACAATATGCAGTTAATTTTGGCAGCTGACTGGCGCCAAAAGCACAGCACGATGTACATAAAATTTCACCTGTACTCTGTGTATAGGCAAAGTGCAGGTAATTACGGCAAAAGCATTTTTATATTTGCATTGCCTCTCAACAACAAGAAGAATGAAACATGCAACAAGGCTTTCAGTGCACTGGTTATTAATTAAGCCAAAAATGGTACACATACCTTAAATACGCTCACTATTTAAGTATAATTTGTATGTCGTTGATTGTTGTTGTTATTATTGTTGTTGTGTCTGATTGCTTCATATTCACAGCATGGCAAGTTCATTAGCCCCCCCAAATAGCTAATGACTCTGTTGTCTTTTAATACAACAAGTAGTGGTATATACTATTTAAGCAGGCATTAATATTGATTTATAGTATATAGAATCGGTCGGTTGCTCTATATGGCATATTGGCGGTTTTTCTAAATGAAGATTTCTGTCTTGATATCACTTGTTATGGCAACGGCGACGCCTTTTCGCAGTTTTCGACCTACGCGCTAACATTTTAAATATTTTAATTAATTAGCTCAAGTGTTCGTAAATGGCTAAAACCAAAACTCAATCGTATCTCACATGGTTTGAACGAGTCTGAACTGTCTGCTAAATGCGGCTGATTGTGACTTTGTTGTGGGTGTATTTAAATAAGAACTTATATTTGTAAAGAAAGTGGATACAGAGATAAAATGGCGAAACAATTTTAGATTAAAATGTTGCGTAATAAGATAATATTGTTTACTTTTTACAGCTTTCTGCTATTATTTATAGTCATTTCAAAATTGTGAGTAATGTTTATTTAAATTTTTTTGATACTTAGTGCTCTTAGCTTGAGTACAAACACTTTCTACATATATATTCAAGATTTTAAAGAGCAAAACATTTAATGATAAAACTTAACACAAGAAACAAATAAAATGTGAGAAATGTGCATTACTTATTTTTCTCCGTTCTTACCAAATAAAATATTTGTTTTATAGAAATCCAAAAATGTTTATAAGCATGATCTTAATCAGCAAAATGTTGACTTAACGAAAAAGATTACCACGATCATAAAACTAATCTCGTTTGTATTAAAAAAGAAAGTATGGGAACACACACTAAGAATTCCATGAAAATTCTTTCTAAAGTAAACTTTCTTAAATTTTTTCAACACACTTCCATTATTAAGATCACATAGAGACACAACTTAAATGAAGCAAAGCCATAAAGCGCAGGCAAAAAAAGTACATATAGTATGTAAGATTTTCCACGTGCAGGCAGCGGCAGAAGCAGCAGTCCAATGCTTAAGGTCAACACAAATAACTTTGGGCTATATATATGTATATGGATATAGACAGTTCTTGAGGTATAAAGCACATTAGAAAATGAACGTATAAACATAGAATAATGTATATATATATACACAAATATGTAAGTAGGCACAGCTTTGAATGTTTGAAAACTGTTTGGTTATTAATTAAGATGGAAAAACACATTGCAACTAAAATTTTACACAGGTTTCTTTGCGAGACTCGAACTCAGAACGCACACAGAATTATTTTGGCTCAGTTCTTTGCGGCATTTGCAAAGCATAGCAACATTTTTATGATTTTTGTTCTGTACAATTATTTTTAATTGTTATGCAGCCTCGTTTTTGTTTTTAGAACGCACACACGAACAACAACAACAGAAACAACGACAACAATAAGCTACGTAAATATTTTGATCGTTTTGGTCGGGGAGCGTTTTTTTTCTTTGACGCGTACTCACTAATTAGAATTTGTACAAACAATATGGGAATTATAAACATATAATTTGGTTTTTGTAATTCCGTTTTTGGGCCTTTCGACTGTAATTTTTATGTGTTGGGTTGGGTTTGTTCTCGCTTTGATAGCGCTGAGAAATTCGCGTGCTACTAAAAGTCAAACGTTGGCGACTTTTTGCCACGTCCAATATCTCAACTCATTCATTTTCTCTCACTCTCGCCTCGAGCGGCAGAGATACAAAAGGCACACAAAAGTTCTATCTATCAGATGCATATATCTGAACGTACATATGTATTTGTGGATGCAGAGAACAGCTGAAAGAGCTGAGAAAATTAGAAAAGATCAAGACAAAGATAAAAATATATAAGAAATGCGTGTATTGATTTAATAAAAATAAAATAACAAACAGGGTGCGTATTTGTCGCCAGAGCATCTAAGAGATGAGCACACAAAACTATTTCTAAAAACAATTAAATTGAGAATGGGACAATTAAATGCAAGGGAGAACTAAGAGAACAAGAGAAAAATGTAAGCTAGATGGTCATAAAATAGAAAAAATTATTACGTTTCTAATAAGCGTATAGAGATTTTATGGCTTTTAGTACTTTAGATCTTAACGCTTGGATAAACTTGTGTTAAGAGGACATTGACATTTAAAAGCTTAACTATTTTAAAGCTAATACTTTTAGTATTCAAACTTTATGATTGAGATTTAATAAGGGCATTTTTAAGATCAACTTAAGTACCGAAAAAAGTTACAAATGGCTCCTTTTTTAAATATCTATATTTTGTACAGCTTGATTTCACTGAGCGAAATATTTAACTTATAATATTAACATTTAGCGATTCCTAAAACAATTTAAAAAAGTATTCGCACAAAATTCTCTCATTGCAAAATATATGTATAGTATAGAATCTAAACCTTTTTCTTTTCGATTACTTTTTTCTACAAAATCAAATTTATTTTTCGTTAAGTGCACACCCCAATAGAACTGTAACTGTAGTTTTTGAATGAAAACCACCCTGTGGCAGCACACACGTCGACAGCCGCTACAATAGCTATTTATAGATATAGATATTATAATAACAAAATAACACGTTGTTTTCTCTATGTAGTACATCATCATATTTTCCTCCGCCTGCTGCTGGCTTCTGGCTGCTGGCCGCTGTTCAATGAGCCAAAGGGTAAAACCTCAAAAAAAAAAAAACAGCACTGTGACAAAAACAGAATAGAAGTAAAATTCGGGCACAACGCGTTGCTCATTCAGAAAAAAATAGATATGAAATGACGAGTAGGATGCTTGTTGGATGCCATCAAATTTGTTATGCTCCCCGACAGCGTCGACAGGCAACAAAAATACTACAACTATAGACCACATTACCCTTGCCCCCGGTGCGAGAATCGAGAATTGGGAACGCGTCGTCGTTGTCGTCGTCGATGTTGTTGTCGCAGTATAAAAATAAACTCGGAAAAGCGATGCACGCACAACAACGACGAAGCCAGAAACGCTACCGAAAATAGTGCATCCAATCGCGCAGGTGGCAAATGGGAGCACGAACGGGATGCGTTGCGACTTAAAAGAATGCAACAAAGACAACAACAACAACAACAATAACAACCAGGGCGCCATTTTGCTGGCAACGTTGTCATAAATCTTGAAATGCCTTTTTAGCCAACTTAACTCAACTCAACGCGGTTCGGGTCGATTTCTCGCAAAACCAACCTACGTGATCATAATATCAATAGTTGACCCAGAAATCACAAAAAACGTTTATAAACATTTTTTTTGCTTAATAAAGGTTTTCAGCTCTTTTTGAATCAACAAATCAAATGGGCCCGCAGCCCGCAGAGTTCATTGTATGATTAATCAAAATAACTGAAAGCATTGTGTTTGAGTTTCGTTAGAATGAAAGAGAGAACGAAAGGTTTCAAGCAGTCAGAACCGATTAACAAGTTCACAGTGTTTGAATAAGGTCAAAGTAGAGGGAACTTCCGCATAAATTATAAACATTTTTTTACTAACTTGAAAATGTTCAAGAAGTGAAGGATTAAATACTATTTAAAATTCAAATTTTCCTCCAATTTTCGGTTATTTCTAACCACCAAGTTCATAGTGTTAATAAGGTCATACAACATTAAGAACTCAAACAACAAATCTTTTAAGTACAAAAGCCTTTAGATTAACTCGGAACAGAAAGTTTGCTTGACTAAGTACAAAGTACACAAAGCTGAAAATCTAACAATAATTGGCCGCTCTTTCAATGCCACACTCTAATGGGCCATAATTTAAGCATTGTATTCTAAAAGAGATCTCAGATGGAGCGCTAATTAACTGAGAAGTCACCTAAAATAAGGTAAGAAAAAAAAACCTTGCACATAAACAACTAAAACAATAACAAAACATTTAACGAGTTGGCAGAAAGAGGGTCAAGCTCAGTTCTGTGTGTGTGTGTGTGTGTGTGTGAGAGAGTGTGTTGACTGAAATTGAATGCGCTTTCATAGCCATAAATGAAATGATATCAGTTGTAGATTTATATGCACAGGGCCTCTCACGTACAACGACAACAACAATAACGCCCCCACCTTTCTTCACATTCGCTTTCATTTAAATGCAAAACTTGGCTTATAATATATATATATGCGTAGTACCTCGCTAGGTTTCTGGGCCTGGTTTCTAAGCTGAGTTTGCTTGGCTCATTTGTGAAATTTCTAAATAAACAACTAAGTAATCATATGCAAATAAGCTAAGAAAAAGAAGCCGCAGATAGCTCTCGGTTGATTTCACGTTGGTTGCTTTGGTTTGGTTTGGTTTGGTTACCCAGAAAAGATTTCGTTTAGTCTGGTGACCTGCGTTCCATACGATTCGTTTCGGGTTTCTCTTTCGAGTCCAACGAAAAGCGAAATTTGATTTCGGTTTTCTGATTAGTAGAACTAACCGAAAAAAGACCAAAAAACCATCGACAACACCTTTGCGAATAGCATTTTAAGAGTGTGTAAGGTGCGGAGGGTTTTTTTTTTTTTTTTTTGGTATTTTGTTAATTTATGCACCTTGTCATCGCTGGCTTTTAACGATGGGTCGATGGTTTTTGGGGCTAGAAACTGTCGAGCTATGCGATATTGAACGCTTTGACTAGACAAAAGCGAAAGTCGTCTGGTAATATATCAAAATATGCTTCGTGAATTATTTACATGTGTTTGAAGAAAAAAAAACTTAACATAGAAAAAACCATAAAAAAAACCTAATATTATAAAATATTTGAAAATTTCGAAAAGAAGCCGAACAATCGCTGAATGCAAAATTTGCAGCTATTGTCGTTTCCATTTAATATTTAAGTCCCCTAATTCGAACTAATGACTATTTTGTATATTTATTTGTGGCTATTATAAAACTTGCATATGTATATTTGGTATTAAAAAGTTTTTTTTTAAATTGTGAAAGTACTTAAGATACTGCTTAAGTTTATCGTAAAAATGCTAAAGAAAAAAATCCTAAGGATTAGTTTCAAAATAATAAAAATGTTTGGTAAGCTTACAAACCATTTTTTTTTTACAACAGTGTGGTTACTATAAACTTATAGTTGTTTAAAATAAATAAATAAAGATTCAGTTTCACATCTACAAATTTTTTATACTTGGTAAAAGCTTGGGAAGACGAAAATTTCTCAACTATCAGTAAAATTGAAATCGTTGCTTGAAAAATCTGTTCTTAAGACTTTTTTAGAAAAAACTTCATACTTAAAGATAAACACAAATGGTTACATTTTATACCCAAGATAAATATATCGTGTATAGCTGCTATTTATCTTTAAAAAAAAATATGTTTCCTTATCATTTAATGAAATTTTATACAGAACTTAACTAAATAAACATTATCCACTTGCCATATGCCCATTTTGAGCCCACTTTTAAGTTCTCAAATCCATATGACGAAAGCTTAGTCACGGTTTCTGTTATTTTTATCGGGCGTATTGCCAAATCTAAAGTGCTTAAATCATCGTTCATAGTTCGCCAAGTCTTTGTACATATTTGGATAATAACCAGTGATTTCTAAGCAAGTGAAATTCCGCATTTACATTGGCCAAGCAACAACAACAACAACTAGACAAAAGTCAAAGCACTTGTGGCAGCAGCAGTGTGGCCGATTGGAGCAGGAAACTTGAGCAATGAGCGCACTTGACTGCATAGTTTCATTTTGTATCCATAAGATACAAATCAGCAGCAACAACAGCTGCTGCTATTTTGGGCAATACACAACACAAACTCATAAAGTTCAATTGCGCCAAAAGCACTTGAGATAAAATAAAAAAACACAAAGCAAAAAGGTGAGATACAAAACGTTATTTTAGATTCAGATAGATTGGTTTGATTGTAAACTTTGATTGCTACACACTATATATATATATCCTTAGATATAACTATGCGTGAGTGCAGCAGCCAGGAATAAAACTAAAAACCGGCTAACAAGTGGAGTAGACCAGCTGGTCCACAAAAAGCCGGAATCTACTACTACGACAACAAACTTTAAAATAAACGAACAAAATTTGAAATTTAAATTTTTGTAGCGCAAAACTGAGCTCAAGTGCATTAAGTGGCGAATTGCTTCCGGTAGCTGCTGAACGGATTGCTTTTGATTCAATTCAGCTCCATTGGGCCAAATAGCCAAGTGGTTCGGGGTGCTACAGCGGTGCTGGTGGTGCTGCTGCTCGTCACAAGTTTCGTAAGCGGCTTCAGTTTTCTTACAGTTTTCTTTTCGCTTCATTTTTGGGCAGCCAAAAAGCACACACACGACTAATGTTATAAATTAACGCAACAGCAACAAAAATTGTACCAAAAAACACAAAAATTGTATCGTCATGTGGGTTTTATGTAAGCCAGGCTTACAGTCAGTCGGTTAGTTAGACAGCTGGTAAGACGGGGGCAGCCTACGCGCACATGTGTGCGTCCAGATCCACATCCCCATTCACATCCACTTCCAGGTCGTCAGCAGCTAGTCACCAGCAGCATTCACTAGTTTTGGCCAATTTTTCCGCATCTGCGATTTTTTTTCTTTCTTTCTTTTTTCTTTTGCAACACAATGTTGTGGTTTGTTATTTGTTGTAGAGTGTTTTTCTCACGTCGATGAGTTTGCATAAAATTAACACAGTTCAACACTGAAAAACGCGCTTAATTAACTAATGCCAACATTATAATAGAAAATGGCCAAGTTATGTGCAACACAAAACTTAATTATACGCCTGTCTACAACAATTTAAAGTGCGTTTGTTTTCTGAAATACGGTTGTGGGAATTTTGGGATTGGAAATCGAATTGATCGACCGTTAAGCTGGCGGCAAAAAGAATAGCGAGAGAGTTCAAAAGAACCTGTCTATAATAACTCTTGAAAACGAAACAATAAAATCGAACCGAAAGTTAAACAATCAAAAATTAAAAGTGCCAAAAGAATAAATGAAAGGTAAGATAATTGGATAATGGAAGGTCAATTCTATGCAAATAATGACCTAAAAATAAATTCAAAGTTAGGCAAAATTTAAAAGCGAATGAAGAGACTTTTACTTAGGGTTAAAACTAAAACTAAAATCTTTTTGAGTACAGGTATAAATCAGTTTGATAAAAACAAACATTTTTTAGGAAGAGGTCATGAAATTAACACTGAATATTTTAAAGTTCAACTGAAAACTAAAGCTAACAAACTAATTTTATGACACACCAAAGTTCAGCATGAAAAAGACCATCTTTGTTAGAGACTATATCAAAAAAGAGCGTTAGAAACTTGTGTAGAAAGTTGCCGTGTTTTCACACTTGACCCAAAGCTAATACAAAGCCAAATATTTGTACAGCTGGAAAATGTGCTGCATAGAACAGCAACAAACACAAAGTCCAAGAACCGTTACATCGTTGAGATCTTTAAGAATCTGAAAATGTATGGCCTTGTTGTTGTTGTTCTCAGAGTCGCCCCAGTCATAATACAGATCAACGAATCGCTGTCATTGCTGTTGCTACCAACAACAACAACAGCAACAACAAACATCTGGAAGTTACAATCAGTTACAGTAAAGTGTCAGATGCTTAGCAATTATGATGATTATGAGGGACTCGACAGTTCACACAGAACTTGAGAGAGACTAACTGACTAACTGACTGACTTACTGACTCTCTGGCTGACTTTAGACGACATAACCCCGTATACCGTAAACAAACCTTTATTTAAGCCAGACTTTTTTGAGCTTGACGCGCACTTTGTGCTACTTATTTCGAGAGTTGGCTTTTGGGCTGTTTTGGGTTTTTTTTCTTTTTCTGTCACATCATCTAAAACAGAGGCCCAGCACTTGTCAGCTAGTTCGTCAGTCAGTCAGTCAGTCAGTCTGTCAGTCAGTTGTTCAGTTAGAGTCGCTTTGCCATACTTTAACGGTTCTCACACTCACTGCGGCAACCGAATCTGGCGTGTGTATCTTTGGCAGCGAGTGGCACTCATCATAATTACAACGCAGCAACAACAGCAACAACAATTGACTGACTGACTGACTGACAGACACATGAGGCACAGGCAAAAGGCAACGTGTCTCGAAGTACACAGTAAATAACATCGAGTAAGATATTTGTAGCTTAACAAAAAAAACAAATAATAAAAAAAATAAAATACTTCAGAAAAAATCGAGGCATAGGCTAAAAATATTTTATATTAATATTTTTCAACAGTCTTAAGTTATTCAAATTACTTCAATTCTACAAGATCGAATCATTTTTTGCAGTGTACTTGTCTTCACTATCGCGCACACACAATTCCACAGTTGCCTTTTCATATACGACTCTAGTGTTTATAATTTATGATTGCTTTGCGTGATTTTACATTTCTGTGTTATTAGTCTAAACTTGGCTCGGAATCTGTACGTTCGTGTCTTTGTTTTTGCAGCATGTGGAATGAAAAAACCAACCTAGCCACCTACATACGTTCGCACCACGTTGGACCTATGAAGGCAGCCCACACATCAGGCTAAAAGGGGGTGGGGGGGAGGGTTGGGGAGTTTTGAGAATTGCACGTTGTGGCCAAATTGTGTTTGGAATTTTGAATGCTGTGGCGATCATTAAAATCAATTCTGATTCATTAGGCACAATTGATGGCTTTGTGTGCACTCGCTTGATCCTGAGTTCAGGTGCATTGCGGAGTGTGGGATTTTCAAGTCAACAATCAAAAAAAGATCTATTGATTGCTAAATTTGTGCCATAATTAATAGTCAACAAATTACACCAATGTTTTAATTTACAACCTAAATGCATTTTTAATCTTATTGTGTAAAGAGTTCATTAACGATTTTATGCCCCAAGACAAACCAAGACAAAATATGTAAGGTCAATCTAGTCAACACTCGAAGAATATTATTTTCAAATCTCTGTCTAACCTTGAGACTTGTTTTAGTGCGTCAAAAATATATCACAGCAATTATTTTCATTTGCCCATCATTAATCACACAAAGAAACCACATAAAACAAACAAACAAACAAACGATATGGGAGTTACAAATAAATGAAACAACTGCTGGCCAGCTGTCAAGATTTTTGACCCAAACACACTCGATATTTGTCAACATGTTTGTTAAGGAAGCGATCGATGTTGTTTTAGCTGCTCAAACATAGGGCAACAGGAAGGGACGGAACACGAAGGGTAGTAGTTGCGTTTCCGGTTAAAGCAGAAACTAAACAATCTTTGTCTTTCAGTCAAATGGTTATTGCCACAGTTATGATCTTAGAATTTCCATGAAAAAACGCGCAAAAGATATGCAAATGGCATCTTGGGTAAACATGAATAGAAGCAAACAAAACAAACTGCGATTTGTGAATGCATTTGCTTAAAGGCACATTTTCAAATGTATTTGTTGTTTTTGTTGTTGCTGTTGCTGTTTATTGCTGTTGCAATTCCCAGAAAATTATGCTTGGAAATTGAGAGACTGCATCGAGAGCTGAAGTTTTGAAGTTGGAGTTGGAGTTTGCCTTTCGCGTTTTTGTCGTCTCGCGATTACGACACAGTTTTCGTTTCGTTTTTAATAATCATTTGCAAATGTCTATTAGGCCGCCCCCCTGACTCAAAGACCCGCTCCAACCCTCCCATCACCCTCTCCATCTCTCTTAGCTGCGCATGCGCAGCGCATTTCAGAGGAAACTGAAACTGAAAATGCTGTTGAAAAAACAAACTTATGGATTACCAAGAGTCGACGACGTTGGCGATGAAAATTTGTGTTTGCAACATGTAAATTAAGACTTTTAGCTCAAATTATAGCGAAGCAAGTCGGGCAACAGCAAATGGGATGGATATAAATATACTACAGCCCGTATAGGGGCCTTGATTTCTTGTAAATTTACTCAAGTATTTGTTATGATAGATGCTCTGTATACAGAGATCTATCATTTTCAACTTCACAAAGAGTTAGACGCCCATGTTTGCCTTTGAATTATAGTCATCTGAATACAAAAACCAAAAGTAAAAGTTTGGCCAAAGTTTATAAGGAGTGTTTGGCTCTATGTTTTAAATAGCCAACTTGGTGACAAAGTTATGGCAAGTTTTGCGAGCTACAAAATGATGCTTAGACAAAGCTAGGAAACGTGAGAGAGTCTTAAAAGATATTCAAAGAAAATTAATAAGAATGAAACATAATTAGAGTACAAATTTGTGGGTTGCAAGTTTTTAAAGGTTAGAGAATATTAAAGACTTTTTATATACAAGTTAGGGGAATAACAATGAGTGCTTTTATTACACATACATGCCCAAACAATTACTTATACTTACACTAACACTTGCGCATTATGTAAACACGACACAAAACTTCACAAAAATTAGCCAAGCTTACTTGAATTTTTGAGAATCGCGGAGTAGAGCAGTGTCTTAAAAGTCGTTAATTTTAAAAACTTTAAACAAAAAAAAAACCGACTTTTCATTCATTAAACATGAACTTATTTTATTTACCTGAGAACTTAATGCTTTACACTTTTTATCATGCAGATAATGATTAAATACGCAAAAATTTAAATTTTTAAGTGCCAAGACATGAAAAAGTTTCTTTGTAATTCGAAATCATTCAAGTTTTTACATAAAAGTTCATTGGAAAAGTTCCTGTCGAACTTTTGTTGAGATTGACAATTAATAAAACCTATTCAAAACGGGATATCCTTAGTCATATTTTAATGCCTTCAAAGAACATTAGTAACACAAAGTTCCATAAAAATTACAGAACTGACCTGAACTGAACTATTAATGTTGAGATGCTAATGCTGTGAAGCTGTGTGATCTAAGGTGCGGAAATTGCTGGCAATTCTTGACAACGGACAACTGTTGCTCAGTTATGCAATTAAATTAAAATAAAGTTGCAACAACAACACAGTAGCAATACACAACAACAACAATAACAGCAGGCAACGTCGAGTGACCGCATTGCAGTTGTTGCTTTTGTTGTTGCTGCCTGTTGTGAGTGTTGCAATTGCTTTCGCTTTGATTGAATTTATTTTATAATCCACGATGCCAACTGCTTAGCCAGACTATGTTCGTTTTATGTGTATGGAAGTAGTAGTATATATGTATGTATATAACTGCAAAAAAAAAAAAAAAGAAAAAAAATCTGCATCTGTAAGACGGCAATTTATAATTTTTGCATTTTACCCACTGAATGAATGAACATAGGAAACGACGCGTCCGAGAAACGTCCCGTGTTTGCACACACACAAACACATACATACATCGTATGTATGATAAATTATATTATTGGCATAATAATATATTTAACAGTCATAAGCAGTGGAATCGAATCAAGCAGAGAGTGGAGATTGGAGAGTTGTGTGTGATTTACACGCAGGCAATTCATATATTAAAATTTCGCATTAGCGGCTTCCTTCCACCTCGATTGCGATAACACAACAAACGACTTAAAAACAACTAAACAAAGTACAAAACAAATGGAAAGAAGTTGTGATTGGAAAAATAAAAGAAAATACCCTGTTTAAACAAATTTAGGTACAAATGGCAGAGATGGCATTGAGAATTCTATAAATCAGCTTTAAAAATATCTAAGAGTTTCTTTGGTGTTCAGAAAATAGTGAAAGAAATGGAGAAAAAAAAAATGTTAAACCAAAAAAATTACCAACTAAAGATGATTTTATATACCAAGAAAATTCAGTTTTTGAAAAATTTTAAACTTTCCTTGAATTTATAATTTAAATTAATTTTAATATAATAAAAAAAGTAATACCAATAGTATTACCAAATCTGGCGAAACTGACTGACTGCTATCAATTCACAGAAAAAATGGTAAGACATAGTACTTTATCGCTTAATAACAGCAAAGGAATCATAGATGTTTTTGGATTGATTACTATACATATTATAGTTTAAAATATTATCAAACCTATATAAGAAGATACTCTTCTCTTAAATATATAAAATTCACAGGGTATTTAAATGGCAACAAAAAATCACAAAATGAAGGAAAATGGCAAATTGCAATAAATAAATAGAAAACTGTGACTTTTGTTGCTGCTGCTCTCTCTTTCTTTCTATGCGCGAGACTCTGGGCTATGAATTTGCGTTGCAAATTGGATTATGCCTTATTGTGTTATTGTTATTGTAGTAGTTGTCGTTGTCGTTGTAGCTTTGAGGATGTGGCATTGCAGCAGCAGCAATAAAAAATGTCGGCGCATGCGTCGCTGCCACAGTCATTGTAATAACAGTGCAACACCAGAGAGTCGTCTCCTGCTGCTGCTGCAGAGTGGTTGCCACTGAATTTATCTGGCAAAGCGGCAGCCCCTTTAATTATTTGCACGAATTCGGTTTGTTAATCGCCCATTGACGTAGTATCGCATTGATCGTTCATAGACATCTCCATAAATACCCATACATAGTATGAGTAAAAGTGCAATGAAAGCCCCACAAAAAGGCACACTTCAATTAAAGGGGACGGACACGAAGCGATTGTCGACATCGCCGACATTGCATTTGGAGTTAGTTAGATAAACAAACAGCTCGCCAAATTACAGCATTGTTATCGCAAGCAAAATTTATGATTGAATTGAGCATTTTCACGTTGCTTTTTTTTTTTTTTTTTGTTTTAATGGGCAAGTGAAAAGCCGAACAGCAACAACTGCAACAAATGTGCCCATCACAATTGCCAAATGAAATGAATTCAAGAAGTTTAAATGCCAATGACCGACCGCTGTGTGTTGCACTTAGCGAAGTTGCCCCCAAAATGCGGCATGCAAAGTGAAAACTAATGATAGAATTGCTCTAATGTTGCCCAGTAGTAGCAATTACCCAAGGGAAAAATTGCTGGCACAAACATGGAAACATGGGAAATGTGCTTTGAATGCAGTTATAGAAAATGGAATAATTTAGATGAAGAAGTAACAGTTACTTAAAGAAATATAGATTGAGAATTTAATGAAAAATATATCTATATATTGATGAAAAGATTTCCCTCTCATTTAACCCGAAGTTTATTTGACTGTTCAATAAATTAATCTTACAAATTTCGAAAAGCTCTAAAAAAAAAAGAAACCAATTTGTCTTTTACACAAAGCACTTTAATTGCCTGCTTTAATTAGATAAAACTGGTTTACCCTCCTCACATGCATATTGAAGTCTTCAATCTAAATACTTTCTGATTGTAAATTACTTTATAGCTTAAATCATGCCCCCAAAAAAAGAAAAGAAGAGGAAGAATTACTTTTTGGGCAGCATATCATTTAATCAAAAGCTCGTTAGTCTGCGCACACAGTTTGCGCTTGAATTTTTAATGGCTTAATCAGTTTCGGTTGTGTTCGGGTTAGTTTTTTTTTTTTTTTTTTGGTAGGGGAGGAAGCCACAAGGAAATTGCATCGGAAAGCGATACAAAAGAAGCACATCAAGAGTTTGTTTTTTCTACACACACATATAGTGTATTTTTTATGGGTACACACACAGCACAAATTGATTTGATATGTGAAGACGGATAATTGGTTTTCGAGCGGGGTGGAGTGGGCAATAGAAAAGCTTTCACGCCATTTGAGCTGAGTTGCATTATTGAGTTAGTTTCATTTACAGCTTAATTAGAGCGCCCTGTTGGCCAACCAGAATAATTTGGCAAAATTCATTTCCCACATTGCTATGTACCATATTTAAACAATCATTAAGAGCTATAAGTATGAACATAATCAAAATCAGGTTTCAATCTTAAGAACTTCATTACCCAATAAGCGGATACAAATAATTGCAGTTAAAGCTCGTGATCTTAATTAGGATCACGTTTCAAGCAAAAATTGTGTTAGCATCTACATTTCGCCAAGCATTTCAACATTATAACTGTTCTGTGTGTTGTTAGAGAATGTTATTACTCATAGCAATAATAAGCTTGAGAAGCAATTTAGAGTCGAATGTGCGTGTAAAATTGATCAACTGATTCATTGGCAAGTTCTATAACGATTTTCACAGCTTTCTCTCAACATGCTAAAAACTTGATGCAACATAATTGCCATCGATTCTGGTGTATGTGTGTCTGGGAAGAAGCTAACTACTAACATTTTGCTCACGTTAAATGTATGACTAATCGATATGAAGAGCAAAAGAGAGAGAGAGAGATGGATAGAAAGAGAGAGACTCTCTGGGAGACGGTTACGCTTGGTTGAGTTTCTCAAGCTTCAAGACCCGCATATGGGTAGCTTTAACGACTATACGAATTGTATATTTGCATTTATATTGAATTTTATATAGCGTATGTGTATATCGTAGTTATGTGTGTGCGAGATCGCTCAAATGCCAAACAATGTGAGTCACGATAATCAGCAGCGTTGAGCACACCGCAAACACACACGTCCAGCACAGAGAGCTTATAAGGTGCGAGGGTGGCAAGGGTAATGCGTGTACAGAAGTAGTTCCCAGGTGAAAATGAAACATGTTAATCCAAAAGGTAAGCTATGCAGAATGATATGGTTAGATAAGCTGGGTGGGTGTTAAAAAACTGCTAATGAACTTTTCATGGTCTTTAAGTGTATAGGTTTTGGGATTAAGATTAAAACGTTTGTGAAAACTTGATGGAAAAGTTTCTTATCTGAAAGCAAAGTAAGAAAGAAGGGTGGAAAACTGGCATAAATTAGTATACATACTAATCTAGTTTGCAGTTAGAGCTAACAATCATTAATCCAAAGCTGAAAGAACCAAGTTAGTTTTAAGATAAACAAGGCGTATGAATATCTGTACTAGGTAATCAACAGTTAGTTGGTTAGGAAGGTAATGAAAGAATAGGTTAGATTATTATACGTAGTAGAAAGTATTTCTTTGAATAGTAAAAAAAAAAAAAATTTAAAAATAAAATATTTTCAACAACTCGTCAAAGAAAATGACAACAATTTGAACACTTTTTAAAATCAATATTAGACTTTCCTAACCTTTGTTGCTGCCCTCGTTTGTTTAACGACTTACAGAGAGTTATATGCGCAGTTATAAGTATTAACAACGCTTTGAATATTGTACTACAGTGACTGAAAACGAGTTTTGATTTGTTGAAATAAGCGTTTTATAAAAAAATTGAACACAAACCAAATATATATATATATATACACACAACTTATAGATTTATAATTGTATTTATAGACAAACAAGACATGAGTAGACGATACGTTGGCAACAGTTGTTGTAAAAATATTGCAAGATGTTGCAGTGGCAGTTGCAGCAATAGCAATCGAGCGTAATGCGCACACATGCAACGTGCCACAGCGGCAGCAGCTACAGTAGCAACAACACCTTTGAAATGGTGTCAGCAATAATTTATCAACGAAAAAAATGAAAAAAAGAAAAAAAAATGAAAAGAAGCATAAATAAACCAGGCAAAGCTGTTCAAAACCGCATCTAAGACTGAAGAGAACCCGAAACGTTGCCAGATATTTGCATGAGCAGCCAAACACAAAAGACAATGGGACAACACACATACATGCATACTTACATATATGTATCTGTGAGATACGAGCTATCTGAAGTGCTGTTGTTGCTGTTGTTGCTGGTGGCCCAGGGCATGTAAAGCGTGTCAGCAGAGTGCAGTGAAACTCGGTGAAATAATTGCGGTAAGCGCATAAATAAAATTACACATGTTGCGATTTTACAAGCCGGGGCCTACAGTGGGCGACAGACACGCCCCCCTCTTGATGGTAGCCCTACAGCAGGCAGGCAGGCAGGCAGGCAGGTAGTGTAAGGTAAGCAACAGTTATTTGTATCTGTTGGTAGCATCTTTGTATCTGTCAGATAGCTGCGGCCGCTTATCTTATCTTACGCGCCCCCTTTTTTTCAAAAATGCCAGGCAATTTATTGATTTTTCTTTCAGTGAGCTGATAATGCAAGAGAGAGAGAGAGGGGAACTAAAGGGTCTGTCAATCAGGCAACAACTAATTAACGAAAAATGACGTTGACAACACACACACACACACACACACAGCAGCCGTTAATTCCACGCGTGTCCTTTTAACAGGCAACAACAAAAGGGAAGTGAGAGCAACAGGGGTTAAATCTTATTGCTTTCACTACATTTATCCTGTCAACGGCAATTTTTATGGCATTTGACAGGCACTTCCAAGGAACTACTTACAATCAAACCTCAAACGAAATTTTTAGGGTTCTTTTTCTGGGTTCGAGTTCTGTAAAAGGTCACGTTGGCGGAAAACCAAAATACAAAACATGTGCATAAATAATATTTCCTAGAAATTGGCATTAAGTCACGATCGAAAGTCACATTAACGCAAATTGTTAGGATTTTTAGAAATTGTCACGAAATCTGTTATGCAGGATTACCTAACAAAGGATTAGAAAACAAGAAACTAAAATTCCTGATCTTATATAAGTACGTAAAGCCCATATTATATTATCGTACTTTTCATATACGTATGTCTGCGACTTTATTTTATCTTTGATATCCCGCTGATAACGGTTCTTTATTGTTCTTTCTTTCATTTAGTAATGTATATTATCGTTATTTCAACCTGTTTTTTCTTTAAAGTATTTATAGATTATGAGGAAAAAAAAATTACGATTATTGTTTAATTAAGTGAGTCACAAGAGAGTTCAATAAAATAATGCATCTGTGACTAATCAAATGCAAAAATAAAACTCGACTTAGACTTTATTGCTTTGAAATATTTTTCCTATTTGTGATACTAAGGGAATCCCCGAATTATTAGCCTAATGATGATGATAGGCTCAGATTATTCTCCCTCTAGAGTCTAGAGGGTTAGAGAGTTATTTTAAAAACTAAAGTTTTAAACTTACCGCTTGACATTGCGACAACGTTTCTCGTTCTCTCGTTCGGCCTCCTTGACGCTGTCCCAGCTATCGCCTACGCCCGAGGAGGACATGTCGTCCAGGCGCTCCTCATCCTCCATGCCCGAATCCTCCAGGGAGATGTGACAACTGGTCAGTGTGACCTGTTTGCCATTGTCGCCCACCTCGATCCAGTCCGAGGTTCGAATCCTCTGCGATCGCTCCGTGCCATAGGGCGATGAGTCCGAGGAGCAGCCCGAGGGGCAACGTTTGCGGGGCGTTGAACTGCCATTACCATTACCATTATTATTGTTGTTGTTGTTGTTGTTGTTGCTGTTCTCTTTGAGAGTCTTGTTGATGGCATAGGTGAGTGTGTCCTCCTCATCGCCATCGCCATCGGCATCCTCCACATTATCCGCATCCACATCCTCAGTGTCGGCATCCTCAATAGAGTTATAGCGTGGGCGTGGCATCAACGACTGCGACTTGGTCGTGGGCAGCTGTTCCAGCGAACAGGAACGATTACGCATCGCCGCCAGCTCCGAGATGAGCAGCTCATGGAAGGCATGCTTCTTCACCGGCGTGTTCCCAGCACTCAGCGAGCTGATGTTGATGCGTGTACAGTTGCCCGCCGCCTGAATGGTCACCTGCTGTTCCCGCTCGCTGCGCGCCCGCTCCCGCTCCCGCTCCAGTTGGGAGCGCTTGTGCCGCTCCAGCTCGAGTTCCTGCTCGAGCAGCGCTTGATGCTGTATGGCACGCTCGTGCTTCACGATGATGGTTGTGTCCGCGGCGGATTGCTTCTGCGATTGACTGACGATGATCTCGGAGAAGAGACGCTCCGCAGCGTTCCTCAGATTGTTCTTCAGCTCCACGGTCTTGCCACCCAGATAGCTGCCACCACCGCCGCCGCCGCCGCCATGACTGGAGATGGGGCTGTCTAGTGTGGTCTTGGAGCGCCTAAAGATGCCATTGGCTGGCGTTGCGGGTGGCGCCACAAACACCGGTGGCGGCACCACCTCCTCCTCATCCATGTCCAGTGTTGCCACCGGCAGTTGCACGATCTTACGTGGCTTGGGCAACGGCTGTGAGGCGGGCAACAGCCCAGCCCGCTCAAAATCCACTTTGCCCAGACTCAACCTGGTGTCCTTCAAAGCGGGCGTCGACTGTGGTGCACTGCTCAAAGAGTTGGCACGATTCACACTGATCTGCACCGAATCTCTGGGCTTGGCCGTGGGCACAGCGGGCGCCTTGCGCAGCTTCAGTGGCGGCTTTGGCGCCGTTGCCGGAGCAACTGTTGGTGCTGCTGCTGTTGTGGCAGCAATGGTTGCAGTTGCAACTAGCGCCATGGTGGGCGTCTGTGTTTGCGCCTGCTTCTTCTGATTGAGATTCAGTGAGGGCGACTTGTACACCAAAGTGCGTCCCACGGCGCTCAGTTGGCTAACAAACGTGGGCTTCTTTTGTATGATGGGAGGAGGAGACGGTGTGGTTGCAACTGTTGCTGCTGCTGCTGTTGTTGGTGTTGTTGGTGTTGTTGTTTTGGGCCTGGGCGGCACTGGCGGTCCCGGCCGCTTAACCGCAACCGTTGACTGCATATTCAGTTTTGTTGTTGTTGCTTGTTCTCACGAACAATTGTTGTTGTTGTTGTAAAACCAGTATTTGTAGGTCACTTTTTGTTGTTGTTGTTGTTGGCGACTTCTCGACTGCAAGTTTTTAAGACTTGGACTGTAACTTTGTATTGCGTTTATTTATTATTATTATTATTTTAGCATAAAACTTGTTTTCTTCGACTGCGTTCTCAAGTTGTTGTTGTTGTTGTTGTTGTTGTTAGCATTTTGACTGCGATCTATTTTGAATATAGGCCACGACGGCGCACTAACGGGCCTAGTTGTTGTATTTGTTTTGGCTTATTGCTTATTGGTTATTGCCTGATTGAAACTCGTTTCTCTCGTTTGTTGTTGTTGCACTTGGGATTCTCTGTGAGTTTTTTTTTTGTATACATATATTTTTTTCTGAAGTGAAAGGGTTGCGGTTTTTAGTTAAATATACTTTAGGTGTTTGCCCTATACAAAAGTCGTCAGTATCTTTATCGATCGTTCACTGTACTCGAGTGTTTTCATTTTTAATTAAATCTTTATTTATTTGCTGTAAATATGACGCTGATTAGGCGCAATGTTTATGTGCTGTTGTTGTTATTGCTGTTGCTGCATTTTGAAAGTGTTTATACAACTTTTTGTATTAATTTGTTTTTTGGCTTTTGCACGATTTTAGTTTTGAGGCTTGTTGCAACGTCATAATTGAGTTGCATGTTAGAAAGCTCAATTAAGGCAAAAGGCATATAAAACAAAAACCGATAAAAATGAAATGCCCCAACCAACAAATGTGCTCAGAATAAATTGTAATTTAATGAAGCATTTTGAGCCGTAGCAAATTTGTTGATTAAAGAAAACTCAAAGCAAGATCATTAAAAAACGATTTCAGAATTAGCTTTTTTCACTGTGTTACGCCGCAAACCGTTAAAGAAAATGCATAACAAACAATTTAAAATGGAAATTTACGCAGTTAAAAAAACAAGAGAGAAATAAAATAAACAACTTTAGAATAATTCCCACAGCAAAAATAAATAAAACCGGTTTAACAGCAATATACGTTTTAAAAGCGACAGTTTAAGTTGCGCTTCTTCTTTTAACAATTGTTGATTAACATTCTTATTGAAATGTTATTAGAACTTTGAGCCTGCTGATTGGGGTCACAGACAGTTAATCGAACAGCCGATAAACAACGGTAAAACTGTTTAACAGCAAACACAATTAGCATCATATTTACATGCCTCACACACACACACACACACACACACACACACAGACAAGCAGCTTGCACTTTGAGCTCTCGCTTGATTGGAAATTTTTATTGAATTTGAGTTTAGTTTAATTTAATTAAGTGCTAAGGCGCTTGTAAGAATGTCACCCACACACGCATACATCTCCACTTGTGTGCAGCCAATGCAGCACGCACATCAAGTCAACACACACACACAACACACACTCGCACAGCTTGTGGCTATTTTTGACAAAAAATTCTTGCTTTTCAAATTTATTCTTAAACATTTGTATATATGTATATTTATGTAAATGCATTAGTTACGCTGCGTATTTGTATTGCATTTGCATTTGTCAACCAGTAAACACGAAAAACACACCGAAACCGACACTGACACACACAACATTAGCGACCGAGCGACCGTACGAGCCGTCCGTTTCGACGATGCGCTTTGTACGAGAGGCAGAAATAAACTGAGAGCATGTAAGACCTAAGCGCACCTTGCTCAATCTCGGCGCATTGTGTTTACGTATCTATGTGAGTTCGTGCTTGTGTGTGTGCGTGCGTGTGGGTGTGTAGCTGTGTGCATGCCAATGATGTGCTCGTGACAAAAACAATCAAACACGAACTCAACTTCATGGTTGTAACTTTATGTGATTAACAGGTTTTTTTGTACGTTTTGTATTGGGCTCTTGTTTGCTGGAAAGTGCTAAGTATATTAAAATCTTTTGCAAGCTCAACTTTGACACGCATATAATTACTTGTTATGCGACTCAGCACGACGCTCACGATACACTCACGCGAGTGCCGTATGCTCATCTCTACTAGCTGTTCCTCTCTGCAGAGCGGCAACAGTTTTCTCTCTTAAAAGTTTGAGCTCGCTGTTAAATCTCGCTGTTAGCTAACATTGGTGAAGTTCTTGGGCGCTTAATTGGCTAATAAGAAAGGTAGAACACATTAAAATTACACTAGAGATTTAAATTACAAGTCTAAGTAGATTGCTTCTTAATTTCTTACAAAATTCACATTTTTTCCATGTGTTTTGAACAGCAGTTCTCCGCACGCTCTTTAAGAGAAACTACACAAACTGTTATTCAAGTTTATACTCTTGCGTTGTTAAGAGCAACTTGGCACATGGCCAAAAGTGCATTGATTGGCATTTGGAACGGGTCTGGCAGGTGACGAGGGCCAACGCCGGTGTCTGGCTGCTGTGGTCTCGCCAGTCATTGCAACAGCTGTTGTTGCCGCATTGCCACCACCCACTCCACTTTACCCCCCTTAACCCATCAGACATTCCACCCAACTAAGTAAATCTTTATTGATTGCATGTTGCAACAGACGCTAAAAAGAACACAAACGCTAATCGTCTTTCGAGTGACTTTGCTGCCTGACTTAACAATTATTTAGCCGGCATATTCATTTTTCTCTCCCAAACCAATTCCTTTTAAACTTTTTCTTATCCTACCGATTCCAAGTTAAAGGGCTGTTTTGTGGCAATGCAGACAAAAAATTGCAATGAACCGCCAAGTAGAAAAAAAAAAGTCGGCCCAGATATATGTATATGAAGTATGAGTTAATGCAAGTACAGTGGATACTCATAACAATAATAATATTTCTATCGAAATTAAACTTAAAAAATAACTTTTCTTCAGACTTATTTTAATCTTGACAATAATGTGAGTTTCACAAAAATTGCTCATACTTACTTTTAAGCCTGAACTTTTTAAACAGATCCAACAACTCTTAGGATTCAACAATTTCCTTTCGACCACTGTACACACAAAGATAAATTATGTACATACTTACACATATAGATTACATTTATGTAATGTGGCGACATGAACCGTACATACGGACATATAAATCTTTCTCGTTTTTGGGGTTGCTGCTGGGGTCGTTCGTTGGCATTGCCGTTGCCTTTACCCGTTGTCGTTGTCGCTACTTGAAATTACCGTATTTGTATTTGCTTTTGGTAGGCGACCGCCGAGAAGCAACCCAGAACCGCCCCAAAATGCGAGACGCCTCGCCTCGCCTAGCACACTACTAGCCAGTCGGCTAGCTCTTTGTCTGTGCTCGACGGGGAAATCCCCACACAGCCACAACCACTTGAAATGATTTCCATGGCACTCAGGAAGTTGCCTCTTCCGGCCAAAAAAAAAATACGCTAAGAGTTGGAGGGAACCTGAAGGCCCGTTTTCATTTGCTCGTTTGCCGACACTTTTTATGCTGTTGATATTTCTTTTTGTTTCGCTCATTTGGCGCAGCAAATATATATCCATATCTATGTGCATTTGTGTCGACCATTGTATTCGGGAAGTCTGGAGTATTTGTCGCAGTCGGGAATTGGCAAGACACCAGCTGCAATTACAAATACCATACCGAACATGCAGAACACAATTGACAAAATACCCATTTTTTTAAATCACACACACAAAAGGATTATCCCGCACATGGTGTATACACACACTTCTACTTGAATGCACTTCAAAACGCACCCTTTGGCCATTAGGAAGCCCCAACAATGAAGGTTAAACTTACGCTAAATAGCTGCTGTCGACAGTAAGGACCACACCATACCATGCCACGCCACGCCAGCCACTTCTAATCCTTCTTGCCTCAAGCAACGAAGCACTTCAACATCAGCTTCTAACGCCGCAAGCCGAAGAAACGTGCAAAATCAATAACAACTTGAAAAAAGAGTTCACTTTAAAACTGACGCAGATGAAATACACTGAGAAACATTTTGGGGTACAATACAATAATTGAATTTGCAAACAAATGGAATTTAAACTTTGATTGATATAATGCTTAATAATCAAATTTTTCTCGATTTTCATTGCAAATAGCCTCAGCAAGAGTATAAAAAAAATAACTACAAGCAAAATATTTTTTTTAAGTGCACACTGGCGAACTTCAAAGGTCCGCGCATATTTTTCTGATTTACTTTACACAAAATATTTATATAGTATATTAAATATTTACCACAAACTAATTATCATTATTAGTCATACACTTGTGAGCATGTGTGTATGTGTGTTTTGTAGTTTTTTTCTATTTTAAAGTAATTACCTTGCATAATATTTAATAATAAAAAAATATACAATTGGCTTCTCTCATTTAAAAAATATAACAAGCAATAAAATATCTAGTTTACACATATATATCTACACGCACACACACACACACATACTACAATTTACACACTGAATTGGCATTAGAAAATAATTAACATTAGAAAACATAATTTGTTACGATTTTACACACACTTTGCTCGAATATCTTTGTTAACAACAATTCACATAATCATAGTATTAATATGTATATATAGTTTAAGACATTATGATCTTAAGTAGCGCATAGATTAAATACATAAATAAGCGTTAATGCTATAAATTAATCCGTAAAAAATACATACACATTTGTTATAAATACAGTACAATACAAAAGAAAACACACACAAAAATAAAACAAAAGTTTTTCAACACTATTCGGGCTGTTTTTTGCATTTCCATCTCAGACCCCCTCACATCCATAAAAACCACAATTTCCATTTCCCATTCAATCAATCGCCCAATCGACTAATTGACATATTAGCGCCGCGCCTCAACTAATCCGCTATGGCCGTGTAGGGCAGACTGCTGTGTTTGGGTTTCGTTTTGTTGATGAACACCTTGATGGCGCCATTGAAATCGGCACTGACCAGCACATAGCCGCAGCCCTTCTTATGTTGTTCCACCAACGGATCCGGCTGATTGTTTACCGACTGTAAAAGAGGAAAAGAGAACAGTTATTGGCCATAACAATAGGGAAAGTCAACAGAGACAAGAAAGTCAATAAAGGAGCTCACCTTATCATTAGGAATTTCATCGGGTTCCGGCTTGATGATGGCCTCCGGATGTGGCGCAAATATGGCACAGGTGACAGTGGCATTATGTGCTTTAATGCCCTCCCAAAAATCACTACGATCGCGACGCACCTAGAAACAAAAAACTTGTTTATACAAAAACTAAAGCAAGCAAATCCTTTACTTACCGAGCTCAGCTTGGAGTAGTCGTGATTTGTTTTCCAAATGTAGATACATTGATTCTCAGAACCGGCAATAATATACTTGCCATCATGGCTAAACGAGCCCTTAATCTGCGAGGAGACATTCAGATAGCCCTTGTATTTGCAGGACAAGTTCAGATCACGCAAATCGTAGAGACGCACACGACTGTCATTAGAGGTAACTAAAATTTTGTCCTCTCCCGGCATAGGTTCAATGCCACTGATCTTGCGACCAATGCGATTCTTGCCACGCGTGGAGCGTACATGGATTTGGGTGTGATACTTCAGCTGGTCCGTGTTGTAGAAGATGCAGCGTCCATCGTAGCTGCCCACCACAGCAAACTGTCCGTTCTGACAGAAATTCGCCGCCGTGATGAGCTTCGTCTGGCCATCGACTTCGTTCCACAACGCCACCTTCTTGTCGGGTATGTTCCACAGTCGTAGCTTGCCATCGAGACTGCCACTGAGGAAGTAACGATCGTCTCGCGGATGGAACGCAATTGCAGTAACAAAATCAATGTGCTGGAAGCAACACAAGCACTCCTTCCTCGAGATGTGCCACAGCCGCACAGTCTTGTCCATGCTGCTAGACAGTATGAAGTAGTTCTTGGACCAGCTGACATCCAGCAGATCCGAGGTATGGCCATTGTACGTGCAGAAGGGCTTCGGCATGAAGGGACCCGTGCATTTCTCTGCAGCGGTGGCCATGGCAATCGCCTCCTCCGCGGAATGCTGCGACACTAGTGACTCCTGTGATGGCGTAGGTGATGACTTCTGATCAGCATTGTATTTGTTGCGCATATCCTACAAAAGGGTAAACGATTAGAAAATTTCACAATATAATATTTGCCACAAGCTTACCTGAAAGTAGGGATAGGCATCTTTCAACACCCAAATCCGCAGCACTTTATCCTGTCCGGCGGTGGCCAGCAGTCGTCCACAGGAACTGAACTTCATACACCACACAGCGCTGGTATCCTCGCCACTTAGATCCTGCACATGTTGCAGCTTGGTAAACTCATAGGGGCCTTTGTTAGAGGATGATGCCTTGATTTTGATGTTCTGCTCAGGATTCATGGCATCCACAATGTCAGCCACATCTTCCTTGTGCCGCGCATGCGATACCTCCGAAGCAATGGACTTTGCCTTGTCCACAGTTTTGCGCATGGTGGAACCAAAGAATCGTTTAATGCGCGCCGTTTTCTTTCTAAGACGACCGCCATCCTCAGTTTCAACCTCCTCCTCATCCGGCTGCTGTCCCTCAATACTGGGCGGTATGCCAATCACACTCTCCTCATCCGATTCCTTCTGTATGGCCTCCAGGTGCGAGGTCAGCTTTAGTATATGCAGCGAGAGCGGATTCCAGCCCTCAGGCACCGGCGGTGAACGCACTTCGGATAACGGCATATTCTCGCCCGTATCCAGATTCTTAACAGGAACTTGTTCGAGTATCTCAAAGTCAGTCAACTGCTTGCCCGAATTCGTGCGTGTCCGTACATAAATGTTCATCTGCCGCAGCACATCCTCATCCCCAGCCGACTTGCGTCGCTCCTTATCGGTACCTCGATACAGTGCAGTATAGCTGTTTAAACGAAAAGAAAGAACATGAATTAGTTTTTACATATAAAAACAATATTAGGCAACTGCTTAAAGAAACTCTGGCAATAAGACTAGCAGTGATGATATTACAGCTCTAGACGATTTACTTATAGTTTTGAAGTATTGAACTAACTTGAGGCACATTCTCCAAGTTTTGTACATTATGTATATATCAGAAGTACTGCTGCAAATAAACCTCATAAAAAGTTGGATACATTTCAGCTTTTTAATACCTAGCACTAGTAAAAGTTTTATTTTAAGGAGATCAAAGAGATTTAATTCGAAAAACATTAAGGAAGCTTCTAGTTATATTTCTCATGAATACAACATGACTAAAATTTCATAAAGCTTTATCCTCAAATAGGATCTTATTCTTAAATCATCTTGGTTCTTGTAATCCTCACAAAGTATTAAGTTTTTGGATACATAAATAAAATATTTAAAACCTACTCTATCTTTACTTTTAACACTTGTCAATTCACAACCTAATCCCAACATATTTCTCTCACATTCCACAAACTTCATGTCCAACTCAAAACGTACCGTGTGGCACTGCCTAAGCTATTGGAACCGCTTCCTGCCAGTTTGGGTCGACTAGCGCTCTCCATGAGCATTTTCTCAATGCGCTCAATTTCATCCTGCGACGGTCCCTGAGCCTTGTTGCTCGCCTCGTCACGCGGCTTAACCACATAGCCGCCTTGGATGGCCTTGAACAGATTGAGACCCTGATTGGGATCAATGGAACTGCAAAAAGAATGTCATTAATAATGATTTAAAATTGTTTTGACTCAGTTTACCTGACACGACCCGGCGCCGAATTGCTTTTAGCCGAATTCGAGGGACTTGGTTTGGAGTAGACTGATGTGGAACTGTTCCCTAGAGAATGCGATGGCTTCATTACGATACCCGCCGTGGAAACAGGTCGCACATAGCTCGCATGACTCGTCGTGGCCATTATGGCTAGCGATGAGGGCGTTGTTGTCGCCGTCGAAGCGGATGCAGATACAATTGTGCTGGTTGAGGAACAGGTTAGCGTATTGCTCGAAGCCTTGGCACTGACATCGTTTAGCGAGTTCTCAAACTGCTTGACAATGTCATCCCGCAACTGTTGCTGCACATCTCGCACACTCTGCACAGATCTCGTATCGCTATCCGTGTCCTCCGTATCACCCGCTGGCAGACGCATTCCTTCATTCATGTTGAACTGCTCTGAGGAACTGCTCGAGAATTTGCGTGACTTCTTTTTGCGTCGCGGCGGCGCCACCGGACCACTGGATGTAATCGAGTCTGTCGTCTTAGAGTGCGCCAACTTTGTGCTGGCTATCACATCCGGCTCCTGTAGGATCTGTGGTGCAGCTGCTACTGCTCCACTGCTGCTACTGATCATCGCTGCCACAACAATTGTTGTTGACACGCCCTGTGCATGCTTGCCGCCTGCTGCTGTTGCGCCTGCAACTGTTGTGGCTGTGGACATGGCAGCAATTGCTGCCGTTGTAGGTGGCGGTGTCTGTCGTTGCTGTTGTTGCTGCTGCTGTTGTTGCAACTGCTGCTGTTGGGCGTTCATTGAGGCCAGCGATTCACGATCAACGCTGATTGCTGTGTGAGAAAACAAATGTGAGTATGTTTTCAATGGTTGCTAAGTGATAGAGTTGAGCGTGTGTACCTTTTGTATACTCTATAGCTAAAAGTTGTCTTTTCATATACTAAATATTCATAATTTTGAATTTTTTTTTTGTGTAAGAAAAAGGTAACTTGCCTTAAGCTTGTTTCGAATTGAACAATAAACAAAAAAAATATCTTATCTAAACTCATGTCGTTTAACAACTAAACGCACACTTCATGTTGAGTCACGTCAGCAAACACAAGACACACGCCCAAAATATAAAACTTACCTGACGGATCGATACTGCCGGCCAAGATGCGACCCACGCGACCCAATGATGTCATGCTCTGAATGCTCATCGTATCGCTCTCGACAACCTTAAACGGATGCGTTGTCCGACTTGTGTAGACGCCATCCATGGAGCTGTTCTGTAGTCGGTTAAACGAGTTGTAAATTAGACAACTAATTAAAGTTAAAGGCCCAAAACTGGCACACACATAATTATAATAATGAAAGTATTAAATAAACACATACTACGTAAAGTAGCTTAAGCTGGGATTACATTTATAAGCTAATACATATTTAACTAAAAGTATTGAAACAATGAAATTTTTAGTACCTGAGAATCAGGTGTGAGGGTATTTCCTGGATTATCATCTTCATCTTTTTTCATGCAATCACGCAGATCTTGAAAACGTTGTCTACCAGTCTATATAATATATATATTTGGATTTTTGATATATACACAGATGGGTGCATTTTAAGTTTTGAAGTATCGACCATATTCCATGTAAGTTTTACAATTAATTTAATTTTTATTATTTTTTATAGAGGTTTTTTTTTATATTTTTCGTTGAAAATGAGCACAAAATATGAAAATAAAGAGCAAACATGTTTACAAATAATTAACAAATATCAAATTATACACAAACATAACTAAAATACTCAAAAAACACTTGCAGTCACAAATTTGTTATACCCACCGCAAGTGTATTGTTACTAAATATATAAAAATAAATAAACGAATCATTAATTAAATAGCTTGATGATTGAAAGGGTTTCCTTAACTAATCACGGAAACAAAAGTGGGCCACAAATTATTACGTGTTTATAAATATTTGCAGAGCACTCGAAGCTGTCGTAGATAACAGTAAAAACAACCCAAATTTCCCCCTCTTTTTCTACCCAGCTCAACTTGTAAATCAAAAACGATGCGCTATGAATGAAAACGAGCGTTTGGGGTTTGCCTTATTTAATGGGTCAACTACAACACCTTGACCGCAAACAATTATTATCAAAGATAGTATGTGTACAAAAAAGCTGATAAAAGCCCCAAGCAACAACAGTCATTATCAGCAATTATATATTTATAGCGAGGTAGACGACAAACCTTTGACTAACAATGCGATAAAGAGCGCAGAGCAACAATAAAAATGCGTAACACAAGCTAATTAATTATAATAATTATGCAAGTGCCTAACAATGGCCAGGGCAGAAATTAAATTAATTTACATGTTGCCCAGCAAACAATATTAACAATACAATACAATTGCTAGCCGAAATGTACAAAAAAGCCAACAAGTAAGTATATAAATGGATTGTGAAATCAACAAAATACCATAATAAATGTTTTAGTATGCAATAAACGAGAGGAGATCCAAGAATAAGTTTTTAAAGAGCCTAGGGCCTTTGGTTATGATTGATAAACTTTTTAGGCAGCCCTCGTATGCTTACAAATTTGTGGCTGACCAAGGCGCATTGAGCGAAGGGGTAAACATATATATTATAAAAACAAATAAAACAATCGCCGCGTTTGAGTAATAAGAGAAAACCATATGACTAGCCTGTCTTGGGGACTGAAGGGAAAGAGGCAGCAATTAATTTGTTTTGTTTCAAATTTGTTTTGGGGTAAGCACATTGAAATTTGCATTGATTTTTTGCAGTGAGCAGAAAAAAAAAGGGAAAACGCAAACGTGCTAAGAATTTTGACGAAAAGTTGGGGGCGCAGACAATAAACCTTATAAAGACATCACTTTTCAAATGAATAAACTAAAAATAAGTCAAGAAAACTGTTTGAAAACTGAACAATTTAAAATATTGAAAAACAAAAGTTGAAATGATAAATGAAATTCCTTAAACTGTCTAGCTAATTTTGCACAGAACGAGCTTCCCCAATTATCGAGCGTCCACTGTAGTTTACAAATGCATGCAAGCAAATCAAATCTAATAACAAAACGCAACGCAATCAACAAAATACACACACGCATCTACTTCAAAAACCACCCACTCCATCCCACCCTTAGCCAACACTCACCACGCCCTTCCCTGCCTTCGGCTCCACAAAGATGGCTGCATCCTGTTGCTTAAGTCGCGCACCCAAACTGTTTGTGGGGCTGCGGGTGGCGGGCGTACCAGCGCCTATGGGTGTTGCATCGCTATCGGAGGAGACATTTGCATTCACACGCACCGCTGGCTCTGGAAAGATGAACTCTTGCGCGCATTCCGGCGGCAATTTGCGGCTGCAGAAAAATAGAAAACAATGTGCGTGTCATTAGGGTGACTCACTTTAATAGTGGTGGGGGAAGGTGGGGGGTGCTTAACATACCAAAGTGTTGAGGCGCGATTTGGTGTTGTGTCTTCAGCATCGAAAAATTCCTCCGAGCTGTCCGAATCCGTTTCCAGTTTACTCATTTTGTTGTTGTGCGTAAAATTACCTAATCCGTTGTGGGTTTCTTTTTCTATTGAATATGCAAATTGACCAAATTATGTTTTTTTTTTTTTTTTGTTGGGTTGTTTTTGTATTGTTGCTGCAGGGCTGGCTTTTGTTGTTGTTGTTTTTCTGTCGCTGCTACTGCGGCTGCAAAGTGTACTCTTAGTTGTGGTTGTTCTGCGTCATTTCTTGTTGCCTGAGCGCAACAATGTGTTGATTTAACATTGCGGATCCATTGCTGTTTGCATGTATATTACTAAAAATTTAATAATTACTAATTTAGTTTTACGCCCGAGAAAAGGTCTGTTCTGTTGCATTGACTATTCTGCAGTGTTGCACAGCGCTTAAATAATCACTGAGCTGGTCGGTGCTGCCAGATAGTTTAAAGTGTGGTAGCCCTGACAATTGTCGTTTACCCGTGTGAATGGCAAACACAAGAAGAAGCTCGATACATTCCCGCCAAAATAAATAAAGGCGAAAAGTTGTTTACTTGCATTATTATTATTCGAGTCGCATTTAAACACTGATCAAATGGACGCCGAACTTAAACAGCAATTCGACGAAATAGGCGTTGAACCCAGCGTCGCTGTATTGGACAAATGCGTGGAACTATCGCTTTCATACGGCATTCACGACGCCACCGAGTTTGTGGAGCAATGGATGGCATTCAGTTTGTCCCACCTACATGGAGATGATCCCACGCCCGAAAATATGGGTGAATTTGAGCGGAAGGTGCTGCAAGTTAAACGGGAGAAAGGCGGCGCTAAGAAGTCAACACAACACAACCTTAAATCTCAATCAGCAGCATTGGAGACGAGCACTTTGGCTTCCTATGGTCTGGTTGAAGATGATCCCATGATGGATGACTATGTAAGCGAGTCCACGTCCACACAGCCTCACACGCCGAAGGCGCGCAATCAACACCCACGCTCCTCTGCCCTAAAGAGTGGCGCTCTCTTCAGCCCTGCCAGCTTTTCGCCACAGTCAGCAAAAAGAACTCCATCGACGCCAGTAGCTACATTGACAGGAAAACCGGGAGATATAGTGGACACATTTGGTCATCCACGGCTATTGGCTGCTTGCACATGGCAATCCCAAGTGGAGCAATCCTTGCCCGTCGCTCAGAAACTGTTACACAATGATCAACCATTAACCATCTCAAATCTGAGGTACATGAATGATTTGCTCTATGAGAGATGCGAAGATTTGCACGATCGACTCGTTGATGTTGGCCAGGCGCTAGTGGAGAAGAAGTTGGGTGCCCAGGGTGCCGCGGAGTGCAGCTGGTATCCACAGGATCGACATACGCTGGACGCACTTCATCTGCTCCATGCCGTTGGCATGATACACTCTGATGACGATGGCCCATTAGATGCCCACTCAGCGCTACTGGCCGTTCTTAACACGGATGAAAAGTTTTTGTCCTTGAACTTCTCGAAGATCAAATCGACAAGCATTTTTCCAGGTCAAGTGGTGCTAGCCAAGGGCTTTATACCCCGTGGCGATACCTTTGTCGTGGAAGAGATCTACACGGACCGCAAGTTGACGCCACCGCCACCATTAAAAGTGGATCGAGATGTGCAGTTTGTTGTCGCTGCTGGTCCGTATACCCACAGCACGGATCTGTTCTATGATCCCCTGCACGAGCTGCTCAAATACCTCAAGGAGCATCGACCCGATGTGCTGCTCCTAACTGGTCCCTTTGTGGATGCCGAGCATAAACTTGTGGGAGAGCTGGCTGAGACTTTTGACTCCTTCTTCGAGAAGATGGTAACGGGCATCATGGAGGTGGTGGGCAGCAGCACCACAGTGCTACTGGTTAGCTCACAGAAGGATGCAATGGCACCAGCTGTATATCCGACGCCTTCAATCACCCTACGCAAAACGTATCCCAATTTGCATATGCTGCCCGATCCTTCGCTGGTGGATCTGGACGGTGTGACGCTGGGCGTCAGCTCCACAGACGTGCTGGACCATCTGCTGAGCCATGAGTTTGCTGCCAATGCAGGCAAACGAATGCATCGCGCCATTAATCATCTTTTCAATCAGGGCTCCTTTTATCCGTTGTGTCCGCCGGCGGATGAGAACATGTCCTATGACTCCCAACTGGCCCAGAAGTATGCACAGCTCAAACAGCTTCCCAATGTCCTTATCCTACCCAGCGACCAGCGGCACTTTATACGTCTGGTCAACGACTGTTTGGTCATCAATCCCGGCCGCTTGTCGGATGTCAAAGGTGGCACCTTTGCTCGATTCCTGATCACGCCCACAGCTCCTACGGCTACAACGAAGGCAAATATGTTTAGTAGCGTCGCTTGTCAAATACAACGAATTTGAGTTCCAAATAAAATTAATCGCTAAAAACTATTTATTATATCTACTCTACTACACTGAGTTTTTTTTTAAAGCGTTTATTCATTTAGGTTTTTTTTTTGTCGTTTACAGCTAACAGTAGGAAATGATTTCTAAACGTATTACAAATAATCGTATTGTAATCTATATACTCTACAAATCATGTATGTGTGTAAGTGTATTCATTTTACCATATATCAAACTCAATTCGATATAAGGTGAATGATGGTTCTGGCATAAAACTAAAAACTTGATTGTATATTTTAACTATACAAAAAATACTGCATGAAATCGTTTACAATATGATCTAAGCAAAACTGACCGATATCTCAGTTGCCATTTTGCAGATATATAATTCCTGTTTTATCTTCGTTCTTTCTATCCTTGTTTAAGTAACTGCGCGCCACATTTTGTTTAATTTTTAAGTATATTCCGGCCACATCCCCTGCCCTGGTACTCAGTTTTGTGGAGCTGCCAACTACGACCACAGTGGCGGTCGTCCAACAACTCCGCCGGCTGCGCTTCTCCTCCGGCTTTCACATCGCGGCCTGCGGCGTTTAGTTGTTGGGCTCCTGCTTGTATTGTTATTGCCGATTGTTGACGCCCTCCGGATTGTGCAGGCCTGGTCCGCCGCCCATGCTATGCTCCATATTCTTGATAACCACATAGTTTGTCATGTGATTGATGGCCTCATCCTGCAGCCGCTCCGGCCAGCGTTTCATATAGGATCGAAGAAACTCACTGAACGTATCCACCTTGTCGGGTGTCGTTTTGTGTGTGTCGACAATGTTCTTGACAATGTCCACAAATTTGTCATAATCTTCGTGGGATTTTTTCATCTTATTGTAGTTGGGCACACCGCCATTGGTGTTGTTGCCGCCTGGTCCGCCACTGGCGCCTGCTGCATTCTGCATTTGCTGCTCCATATTGCTGTCGGCGAGGCGTGCTGATGCAGCAGCCGCCACAGCTGCCACCGCCGCCGATGAGGCCATAAAATTGTCCACATTGCCGGCATTGGGTGGCGGCTGGGAGTGGTCCATAAAGTGGCGATGCATGCCGTACTCCGATCTACAAAGATAAGCCAATTAGTAATCAATTTAAAAGCACATTAATAAAGTTTTAATTACTTATAGAACCCCTCCGTGTTGTTGCTGTTAAACTCTTGTTGAGACATTGGATTTTTCCAAACTGGTGACTCGGATGTAGATGGTAAACTGCTGGCATTCGAGGTGCTCGTCATGCGTTTATCTCTGTTAAGGGATTTGGATTATCCTCTGGATTAAACTATAACTCTGTTGATACTCACTTGTAACCTGTGTGTGCAGCCAAACTCTTGAACACATCATCCACTTGGCTGTAGAATTTCCAGGTGCTTATTATGCCTGTTGTCTCAAATGTCTTTTGCTCCTGTCTATAACGCTGTGTTAGATTATTCACCTTGAAATGTACTTCTAGAGCGGTAACGGGTACGCCAAGACCCGTCAACTGAGAAATACATAAAATGAGGGATGTTTTAGTACATTTCTTTTGCTATTCTTTATTAATTAGATAACTTACTTGCTTTGCCATAGCCACATAAAGGTGCCCATTTCGTTTGATTGTGCGCAATTCATAGGCGCATACTTTCCATAGTTTAATTAGCTCTAATACTCCACTATCCTCCCATTGTCGGCGCTTTTTGTTGAATTTTTCATACTGTCCGGTGTCAAGGATGTAATTCGATTAAGAAAGGAACTGATTTGAATTCACTTTTCATACTTACAGGCATTTCACATGGGAATCACTCGCCACAAACGGTTCGCCAACAAAGTTCGGCTACCAGTTGGAGTTGGGACATGGAGCACGCTAATCAGTATGGATACATATTTGGAACTCACATCCGCACCTACAAAAATTTTAACATTTATTATCATTTTAGCTTTAAAAAGATTTTGTGTATGTGAGGACAATTTTTAATCTATTTTAGGTCAAGGGAGTACCAGTTTTTTTAAACACACATTCATCACAATTTTATTGCAGATTCTCATTCATAAGATAAGACTTTACCCACAGTAAATTTATATCTTTTCAACATCCAATAAAAGCCACAATTAAGCTTCAAATATAATTAAACATATAAACTTCCGCACAAAACCCAAATATGTGAAGGCTCTTAGATATTTTTACAGTAAATCACTTTTTTCCTATAATTCACAATTAACAGCAAAATGCCTCAAATCGGTGTCTGATGTTGGCATATGTTGACTCAATGAACAGCTGACAAATCTTGAGAACCAAACAAAATAATTAATTAGAAATTCCTAAGTTCCCTTACCAAAGTTACACTGATTTCTTTTTAATTATATTCAAATCAAGCACAATATAAGCCAAAACCAACAAAGGAATACTTTTAATTTAAAGCACCTGTTTGAGTAATTATTAAGTAGTTCCGATATTAATTGCGATGTGTGAGAACAATGTAGTTTAATTTTTAGGCATATTAAAAAATGCTTTAAAAGATTTGTGAACATTTGCTATTACCACCAAAAATAAATCTGGCAGCGCTTTGTATTTGAACCCACACACAAACACCTACACCAGCAAGCACATAATTAACAGTTTTCGATTATCATTAGGCCGAGATACACCGGCACATAAACACACATATGCACGCACACAAGCAAACGCGCACTCACATGCGCCGCTTCAATGCTGGTAAACAAAAGTAAAATGCAAGGTGTAGATTTTGCACGCGCCGAGGTGGGAGCACGAGACAACAAACACAAAGAAGAAGCTAACGCGACGACGACTCAAGTTATACTGAAGCGGTATTTCAAGTATACAAAAGCTGCGAAGCCACAGACCAAATGAAGATGCTACTACAACAACAGCAGCGTCGACGTCTCAGCAACATTGGCACTTGATGCCCCACAGTTGATGGGGCCAACAGCAACAACATCAACGGGGCAAGAGATGGTTACTTTTCTTGAATACACACACGCGTACAAAAATTTTTTTTCCCTTTACGAGAATTGAAGATACAGACACACATACATGCAAACTAGCACTCACACAGATACATACTTTTCCTTTGCTATGCAATTATGTCGATACTCATGAGCCGAGCATGAGCAGCAGCTGCTGGATGCGCGCACAACACAGTTACAATGCCAAGGCACACCAACAAACACAAAACTTAATAATAAGTTGAATAATTAAATTTTAATTATGTTTAAGAACACACACACGAAAAACGTAGTTAGCTGCCTCAGCTCGCGGAATATTTACCAACACTAATGGCAAGTCAGCACGGGCATAATGACGTTGTTCAAGCGAAACAGCGATAGCGCGCGCAACATGGTGTGAGCAGCGCAGCTAGTGTGTGATTTGCCATTGCTTAGCGTTGCCAGCTTGTTTGATATTGTGCGAAAAATTTAAAAATACATTTGTATAGGCTGAAAATTGTGCCTAGTGTCTGTGCTGTTTATGAATACAAACAATATGGCAATCAAAGTTGTACTTTGTTATCAAGAATACTATGACGCAGCCACGCCTCCCTACAAGCTTAAATGAGTAATGATTTTTAGCGATGCGCTAGCTGGCTTGATTTCAGTCATGAGCATGACCATGTAATTTATCTTAAGCGCGCCAGCAGCAGCAGCAGCAGCTACAGCAACGGCAGCTCGTTAAGGCGAGCAAAGCAAACGCATTATCATCATCATCAACTGCGACTGTGGCAACCTTTTGTACTATACGCCTTCCCCGAACCCCTCCCACCCAAATAATGCGCAACTGCTTTTGTTAGCGCGCGCACTCACACACACACACACTTACACATTGACGTTTTACGTACGCGGTCATCATCATTAGGTTGGAGCAGCGGCACTCATCCCCACCACTCACCTACATACGTACATACATATATAGTAAATGCGAACGTCATTAGCGTCGGCTAAATAACAAAAAATGATAATGTTGCTCTTTCGTTTGTTGTCGTCGTCATCAGCGCTGGTAATCATCATTAGATTGCACATAGAATGAACTTTGCTGGCAAACAAACAAACGCCTCCCGCAACCGGCAACTATTTGTAGATACGTTAGATATGAAATTGGCATATGGGCAAAAAAAAAAATGATATCAGCTGATTATATTTACAGATGGATAAATCAAGATATTTATTTTCTTACTATTGGTTCAATCTTGTGAGTTGCACTTTTTCTTACATTAGATACTTAAAATTACGTTAATTTACCATGTTGAGAAAACTTTTTGGTCTGGCAACTACTCAGCGCTAAGACTGAATGGCGATCCAGGAATGTGCTCATCACCCCACTTGACCACCAGGATGTAATCGCCTGGATCTCGCACTTGATACATGACACGATAAACATTGCGTCCCAAATGCTTGACCAGCACTTCATCACTGGGTCCCTGGGGCCCCAAGATGCCTACAAAAAGCATATTAATGCCTGCAGCACTGCCATCCACAGTGAACTCATTTCGCTCGAGAAGATTTATATGAGTTAAACCAAGACCACGACTGTGGACTTTGCTGGCATCCGACTGGAAGACGGGCACTGGAAAATAAAAGGTTAAAAATGAAAATTAACATCCAAAATCTATATCCAATATATACTTACTTTCTGGACTAGATACAATTGTCTCAACACTTGGGTCTAATGAAGGAACACCCGCAATGGTTACAATAATAAAAGGTGACTTCGGCAGCGGCACAGAATTGCATTTAATGTGCACTTTATAGAGGCCCGCCTGTGGCAGATAGCACTCAACCTGAAAGCGTTCCGGATCCAGTTGTTCAAGCTCCAAAGGTGTCCCATGCTGTCCGCTGGGACTCTCGAGGCGCACATCAAAGTTGCCCTTCACCCCATTGCGTTTAATGATAAAGCTTACCGTGGAATTTATACGCACAGCTCCGCTGGGCAAATGAAGCAGCTGCACCTTGCGAGCATCGGTCAACTCGGGTGCTATGTAAACCTGTGGCGGCTCTGTGGGATATGCATCTGTTTGTGGCAAGAGGGCGACCCATTTATAAATAGATGCATTCAATGTTTACTTCCGCATTTGGAAGACGAGTAGAAGAGACTCACCCGCATCGGGCGTGCGCTGATATCGCCCAAATATACACACACTCTCCGGACTGTTGCCATCGCTGGCCTCACTGCCACCCACCCCCTGTGTCACAGTTCCCGCTGCACTGGCGTTTAAACGTAACTCCTGCGACACTTTGAACATGCCAGCAATTAAAAAGATTTACGAGACCTGTTCTTAATCGTTAAAATGGCTTTTTAAATATTTTCCTGCACAACTATTTTGGATTTACAAGCGAATCTGACGTGGCGATGTCTATGCAGTGCCTGTTCCTTGGCTAGACTGAGTTATTTTTTTATTCTGATCTACGCTGCTCTCTTTCTCTCCCACACCTCTCTCTCATTGTCAATATATAGTCGAATATGCTCTTTGAATTTTCTCAATATTTTCCATTTACTCGACTGTTGAAAAAACAAACGGCAAAATGCATAAGTTTTTATAATGTTTCTTGGTTTGTATGTTTGTTGAGAAGATGGGCATGATGCCAAGCACTAGAGCACGAATCTATATAGAAGTCGACTATATAGAAATGCGATATACAAATTATTTATTTTATGAGCAGCGGGGTCAGTGTGATTAGAGATTAGCACAATAATCTTGCAAAAAATGTTTTTCTCTTTTAATAATTTTTTTTTCTGTAATTGATTATTGTTTATGGAATGACATGTAATAGTTTTTATAATTATTACTGTTAGGGTTTTTTTTACAGAGAAGTAATTAGACATTAATGGCATGAAAATACATTTTTGTTTTCATGACCATTAAGTGTTTGATAATTTGTTTAAGCATTTCGATTTGAGACCAATAAATAATAATAGGTTTTTTTGTGTCTTATACCACTTACTACATACATGTATTTTGTCTGTAATCATGTCAGAAGTTGATTAAAATTTTAAAAAATATAATACAGTCAGAACTATATAAATAACATACATATCTTGCTGGCAATTGTGTTTAGATTAAGAGCCAACATCTGTTTCGCCTTTAAAATTCTTTTCATATTTAAATTATTTGCCATCTTTAAAACTGAATAACCAAACCCTTGAAAAGGACTATGTGGCACCTGTTATATCATAGCCACATTGCAGATAATGATATAAGTTTGGAAATGTCTTCATATCCGTATTGCTTAGATGACCATGCGTGAAAAGAAAAGCATAGACCTAAGGGAAAAGGTAAAGACTATATATATAAAACTGATTTATTTATAATCTTGCTTACGTTCTCTGTAATTTTCAGATTCCTAATGGCTTCCGTTCGCATTTGTTGCCAGGTATTGCGTAGTCGTTCCTCCGCCTCCGACACAAAGCCGGGCGTCCAGTTCTCCTTAAGCCTATACGATAGCATACGATGCCTCTCACGGACCATACGTGGTTGGATCAAACGCTTGCGTTTCGATCGAGCTGTTAGCATTTGCTCCTGCTTGGCCTTTTTCTCCTCGATCTGTAGACGCATCTTGCGTGCGAGATCTTCACGTTTCTTGCTCGCTGCCGTCTCTTGGAATATGGAAACCTGATTCGTTTGGCCATAGAACCGGCAGTAGTAGTTCTCTCGAGTGGGATCGGTAGGTGGCATAATGCGTCTGAAGTTGCCCATATGACTCTCTTCCCAGGCAACTTGCTGCGCCAGTGGATCGACTTCTGGTTCTGGCGATAGCTCCTTGTTCGCTGGAACGGCTTCTTTAGTTATGTTCGGCTTGGAGGCGCCAGCAGACATTCGAGGGCGTTGCGTACTGGAAGAAATGTACAACAACTATACAATATTCCAGTTTTCATAGACTCTACTTACGAATCGCCCCTGGTTTTGAGGAGTCGCTGCTTCACCCGCTTGCGATCTTCCCGCATGATGACCTTCTTATCGGCCAGGACGGTGCTGACCAGTGTTAGTGTATCCCTGATGAGTGGTCGTTTTACCTCCCGATCCACCTGCTCGTTGGTATGAAAGCTGGGCGAGTGATTCACCTCCAGTATATAGGGTTTCAGCTTCCAGTCCACCAGTATATCAAATCCTAAGATCTCAAAGCATGCCTGAATCGTATCGTGACCCGGAAAGCAGGCATGATAATTATGCTTCAACACTGGCCAAGCACTAAGCACTGTCTTGATGATGACATCATCCACATTAGACCAGAACTCCGTCACATCGTAGTTGTGCCTAGCCATCCAGTTGTTAATGGCACTCAGTTTCCGCTTGCTGCCACAATCATCATTGTCACAGAGATCATAATGGGAGTTGCGCTTGTTCACCGAATAGTTGGTCAGATGCATGTACAGATCTTGGGCATTTCCAGGTGTGGGCTCCACATATTTATTGGTTGCAAAACGTGCCAGGCCCTCATTGTACACATAAAGACGCAGGGGATCCACAGAGGTGATCAATGTATATACCCGAAGGTCAAACTTGTAGCCATCGATGAGCAATGGCTGGGAATAAGGAAGTTTAAACCTCTATTCTAGATAAAATGAATCTTTAAGGAAAAAGTATCTTACTCTATGAACGTATGTCTGGCAGATAAGACGCTCGTGGGGTCCAATGGTCTTGAGATCGTTGGTCAAATAAATGCCACGTCCTTGAGCACCAGAGTCCGGTTTCAAGATAAAGGTGCGCTTGTGATTCTGGGCATAGTGCATGGCATCACCATAGCTAAGGATAAACATGTCCAATAACTAACTAAAGAAGATCTGTAGCTTGTCACTTACTCGGCGGGAAGCATCCAGGTCTTGGGAAAGATCCTGTAGTCGTGTGGATACAATTTGAGCATGCGATTCAAGTTTCTCGAGAGCAAATCCTTGCGGCATATTTCAATCATGCCCGGAAAATGATTAATCTGCTGAAAGCGCTTCATATTCTTAAACAGCTCGACGGTGGGAAATGAATCGGACCAAAGTATGTTCCACAATTTGGACTCCTTAACCAACTTAAAGCCCAAGGATTTGGATATGCGACCAATCATAGCATATCTTGAGCTTGAGACACAAATTGCGCTCTTGGATTCCCTAGAAGATTTAGAGATAGATAGAGTCCTGAAACTTCTTTATGTTAACCTACCCAATTCTTGGTACACCATTTGCTCTTGGAGATGATTCTGGGCGCCCCGTGCAGGGCACACGATAGCGAAAATTATTAAGCTCTATGAAACCTTCAATCTGAGGCTCATTTTTCGACACGGTCTCCTTATCATTTTGGAGGCCGCTCCTTAAGCGAGGAGACTCTCGTCGCCCCTTAACTTTCTTCTTGACCAGCTTTGATTTTTGATGTGGTGATGACTGTGAAAGTTGGGCCCAGTCCAATTCCACTTCATGCGTTTTGCATACGGATTCGGAGAGAGCCATTTCAACGCCCCGTATGACTGGGGAACGCACCATTTTTTGCTCTCGATCCTTTCGTAGTTTCTCTTTTGAAAAATGACGTAGCTCTTGTATTCTCTTGTAAAACTTGGAATTTTTCAAATTCATTGCTTATCGATTGTTACTATATATATATAAATAATCCGATGTTTTACAACTAAAAAACGAAATCAGAAACTAGGTATACCCAATATAGATATGTATTTAGCTAAAAATAAACCGTTTGACGGTAAAATCAAACATTTTTGTGATTAATTTAAAGTTTTGGAACAGGACAGGGCAAGGACCTATGTATACCCTATATGTTTAAAAAAATTTAGATACATGATTATTGTAAATATCAAGCTGTGGTTTATGAAACCGATTTTGCACAGATGAATTTTAAATTCGCAGCAATCATCTTTATCATCATTAAACATTGTATAAAAAATATTTTGGTATGTTTCATAAAGAATATGGTTACATATACATACATTACAATATAAAGAGTCACATAAAATTGTATAAAAATATTATATATTGGAATGCTTTTCGCTTTGATTTGATTTAAGATTCGCTGCTGAATGTCTTGAATCTTTTAACAACTTCATCCATTGAGGGTCTCTCTTGCGGATTGGATGCCGCGCACTTAAGACCCACTTCTATGGCACACAAACACTTGTCCAGCTCCTCGCCCATGGGCGTCACCAGATTCTTATCGAAGATATCCAAGCGATTTTGATGCGATTGCAGGCAACTGGTTTTGACATATTTGAGTAAATTTTGCTGATCAGTCTGGAGCGTGCATTCAGCCATAAGGCGACCAGTGAAGACCTCCAGCAGGACAACGCCAAAGCTGTAAATGTCCACACCGGTGCTGAGTTTTTTGGAGCTGAGAAACTCTGGTGGCAAATATATGCGAGTTCCAAACACTTGTCGCACTTCGATGACAGCATCAATGGACTTGGGACCCTCACGAGCCAGACCAAAATCCCCAATCTTTGGCTGCAGGCATCCATCTAGCAGAATATTTGCAGGCTTTATGTCACCATGGATAAGCGGCTTGACGCGTGCCGTATGCAGAAAAAATATGCCTCTAAAGAAGAATTTTATAACGGACTAAACAAAAATGAAGAGAATAGTTGCTGCACTTACTTGGCTGTGCCCAGGGCTATGCCCAAGCGTTCCTGCCATGTTAATGGCGGCAGCGGCTGCTTTGATTTATGTGCTCTCAATCTGGAGTCCAGCGAACCGTTCTTCATCAGCTGATACACGAGACAGGGCTTCTCCCCATTTATACTGTATCCGTAGAGCGCTAAAATGTTATCATGTCGTATGGTATTTAAATACTTCAGCTCGTTGTAGCTCTGCTGCAGATGTACTTGGGCTTTGTCGTTGTGTTTGTGAATATAGTTCATTGCCTTGATGGCAACATCCAACTGCTTCCATTCGCCCTTGAAGACTTCGCCAAATCCACCTTTGCCAAGTTTATTTTCGGGTCGCCAGTTTTGCGTAGCATCAACCAGCTCTTGGTAGTCGATTTCAAGCAGGGATTGAGCGGCCCGCTGCACGCTACTTACTCGAATATCGCCAGGAGATTCTAAGCTATTGCTATTGCTATCGTCCGTCACGCCCGACGAGGAGGCATAAGGTGGTCCATTATTTATCTTGGAGCTGTCACTAGCCGCCGCACGCAGCTCGCTAATGGGCATACTTCTCGGAATGTATTTGTGATATTTATCATCAACATGATCCTTAATCAGACGCATGGCATTATGCAGCTTCATTCTACAAAAAATATAAACAAATTAGACAAGGGTTTCCAAAAGATTTGATGACGTACTTGTGAAAGAGCGCAAATAGACTGTAGACGGAATGATTGTATTGGCCGCCCCAGATGTTAAGGAATTCATTTGTGGGCGAGCGACCTCGCGAGTTTTCACTCTGTATATGCTGGACATCAGTGGGATAGAGTTTCACAAAAGCCGCTAGCTGCTGCCAAACGTCGAGTGAGTCCAAGTGCTCACAGAGCTGCTGACGCACATGCACTGGCAACATTCTAATCGGCATGGAGTTATCCTCACGACCCGATCTTGCCGGGCTCTCATTACCCCTGTCGTCAGCTGTTGACACGTTCATCTTGCTGCTATAGCCTTTTTAGGCACAGACTTTCTCTGATTCATCCACAACTCGACTACACTTACACATATGCATGCAACTCAACGGGAAGTGAAATTTAATGGCATAACTTGTTGCACTGGTAAAATCCCAATCAGAAACCTAAACAACAACATGGGTGCTGCCAGATTTCTTAAATTTGTATTAAGATCATTGATATAGGTACTCGTTACTAAAACCGAATACTTTTCCGCAAAAAGTGGTATATGTGAGGAGAAAACAGGCAAAACAATTTTACATTACTTAAAGACGTTGCATATGCAATTAATTTCATATTTATTCATTTCAACGCATCTTTATATGATGACATTTGTTTCTATGCATATTATAAAATGTATGTTTATATGTATTCTTTTACTTCCGTTAGTAATTATTTTAATGCAAGTGCATTCAATTTAAAAGAAACCCTCATCGGCATCGTCTCCCAGCTTCTGATCAAAATTGGCGCACTTGGCAGCTTCTCCACCGCGCACCTTAACATTGTAGCAAACATTCTCCGCTTTTAACATGCTCTGCCGCATAACGGTAATCTTGCGCCACAATTCCCGTGCGCGTTGACAGTTCAAACTGATGTAACTGTATTTGGAATTTATTTTATTACAATACTTAAATGTTATTTGAACATGTTTACTTACCCGGAGTAAAATTGCTGCAGGGCTTTGCAAGTTTCCATGCAGGTGTCCGTATCACCGCTGCCCAAAGAGTTGATGCAGCGACGCATCAGTTCACCAGTCAAGTCCGAAACGCCCAAAACGTACTCAGTTGGGTCGACGTAAAACTGGAATTTCTTAATGACTTTCTCTGCGACCTGATCATCAGGTGTGGACGACACGGTTTCCTGGGGAGGTTCCTCCTTCTTAACTTCCTCCTTATACTGCATTACTGACTGCAAATCAGACCAGCTAGAAATTGGTTTGGAGTGTTCGGTGTTGTCCTCGTTGGCCAAATACTCCATATAGGTGTATGCCTCAATAAACTCCTGGAGTCCAGGCGAATATGCACCACGAAATTGAAACACATCCTGATCACGCAGCTCTAGGGCAATCGCACGAAAGTTGACCTCAATCAATTTATTAAGACGCTGCTGGGCCTCCTCCAAGACTTTATCCTTGTTCTGCTTGCGCGAATCGATGGAATGTAAGAAAAATATAATGCGCTTCGATTCAATAGTGATGTCGCGACTTAATTTCAAGATGCGCTCGTAGCGATCATGTTTACTGTCTAATTCAGTGGCATAGCTGCGAAATGCTTGCACAACCGGATTCTGCTCGTCCAGCTGCACTTGACGCTTGCGTGGCGCATTGTTATGGCTGCGATAACCTGGATTTTTCGGCATTGTTTTATTTGTTTACGAGCAATGAAAAAAGCCGGCAAATAATGAAGATTGCTAAAATGACAATGCTGCCACCTTTCTAAAGTTTGCAGGGCATAACAGCTGTACAAAGTTATCGGTTATCTGTCATCGATTGTCATGGTTCTGTATGCTATTGTTCGTTCGTGGCAATTATTTTAAATATATTCTCTTTAAATATAAATAATATAAAAGACAAGTCACGCGATGCACGAGCCAGCAAGGAAATCATCCGTGTCTACCGGCTCGAGCACGGCTGAGAAGCTCTGCTTTGATAAAAATGAGTTTATGAAGGTAAATAACCTACTGCCGTCCACATCAGCCGATATTTATTACTAATAGGAATTGGTTTTTTGCAGGAACATTTTTCCGTTGACGAGTTCCTTCATAAGAACCGCAATGCACCCAGCTTGGAGCAGTTACGTGACAACCTGGGGCTCTACTTAAAAGGCCTGCGTGCTGCAATGATCGATCTGATTAACGAGGACTATGCAGATTTCGTCAATTTGAGCGCTAATCTGGTGGGTCTGGATCAGACCATTGACACAATACAGCGACCGCTGGAGCAGTTTCGTAGTGAAATTGAAAGCATACACAGTCTGATTGATGAGCAAGTGACTGAGCTGCGTGACCAGCTGGAAGAGAAGCGACTGTTGCGCGAATATCAAAGCAGTTTCAACAGCAAGATCAAGGTCTATGACATCATCGTAAAACTGCAGGAGTTGATCTCCAACAAGCTAAGCAGTGAACAGGATCAGCCTGCCCAATCTGTGGACTTGGAACGAGCGGCCCTTGATTTAATATTTTTAAGATTTCACGAGAAAAACTGTGCTGCTTTGTTAAGTAACGAGGACAAGGCAAAAATCAAAGAGCTGGAGGAACAAGTGCATCAAAAACTGCGACTTTTTCTTAACGATTCCCTGCAGCATGCGCGGAGTGAAAAAACATCTGAGCAGTTGGAACGCTGTCTGCGCATCTATATCACACTCAATGCCTGTGAACAAGCGGAGCTTGCTTTTCGCGAGGATGTTGTTGCCCCGTACATGAGTAGCATCATTGGCGAGCAGCAGCTGCAAAACTCACCACAAGGTCTAGCTGGCATCTATAGCAAGATATTGAACTTTATATCGCTGCACATGACGGATCTGCTGCGACTCACACTCTACTCGGACAAGCTTAGTGGTTTCAATTTTGTTGTGAACAGCTTTTGGGCTGATGTTGAGATGCGTCTGGAGATGCACATGAACTCGATTTTTGCACCTGGCAATTTAGAGGTGTTTTATGTGAAATACAAATGCACTCGTGATTTTCTGGCTAAGATCGAGGAGCTGCTCACAAGCAGTGGGGAACAAGCCGTCGCCTTCTATCGCCAGCACAAGCAAACCCGGAGTTTTGAGGGGCGCTGGAATCTGCCGGTTTATTTTCAGATATGCTTTCAGGTAAGCTTAAATTACTTATTTTATTCTCATTAACTAAATTGTCATATACTTTCAGGAAATTGCTGGTTCGTTTGAGGCCCAACTGGAGCCCTTGCTTAAAGATGACACTTTGAATGCAAATCCGGAATCAAACAACTTTCATTTGACTCCATTTAATGCTGCAAAGAAGGCTCTAATACGCTGCTGGGCCGAGGGCGTTTACCTTCCCGAAGTTTTTCCCAAGTTCTACAAGTTAAATGTGCAAATTGTTTTGCGGCTATCACGTTGGATCACGGACGCGATCAGTGCATCCAAGAGCAGCAGCAGCAGCTTTACCAAGTCCTATACACGCAATCAATTGCTAATTGCTCTGCACGCGGATACAAAGAAGCTGGAACAATATTTGCCAGAGCTGCAGCAACTCATTATAAAATCGGCACCCAAGACGAAAAATCTCGTTCTATTTAACGATGTTTTAAGCAAATCCGTAGCTCACTTGGCCGATACATTGGACGCGCACCTAATCAGCATACAGGAAACACTAAAGCAACTGCTAATCACCGAATGTGGCACAGAGAATGTGCGTCAGGTTAACGACTTACCACGTCTATATCGCAAAACGAATCGTGAGGTGCCCACACGCTGCTCTGGCTATGTAGATCAAATGCTGCGTCCACTTAAGGCGTTTACCGCACAATATGAGGCGCAGCTGGGCACGCTGGTGATAGAGCAGATTCTCGCCGAAGTGTGCAGCAATATAACCAAGGCGTAGGTGGCTTAATCTCTGTACATTTAATCTTACTTAACTTAGTTCTATCTGTTCTTAGCTACTTCAATGTTGTTAGCGATGTGTTGACTTCTGTGCAGAAAACTGAGGAATCTTTGCGTCGTCTGCGCAACCTAAAGAGCGGCGCCGCATCCAACACACCAGCAAATGGCGTCTCTGACGATGATAAGATACGTCTGCAATTGCGTGTTGATGTCGCCGCCTGGACCATGGAGCTGTCCAAGCTTAACTTTCAGCCCACGCAAATCGATAAGCTTGTGGAGCTGTCCAACATGGTGGAGGAGAGTATTAAGGCAAAGGAGGGTGCTGCTTAGGACAGTTACATTTAAACAAATGTATTTATAATCTATATACATTCTTCAAAATTTATTACAGTTAATCAACATCTATCTGTTTCTTTAGGCACAATTAGTATTGTAATATAATATATATAATCTGTATATAATATAATATATGTGTAAATCATATATAAATGCATCAATTTCACGTGTTGTTCTGTTAATGTGTAAACACACTTTGACCCTGATTTAGTCGCTGTTGGAAAAAGAAATAGAAGAGATTACAGAAATTTAGCCAGCTTTCGCAGCCCAAAGAAGCAACTATTAACAAAAATATCAGGCAAAAACAAACGCATGCTCAATAATTGATAACTTGGAATTATTTAAGTATTATGGCGTTGAATCGTGCAGGATAACGGAAGACAAACAGTATAATCGAAGCAGAATCAAAGTGCGATCAAAAAAAACAACGCAAGCTTGACTTCAGCTACATTACAATTTAAGCTCCTCAGTTGCGGGCAACTTGTTGAAGAACCATTGCAAATGCTCCTCAGTGACTTCAGCCAACGTAGCCGGTTGCCATTTGGGCTTCTGATCCTTGTCAATCAGCAGGGCGCGCACACCCTCCTTGAAGTCAGCGCGTGGCTCCAAATGACGCACAGCCAGACGATACTCCATGATCAGGCATTGTGGCAACGACATCTGCGCACCAAGCTCCAGCTGGCGGAAAGTAATCTTCAGTGACGTCGGCGACACTTTGGAAAGGATCTGTGTGAAAAAAGATCTTATATGAGTTGAATGTGCTAAACACTAAAGTTGATTGTTAGTAGCCATTTTAAACAGTAAACTATGTTTAAATTTTGTTTTGTGCCAAAAACGTGAAACTCACAGCGAGGTGTTAATTAACCAAGAGATTTAAATACATTGTACTGTTTAAATATTTATGTGCTTTTAGCGCGTGGTATTTAATTAGCAAATGAGCCCAGCTCATCGCTTATCACCTATGAGCTATGTTTGAACTGACCTCCAACTGTTTCTTTGCCCAATCGCTGCCATCGTTTTGCAGGTTTTCGAGTATGCCCTCGACGCAGCTAGCGCCGAAGTTCTTGTTGATCTGCTCTAAAACGGGTTGCAATGAGAATGGTTTCTCTGGCTTCGTATGGAATTTCTCTAGTAGTTCGGGCACATCATCAGCGTCTGGACAGTTGAGTAGAGCTGTTTCGAGTTCTTGCATCTTGCTGCTATCGCAATAGTGAGTGGAAATGCCAGCATAATACACATCACCGCCCTTTAGACGATGACCGGTCAATCCCAAATAGAGACCCAATTTGCCCTGGAGGCGAGGCAAAAAGTATGAGCCGCCTACATCAGGAAACAGTCCAATTGCCGTCTCGGGCATGGCGAACAGAGTGCGATCTGAAGCCACACGATATTTACCATGCACACTAAGTCCTACGCCGCCACCCATTGTAATGCCATTGATAAGGGCAATGTAGGGTATCTTGTAGTTGCCAATCAATGCATTCATTATGTACTCCTCGCGGAAAAAGCTCTTTGATTCTTCCGTGGGACCAGCTTCAACTAGGGCACGCACATCTCCGCCGGCACAGAAAGCCTTATCACCGCTGCCCTTGACAATGAGCAGAGATTTTGATTTTTCGCATTTTTTTAGGTGCTTGTAAATCTTTCGCACCATCTCCAGATTAATTGCATTTAATGCCTGTGGTCTGTTGATTATAATCATGCCCTTGTTGGAGGACTCCGTTGCCAGCACGGACGATGAGGATAGGCGCGTGGAATTTGCCATCGGCATTTTGCTTGTTGTTATTGTTATATCTGTTTTTAGTGCGGCGCAGAGAAGTGGCAGGTGGCTGTAGGTCCGATGACCGAAGGTGTGAATCAACCTTTGAATTGGATTTTGCTGTTAAGCATTTATTTAGAGTTTAATTGCCGATTTAATTATGTTTGTTAATTTGCATTATTTACCATTTTACTACACTTTCGTTTTCTTTTTGGACGAGCGAGTTGCGCAATAACAAACCGTCGAGTCGTAGTGTTGCCGTACGCACCAATTAATAATAGAACAATTGTTGAGAACTTTTCGTTATGCGGTCTGGGATTGTGCTTATCCAACCGCAGAATAAATGCAATTGCGCTGAACTTTAACCAGCTGCAGCATTAAATACATTGCATCTCATGTGAATAATGAGATTAAAATAGAGTTGCAATAAATCTGAGCGAAGTGGCAACTCTATAGCTGAACAGAACAATGCAAATGCATAAATTACGTTTATGCCAAGACGCAAATTGTGATCTTAACCAAAACAAACTTTTATTACACATTGCAAAGTGGTTAGTTAATGTATTTTAAGGGCATGAATCGTAAATTTTGTTTCTGCACTCATATATGCTTTACAAAAAACACTAAACCAGCTGAATATGTTGTTGAGGTATAAATTAATTTTTGATTATCTTATATACAAATATATTTTGCCAGCTTTTTTTTTAGTTGCTACGAAACCTTTATATGAGTACCAAATAATCGCCTTAAAGCTAAAAATTAAAAGTTGCAGTTGTCTTACTATTCACTGATCATGATTTCTTGTACCTTACATAAACCGGAAACATGACAAAATCGCGAATGTGCTGCGCATAAACACTGGAAAACAAGTACCAACACGCAGAAAACTAAAGCTTAACTTTATCATTCTCATATTTTTAAACAAATAAACGGTGAGTAAATATCAGTAATCAGCCACATATACGGGCCGCACAGCACAATGCCAATGATTCAGTGGTATCAGAGCCAGCAAGCGGCTCGCGTTAAATATTACGGCGTTTGCCATGCCCCTGTTTTCCAAATTCACAAAGATACGAACAAAGCGACGGCGCTCATCTTCCGTTTCTCCCAAATCCAAACAGATGAACTATGATGGACTGCTCTCACAGCTGACCGATGACAAGCTAGTGTTATTTGATGCGACTGGACAAGGAGCTGCCGCCCTGGTCAACGGGGATGTCGAGGATGGCGCCATCGAGGAGGAGCAGGCTGCACCAATACAAACAGTATCACATACAGCCATTGCTGCTGCTGCTGCTGCCGCCTCAGCTGCTGCTGCGTCAGCAAACTTAAACCCGAAATTGGAAAATTGTGCTGCGACAGCGACACCTCAGCGCAAAATATCGACGTCATCACGTTTCATGAATGCCTTTAGTCAGCTTTATGGCGGCAACAATAACAACAATAGCAATAACACCTGTGGTCACGTGGAACAACAGCATCAGCATAACGAGGATGCAGAGCTGGCAGCGAATCGTACGCCGACCAAGGGCATGGAGTCTAAACTGGTGGCCATGTGGCACAATGTCAAGTACGGCTGGGGCGGTAAAATGCGTCAGGCGAGCTTTTCTAAGGAGCAGCCTGTGTGGCTGTTGGGACGTTGCTATCATCGACGCTATACGCCGCCTGTTAGCATGGAGAACTCGACAACGGAGCTGCCCAGTGGGTCAGAGAATGCCACAACGCCGGATAATGCCACATCAGCGTATGATAGCATACAAGCGACGACGCAAATGATGGCCACTTCCGCAATGTATCCCGCCCTAAATCCTCAACAAATCGATGAAATTGTTGTGCCCCAAGAGCTGGGCATGGATGCGGCCGAAAATCAAATGTCCGATAGTCCCTGGGAGGAGGGCATTGAAGGTTTTCGCCGTGACTTCTACAGCCGCATCTGGATGACCTATCGTCGCGAGTTTCCCATCATGAATGGTTCCAACTATACATCAGACTGCGGCTGGGGCTGCATGCTACGCAGTGGCCAAATGCTGCTCGCCCAAGGCCTGATCTGCCACTTTCTGGGTCGCAGTAAGTACATAGTTTATAATGATGCACATTTCGATGCTCATTGCGTTTGTTTATTTGTAGGCTGGCGCTACGACTCGGAATCCCAATTGCACTCCACATATGAGGATAACATGCATAAGAAAATCATTAAATGGTTTGGCGACAGCTCATCCAAAAACAGCCCCTTTTCCATACACGCACTGGTGCGTCTGGGCGAGCAGCTGGGCAAGAAACCAGGCGACTGGTATGGTCCCGCATCCGTCTCATATTTATTAAAGTGAGTGCATCAACAATACTGTTGGATATGTATTCAGATAACTTACTTTTATTTACAGACACGCTTTAGAATATGCCGCTCAAGAGAATGCCGACTTTGACAATATAAGTGTTTATGTGGCCAAGGATTGCACCAGTAAGTAACCAGCCAAACTTAATCACATACGCTTCTTAACACTCTCCCTTTTTACAGTTTACATTCAGGACATTGAGGAGCAGTGCAGCATACCGGAGCCGGCTCCCAAACAGCACGTGCCTTGGCAGCATGGAAAAAAGTCGACCAGCGAAGCACCCAAGCTGGATCAGCAGCCGCAGCAGCACTGGAAATCTTTAATTGTTCTCATACCGCTGCGTCTGGGCTCAGACAAACTGAATCCTGTCTATGCGCACTGTTTGAAGCTTTTGCTCAGCACGGAACACTGCTTAGGCATCATTGGAGGCAAGCCAAAACATTCGCTATACTTTGTAGGTTTCCAGGAGGATAAGCTTATACATCTGGATCCGCATTACTGCCAGGAGATGGTGGACGTAAATCAGGAGACATTCTCTATGCACTCATTTCATTGTAAATCGCCGCGCAAAATGAAATCCAGCAAAATGGATCCAAGCTGCTGCATTGGTTTCTACTGTGCCACCAAAACGGATTTTGATAGCTTTATGGAAAGTGTGCAACTGGTGAGTAACACTTGAAGTAACTAGAGTTGAAATAGTATTCAAATTTTTCCCTCATTTAGTATTTACATCCCATGCGCTGCGCTTCTGGTGCCACCATGGATAAGTCATCTGCACCACAGCCGCAGCAAACAGACTTTATAGAAATGAATTATCCACTATTTACTTTCTCGCGTGGTCGTTGCATGGACCATGCACGTGATGAGATGAGCGATTCTCTATATAAACCACTCATCAGGCAGGTCGCAACACTGACGCAGGAGCTGGAGGGTGCTGCGATGCCTCCACTTAACAGCTATGAGCAGGATCCGGATGATAGTGAAAGCGAGGAGTTTGTGCTGCTCTAAGTCGGCACTTTAATATACATTTAGTTATGTCTTGATTGCCCAACTCTCTAGAACTCTCATTTGCAACCTGTGTTATATTAATTTTTTGTTTCATTACCTTTATAGTTTTAAGTAAGTTGTTTCTGCCGTTGCTCGCTCGCTAGCTCGCCCAAAACTGAACCGACGTGCATCTCAACATCAAAGACTTTTTTTTATTATAGTCGTTTACAAAAAACACACATATATATATATTTTAATTCATATTTGCTTATTATGTATGAATAGTGATTAGTTCACAATTTGCGTTCGATATCATCGTATTTGAAAACGTTTGTTTCCTTGTGGTTCTGTCTGAATGTGTATTTGTATATTCCTATATAGATTGTATAAATAGTTTATGTAATTCTCGGTATTATTATTTTCTAATGTCTAATGTGTATGGAATTGAATCGTCTTGAAACGGTAAAACAAAAAAAAAATGTTTCACTGCTCTCGAAAGTATTTTTTGTAGTCTTTATGTCTTAGATTTTAATTAATTTATGTTTCACATCTAGTAGTTCAATCATTATTTAGTTTTACACTTAATTGTAAATACCCTTGCGTAAATAAATAAATTATTTAATACAAAAATTAGTTGTTTGTCTTAAGGCCGGGCTTTCTTAGTAATTAATTTTGACTTAACTATAAATTTTTTAATCTAAATGTAAAAATCGTGTCTTCTTTAGAATTCGTCGGCAGAGATCGATAGTACTTAGAACATATATAGTATAGTATTGAATACACTTGACTTACAGTTATTGATTGATAGTATATTGATAGAAGGTGGACAACACGTACACAACCACAAACATTTATAGAAAATACACTAATTTATTTATTTTTATTTTTTTTTGCTTGAAGTAATCTATGGCAGATTTGCGTTATGCTGATATGAACGCGTGATATCATCATAAATAATTGTATAAAATGTGTAAAACACACAAATAAGAGATTCGAGTAGATAGAGTTGGGCACTGAATTGATTTGCAATTATCAGTGCTCAAAAAAGATTTGAGTTTTTAAGAAATAGGGTTTCTCAAGTTCGAGTGTGTAAAAATATAGAGATAGAATACTTATAGATAATATTGTTTGAAAATATCACGCTTGCAAACTCCAAAAGCTCGATTTTTCTTAGAACACATTATTGTTTCTGTTTACACCTACATAGTATATGTATGAGTATTGAATCCTTAATATGGATCGTTAAATGCAGTAGAAAAAAAATCTTACGTCTATGACCAGATATCATAAATATCAAATATTGAATACAATTGATCAACTATTTAGCCACTTTTGCGTCCACGACCCAAACGCTTCTTCAGCTTGTTGAGATTATCCCGAGCTGTGGTTGCACGCGAGAAATTGATGTTAATAGCATTTTGATAGGATTCTATGGCTTCTGGTATTTTGTCCCAACGATGGTAGAGTACACCCAAATTGGTATGGTACAACATATTGCGAGGATCTATTTCTATGACGCGTTTATACAGCGCCTCCGCCTCCAAGTAGTGCTTCAACTTGCCCAGAACATTGGCACGGATAAACATAATGCTGGGTTCGTTGGGCAACTGTTCCATGCCCTGTACCGAAATACGTAGAGCATCATCGTGCATGCCGCGGTTATCCAACATGGTCAGAATATTGGCCCAAGCCTTGGGCTGTCGGGGATTAACGGCGACTGCATGCTGCCAATGACGCAGTGCCTCTGCATAGCGCTGCTGTTCCAAGAACAGATTGCCCATATTGTAGTGACAAACGGCGTAATCCGGGCGAAACTTCAACGCCTGCCAGTAACTGTTCAGAGCCTCATCGTACTTCTTCTGCGTTGCCTGCACAATGCCCAGATTCATCCAAGCGACAGGAAATTCGGGATACACTTTAATAGCGTCACGTATATACTTCTCTGCAGATTCGAGATTACCATGCTCGCGATACAGATTACCAAGATTCATCAACGCCGACTCGTAGCCCGGATACAGATGAATGGCCAAATGGTAGTGCTCAAAGGCTCTGGAACTATTGCCCGTATCCGATGCCAGTCTGGCAATGTTGTAGTGCACCTTGGCATTGTTGGGGCACACCGATAGCGCTGAGGTAAACAATGTCTCCTCATTCAACCACTCGGCGGCACGTTGACGCGTTCGCACCAGGAACACAGCAAAGAGGAGCATGAGCATCGCCTGCATTGCAGTGCGCAAGTAGACATTGATGCCATAGTTGTGATAGCAGTAGAGGAAGCCATAGGCAGACATCAAACAGAAGCCAATGGAGGGCACATAGAGGGTGCGCTCAGCAATCACGAATCCAACACGCACAATACCCGAGGCGGGAAGAAAGGGTATCACCATCAGGGACATGGCCAGCATCAGACCCGCCAGACGCCGAAAGTTTGTCATGGCCACAATTATGAAGGAGTAGAAGGCAATCACTGCCTGCATGCGCAAATCCCAAATGGTCCGCACGAGACTTATGCAGCCCAGGGCCCAATCAAAGCACAGCCACTGCGGGCACATCAGCAGCCAGAAGTTCACCACAAACAGATACTGTTGGGACATGCCGCGCGTCATCAGGTATTCACTATACGCAATCGGATTATCCACGGCCTTGAAAACCGGCGATTCGAAATTCTGCCACCAGAGACGCAGCACCAACAGTGCCACCGAGCCCAGAAAGTATGCCAAATAGCGATGGCGACTGAGGATAACGCGACGCTGTAGACGCTCCCGCAGAAGATAGGTGCCATTCTGAAAGTAATCCAATGCGGCGCAGGATAATGGAATGGTAATCGCGGACTCCTTGAACATCAAGCCAATGCCGGTGAGTAATATAGTGAGAGAGACGCCAATTTCACCATGCGTGTCTATTGTAGCCAACGTCAGTAGCAGGCAGAGCAGATGGATCAGTGCGAACATTAATTCTGCTCTACCCACAACGCCGGAAACTGCTTCCGTGTGCACTGGATGAGCGGCAAAGAGAGCTGCGGATATGGTTGCCCAACGCTCGACATCCACGTAATCAATGTAGAGGGAACGCACCAGACGCCACATGAGCAGTGTATTGACGCAGTGCAGCACCAGATTGAGAAATTTCATTTGAGCAGCTCCAAAGCCCAGCATTGCATATTCATAATGAAACATCAGTGTCGTTAGTGGTCGAAAAGATTTGTGTGAGTCCTCACTTAACAACGGTGCACCCCAGAAGTCATGGCTGAAGATTGCCGTCCAATTTGTGGGCAGTGAATTCACATTCCTGTTTTTCACAATTGCGACAGTGTCGTCGAAGACAAACTTTGCGCCGCTTAAGCCGCCGTATCCATAGCATATTAGGCAAATAAGCACCAAAATAGACTGGCACACCAGGTTGTGCAGCTTAGAGCTTTGGCGCACGTCCAGAGCTTCCATTTTATTACTAAATATTGCACTGCACCACTTAACGCCTGTTTTCACTATGAAGTTTTTTTTTTTCGTCTAGCAGTCTGTATGCATTTTTCGCGGACGGGGGTGTATAAATAAGTAGTGCTGTCAACTATTTTGGCTTGAAGCTATAGCTAAAGTTTTATTTTCTACTATGCTTTAGTTTTTAAACTTCTATTTGTAGGCCAAATTAAGCCAATGAAATCATAAGAAAAGCAAAATTTAGCAGATAATTTAGTAAGTTATTAATTAACTAAAAATACACAACTTGAGAAAAGGCTAAACTGGCTGCACTGCCACCACCGACAGCAAAGCGCAGGGCTTGCCATTCACACGTCAACGTCAAAGACAGCTGTTGACTACCACTTAAAAACGAAACAATAAACAGATCCGTGTACAATTATGTCGGAAGAAATAGTTTTTGACTGCTTGCATGCCGAAATAGTTAACTACTGCCTGGATAACAGCAAGGTAAGCATCAAAAGCTAAACGAACTCAGTCACCAGGTAAAATCATTTGCAGGATCAGCATGATCTGGCCACCTTGGAGTACATTGGCTTCACCACAGGTTATCGGCTGATTGAGCGTCTCACACGTGACGTCACTCGCTTTAAGGATGAACTGGAGACAATGAAATTTATATGCACAGATTTCTGGACACTGATCTATAAGAAGCAAGTCGACAATTTGCGCACCAACAATCATGGCATGTATGTGGTCCAGGACAAGGCATTCCGTTTCCTCACACGCATCTCACCAGGCGCCAAGCAGCTGGAACAAGCTCCCAAATTTGTGGCCTTTACGTGTGGCTTGGTGCGAGGAGCACTTAGCAATCTGGGCATCAATAGCACAGTCACCGCTGAGGTGCAAACAATTCCCGCCTGTAGGTTCCACATAGAGGTCAATAGAAGTTAGACTTATATTCTTAATCGTATTATTATAACAATTAAACGTATACATCTAATAGATAGATTATGTTAATCTCTCATAGAATGCCACAATATTGTGCTCAGTCCAATTGATAAGCCTGCGCAACGCCCATTGCTGTGTGGAGAGCTGCGGTTGCAACGGATTGGGATCTGTGTGGATGCCCAAAAAGAGTTGAGGACCTATCAATATCAGCCACTTGCCCGTAAATACTGACAAGTACTCCTCAAAGGCGCTGCGATTGTTGAAGTAACAGAAGAGTAGGGCACAAGGTGAAGAGTTGGAGCAGCAGTGGCTCAAGAAATTGCCATCTAATTTGGTTCCGGCATCCTCAACATAATTGAGTGATATAAAACTACGCATGGCATACTTGCTTCGCCACCAGTTAGGATCTCTTTCCAGGCCATAAATATGTATGCCCTGCTCACCAACTGCTGCCAGAAGCCACTCAAGCAGACCACTGCCACAACCGATGCTCAACACGTTCCCTATTCCAATCTCTGCCAGCATTTCGTTGCATTTCTTCAAGTCCAGCGCTGTGGGCCAAATCCAGAGCAACTTACGCTTAAGCTGCTTATCCAGTGTGTCACCTAATGTTAACAATTTCCGCCAGTTTTTCTTGGCTCCAACTCCCTGCGTTAGAGAATAGATCTCCTGCACCGAGTCGAGTTCCGTCTGCTCGATCCACATATTGAATACTGATTAAGCAATTACATTGTTTTTGCTCATCGAGAAGCACGCAGACCCTTGGCATTGACGTAGTCTTCGGCATTGCGAAAATGTGGCAAACCGCCAGCATTATTTATATTTAAATAAGCGTGTCGAGTCGATTGCTTTATGTTTATTCAATTAACATATTGTTAAACGTCTAAATGGTTTTCATCTTGACCTTATAGCAGTTTTTAAAATTGGTTAAGATCTTAATGATTAACTAGAAATAGTATGAGTTTAATTGTCTCATTGAAGAAGATTTTGATTTATAAGTCAGATTCAAATAATTGTGTCTAAGTTTAGTTTAAATGCTTGGGGTCTATGAAAAACAGAAAAAAAGTCTTCAAACAACTTTGATGGATGATAGAATAAATCAAACTCTAGATGAAGACAACTTTTACACTGAGACTAGTTAATTTCAATGGGGATACTAATACTGATTCATATGTTCGTCTAAATTGACATTACACTTAGAATACCCTCTAGAAGGGTTTAAATAGTTTGCTTACATTATTACTTAGAACTATTTTAATTGGTGTGCTCGTTTACGTAGAAATTTTTACGCCAATGCCTCTCACTAAAATTAGAGCTGCTTTGAATTGGGATGCGTTGCGGCTGTTCCGGCATTTTTGGCGCTCGTTGAGCGTTGTAGTCGATGCATCTAAATCCAGTTCGTTGATAAGCTCATTGGAGTACTCCTCGTTGTCCAAGTCTAAAATGATTTTCCGATATAGTTTGACATTCTCATTTTGCACTTTGTTTGGCACAGGCAGTAATGCTGCAACTTTTGGCTGCTCCCGCTCCACCACGGGCTGCGATTGAGGCAACATCACTGGCTCCACATTGCCCACACTCTTTATAACGCTGTTGTGCCGCACATTTTGGACTGATGTCTCTGCCGGTGCGGCCTTAGATTGTTTGCTGGACTCCGCTTCTATTATTTCAACGCCCACATTGAACTGAACTCCTGGGTGCATGGAGCGTAGATGTCGTAGCATGTTATCACGTCGATTGACGGTAACTTCGCATTGTGTGCAACGGTAACGATGCATGGTCGCATGCTGCTTTATGTGGCGCGCTAGTGCATCCCCATCATTGAAGGTTTTGGGGCACTGGAAGCAGCCATGACGAGCACGCTTGGTATGACGTTGTTGGTGTAATCGGAGAGTAGACTGTCGCAAGAAGGATTTTTTGCAAACGGAGCAGCTGTACCTGGTGCTATTTAGGTCATGCTTCAATTGGTGCTGCTTTAAGTTGGCCTTGGTTAAATAGTGCTTAGAGCATATCTCGCATTTGAAGGGCTTACATTCGCCACTGTGGAGCACCGTGTGTGCCGTTAGAGCTCTTTGGTAGGGAAATGTACGTGGACAGTCGGGGCAGGGAAATGCACCTGGGTTGTGTGCGCGCATATGGCGCTGGAGGACAATTTGATGTTTGAAGGATTTTGTACAGATGCTGCAACAATAACTGGGATTCGTTTCGTGACTGCTTTCGTGATACTTAAGATGCGACCGGGTGGCAAAGCGCTAAGAGTGAAGATATTTATCAATGTTGTTAGTTTATCTTTAATTTTTTTCAATACTTACACGACTGCATTGCTTGCAAGGGAATTTCTTGAGCAGCTCATTGCCACAGGAGCGATGGTAATATTGTTGTGTTCGACTACGAAAGGACTTGTTGCAGACTTTGCAGTGATAGCCTTTTGCTGTGCTGGTTGTATGATTATCACTAGAACTTTCCGTGGCTGTTACTTTGGCTTTTTCGGAAGCATCTGCTACGGGTGTTTTCCTTGTTGCATTGCATTCAAGACAATCGGATTCATCTGCCAGCAGACATGTGCGGCATTTTTTGTGACCACAGCTATCTGTGACAAGACGATTCTGTCCAGTTGCTTCGCAATTGCAACGCGGACACCTGTTCATCTTATCATATAAACAAACGGATTGATTTTCCAAGATACATAAACACGATTGCAGTAATGCATTTTTTGTTGCAGCGTGCTTCTTCTTTTTCTTGTCATTCAAAGGATACGTTTTCATTCGCATTGAAACGTTTAAAACTTGATACAACCTGTGCAGTCATTTAAAACTTACAAATTTATTGTTTTCAATTTCAACAGAAAACGATTTACACTTATACAAATAAATAAAAAACAAAAAAAACTAAAAGGCCACAAAAACGCCGTACTATACTTCACTATGTTCTACAGTGGAATGTCTTAGTCCACATCACTAGGTTTTCCAATGGAATGGCTTATTTCCACGAGAATGTCTTAAATTACTCCATTAAGTTGTCCAAGTCCAGAGAAGCCACATGACCGGGAAACAAATGCGCCTTCTGCATAGGTACCTGGACAAAGTAACGTTCGCAGAACTTTGGGTTGCGTTTTATAAGAACTTCCCTGAGTATGACATCATTTGAAATTTTCTTTGTAATAAGCAAACGGCGCTGTTCACCCTGGCCATAGCTAGTGGAACGCAGTCCATATTTGCCAGCAATTCTAAAATAATTATAATTTTTTGTGATTACGGTTTAGTATTTTGTTTGCATTAAACTTACTGATGAAAAAAGGCACGATCTTCTTTGGAAAAGGTGGGTTCAAACTGCATGTCACGCATATCATCCGAATTCACATAGTTCTCAATAAGTCTGCGATAATCTGCCAAGTTGGGACCCGGATCGTTTGATCCCAATCCCATGCGGTTGCTTTTAAACAGGTAACTGAAATGGGCGAGATAATTTTATATACACTTCATCTGCATAGTCAGCATAAGGGGCAACCTACCCCACTGGTTCTTCGCGACCCTGTTTAAAACGACCCAGACCGCCGCCTGTCCAGCCCATTAGTCGCATCATATGATAGCCCTTGTTGCTCTTATCCAACTTTGGTTCTCCCGCGTTGTCCGCCGTCTGCTTGGTTACTTTAATGTCCATGCCATTCTTTTTCATGTCGACCTTTATCGTGTCACGCGACGAATTCATCTATGTACATGTGGAAACATTAGAAAGATTGCAAGGGATCTGTTAAGCGATGCCTACCTTAATGCTATAGCAGTGCGATTGAAGCAGGAGCACCGCCTGTTTATAAGCAACCCATTTGGCTGCCTTCACGTTCTCCGCCCTGCCGCTGGTTAAAAGCGTATCGTTTACAAATATCTCCACCGATTTGTCCTCGCACTGCCTCTCATCGTATTTCATGTTGACCGCATTGCAGGAATTACGAAGGCAACTGCGTCCACCGGCAAGAACAATAACAAGATTTCCAAAGGTAAGATCTTCAAAGAGGTTGATGGGCTTGCCGCTTCCGAAGCCCATGTGCTGCCTTTGAAATTCTTTCCTATCGTTTTTAGAAGCTGGAGCTGCAGCTGGAGCACCTCTACGCCCTAGTAGTTATGGAATACGTAATAAAGATTTGTTGTTGTCTCAGGCTCATAAACACGAGTATGTATTTTAGTAGAATTAATATATATATAATTTTTCATCATAGACAAGTAGGTTACTATTATTTATTGTTGTTCCGTCTACCTTTGGCACGCTGCTCCGCTGCATCCGATGCAGAGACAAAGGTGCGCTTTAGGCGCAATGCGCGATTTTTACGAAATTCTTCAGCGATGTCTTTCGATAATTCCGCCACTAAGATCATAACATCTGAGGGATATTTGCAGCCCATAAATTCCATGTTAATGAATGTTTGTGCCAGGCACACTAGGCGCTCCTCGTCAAAACGGTCCTTATGCGCAACCATAAAGCTGCGTCGTAGCTCCCAATGCTCCTCGCTCTCGTATTCCGTTCTATAGTCATCTACGTCCCAATCCGAGGAAAATTCACCGCTATTTTCTGCGTCTTTCAGTACCTTGTGAATTTTGCGGCTTTTCTTTGAGGTGCTGGGTTGCTCGTCTCTAACTTTGTGACGTTTAGTTACGTTTGCCATTTTAAACTACTTTTCTTTCAAACTTTTATTTATTTATTTATATTATTTTCTATTCTTCCTAAAACGAAGAAGATCAGGCACGCTTCGCTTGTGCACGATAGCAACGAAAATAATCGCCATTCGCAGTAAACAGTAAACGCTGGCACACTTGTTATCGATAACAATTTCTCCACCTGGCTCTCTCTGCAAGCCTTTTGAGTGCCCGTGTTGTGTGTTTTTTGATTTTTCTGGTTTTTGTTAATTTTAATTTCGTGCACCGAGTGACGAAAAACGTTACAAGTGTCCTTATCCTTAACGTGTATGCTGCAAGCTACGACATAAGCTTGGAATAACAAACAAACAGAACAGCGGCATCCAAAATGAGCATACCAAACGAATATATTACAAAAACGGAAGATGTGGCCGAACAGGTAATTCTCTTAGGATTATAAACTGTGAAAGTAGCAATAAAAACACTCAAAGCCTATTTGCAATTGTTCCGAGCACCATTTGTGGCCATTCAAGTCTACAAAAGCCAAATGCGAGCGAAAGCAAAAGCAAAAGAAAACTGCCAACGTCATCCAAACGCGGCAAAGTTCGAAGCTCAATTGCAGCACAATCGCTAAAAATCGACAGCGCCTGAGGCGTCTGGGTCAACCCAGTGCCGCTCCATATCCAGCTAGCATATTATTTTGACAGGAATGCAGTTGGCTGCTCAATTCATATCTAATTGGTATTTGTGGAGAATACGCCATATGCGCTTACTCTTTGTGTGCGTGTGTGCAATAGTGTGCGTGCACTAGTGAAAGTGGTGAGAGTGAGCGGCATGAATGTTGTTGCGTCGTCCATCTCGAACATAGTTCCGTAATAAGTTTGGTCAAATGAAAAACTTGCAGCGAACTTGCTTTTAGATTAGCATACACACGCACACGCACACACACAACTCACTTATTTACATGCTTCTGTATACGTGTCTGTGTCTGTGTGTTACAATTGTATCAATATTCAAATTATGCATTTGAGCGATCGGCAACTAGGCATTAAAACCCGTTACGGGGGAAAAAAACGCGGAAGAGCAACTATGTGAGAGAGAGACACGTCATGCGCCCCGTCGCTGTCTTTCTTGCCAAATCAACACTGTCTTGTCAGAAAAGCCACGCTCCACAGCATATTGTAAATTTTTGTGTGGCGTTCTTATCAGAATTAAGTTGACTGGACGGACGCCCCGCCTTATCGATATTCAAACATATTTGCACCACCCCCTCCACCCATCCAGTTATCAGTATTGGCTTTTGAGTCCATCTAACTCTTGTTGCAGAATCCACTTATAAATTAATTGATTATACACGACAGAATTATAAAAAAAATAATCTACAGCTATAACCTCAATGATTTTAGAAGACAAACTAACTTTATTTTTTTCTAAAAGATTATTAAATTAATTTTTAAATTGTAAAGAGCAGGGACAAGCAAACATAACATCTGAATAGATTATGCACTTACAATTTCTTATCAATTACATTTTTGTTTTGTTTTTATTATCTTCCTTAGGTCATCAAGCGCGGCAAATATGTATTGCCCAATGTTGCACGTCTGTGTCTGATTGCCACATTCTTCGAGGATGGCCTACGCATGTATTTCCAATGGAATGAGCAGCGCGAATATATGGACATGAGCTGGGGCTGCGGCAAGTTTATGGCAACAGTTTTTGTGCTAACAAATCTGTTTGGCCAACTGGGCGGCTGCGGCATGGTTATGGCTAGATTCAAAGTTGACATTGCAGTCGGTCTGCTTTTCTTCATTGTAGTGCTACAGGTAAGCAATCTGATTCACTAAAGCTTTTACTCCTATTTTATCTTAACTCCTCTGTTCTGTAGACAATAGCCTACTCCATACTGTGGGATTTCCAGTTCTTGCTACGCAACTTTGCTTTGATCGGTGCTCTTCTGCTCGTGCTTGCCGAGGCTAGGATTGAGGGACGCAGTTTATTTGCTGGCGTGCCTTCGCTGGGCGACAATAAACCCAAGAACTTTATGCAGCTGGCTGGACGCATCCTGTTGGCCTTTATGTTCATTACGCTGATTCGCTTCGAGTTGAGCGTGTGGAATGTGATTCAGGATATTATTGGCTCCACCTTGATGGTACTGGTTGTGCTTGGCTATAAGACAAAGTTGTCGGCGTTAATCCTCGTGGCGCTGCTGACTGTGCTTAACTTGTATCACAATGCCTGGTGGACCATTCCATCGTACAAACCTTTGAGGGATTTCTTGAAATATGACTTTTTCCAGGTAAGTAAATTTAAGTTGTTGATTTCCTTATTATTTATTGTATGAACTATTCATTTTACAGACACTCTCCGTCATCGGCGGATTGCTCATGATTGTGTCCTTGGGCCCTGGTGGCGTTTCCATGGATGAGCACAAGAAGAAGTGGTAGAGATCGTTTTAGAAATCGCCTTAAGAGTATAGGATTGACTTTCTTTATGTTCGCGATAAACTCTTACGGATGAAATTTAGTTAGAATTACCATAAAATGGAACAACAGGAGCAGAACAGCACAACAATAACAACAAATTTGATAAACTTGACCTAATGATAAAATGATAAATGATAAAAAATGTTTTAAGAAAAAGGGACTTCCGCAATATCCAGGCTAAAAACCGTTTAAGGCCCACCAACAAACATTCGCGCACGTTCAACGACAAAACTTTCGTATATACATATATAAGAGACATTTCGTTTTGTACATAAAATACGGCGATTTTATGCCCCAAATGAGAGACATTCAACTGATTTTATATTTCATTATAATCTGTCCACAAACACATATATATGATTTTTTGCAAACTCGCATTTTTTAATTTTTTACTTGTACGCCCTTTTATAAGTTGTAATAATAATTTTTTGTGTTTGCGTTTGTTGTTTGATAAGAAGTTCAATTATGATAGTGGTGTATAAAAATATGATGAATTGTACCAATTGACGATGATTTGTTTCTTTCGTTTATAAGCAAAAGTGTAATAGAATTAAATTGTAACGTTTTAATAAACAACTAAAATTACAAAATGAGAACGGATTTTGAAAAAACCGCCTATCACTTTTGTTATTGACTTGCTTTTGTCGAATGCGTTGCAAAACCAGGGCAGCAAAAAAAAAGAATATATATATCGATATCGATAGCTTTCCGCCGCTGCTTTACTCAGTTTCCAAACATTTACGCGCAAGATGGATAAAGCACCGGAAAAAGTAAATATTTTGTTTATAATAAATGAAAATTGTTAAGTTTTATATGATTTTAAAGGTGGAGCCTATAGTAGTGCCCGTACGGGACTTGCCGGAGTTTGTCACCATAGAGACAATATGCATAACACCGCAGTACGCCAGAGAGAACAATATTACAGACGTTGTAACAATCAGCAAACAAGTTGTCGACTTTATGGAAAAAGTAAAATGTGCGCCCTCAAATGCAGCCGCCAATGGTCACACAAACACACCTTTGCCGGCCATAGCGCCCATCGAGCCCATTGTGCCCATCGAGCCCATTGTGCCCACCTCGCGCAGCGACAAGTCGACAATGGTGGATCGGTACACAATGACCACTGAAATCCATAAGCCGGCCCAAAATACAATACCTCATCGAATACGCAAAGTACAAACGGACAGTCTACCCACGGCAGAAGTGGGCATTCAATGCGAGGAATATGACCTATATGGTGTGTGGGATGCTGTGACACCTGTTGAGTCGCCAACTGAGACCAATAACAGCTTAAATAAGGAGATGGAATTTCAAGCATACGTTAATCAGCACACTGACTTGCATTCCAATGGAATGCTGGAATGTTGCGTTTGCGGCGAAATATCAAACTTTTTGCCAGAGCATCAGCGCCATATGTCTCTGCACTTTGGACCGTCTGCCTTGTGCTTCAGTTGCGGCACGTTGGTCGAACATGAACACTTGCTCTCCCAACACAGCTATAATTGCTCCATCGCGTTTTCGTGCCCGATCCCTGCCCAAATGGCATCAGCAGTGTCCGCACTTGCATTGTAATTTTGTGGTCAACTCAAAGGAGCAGCTCGCTCAACATATAAAGGAGCACTTGGGTGCCAAAGTGTATTATTGTCTGGAGTGCAACAAAAGTTTTTCTTCGTCCACCCATTTCTTGGTACATCGTCTGACGGAGATTGCTTGCCACGAGGCAAAGCACATTTATCTCGCCAAGAACTCCGCGGTGTCGAATAAAGCAAAGATTCAACGTTGTACAGTTTGCATGAGGCGTTTCACAAATGCGGAACGTTGTGAATCCCACAAAAGGCGCTGCATCCTGAAGCATTATAGGCGTCAGGAGAAACTACTAATGACTATGTGAATGGAAGGACAACGCATTAACAGAAAGTTTCTTATTTAATTTGTTTTCCTTATTCGTATTTTATTTGTAAAAGTGCATAACAATAAAGAATAATGTTCGTTCAGGACGCCTGCACACCATGTGCCTTCTTCAATCCTTGATAGAGCTGCAGCTTCTCCAGATTAAGTTCCTTCAAAGTCTGCACAGCCAGCTCCAGTTGCACCTTTTTCAGCGCATGTTTGCTGGCAATGTATTGTTCAATGAACTTTAGACTGATCTCGTCGGCGGCAAAGTCCTTTTCCGTTTTCCCAATTGCCGTTTGGATCTCATCCTGTATATCCTGCTCTTGGGGGTTCTTTAGACCGCTGCGCAGCTCGGTGAGCGCACGTTGACCGGGCGTAGGCAGCAGTGCATCCAGTTGGCTAAGTGTCTGTTTATAGTCCACAGGAACTTGATGAATCTTGTAGCTTAGGGCAATTAGCTCAACAGCATTGTGGAGATAATCCCTGCGGATCATGTCGTAGAGTAGATCATCGATGCAGCGATGCCAAGCGTAGAAGAATGCCATGGGTCCAAAATGTCGTGTGGAGCGCAATAAATCGAATTGCTTGGATTCCATTAAATGCTCAAATACTTTCGCTGAGATCTGATGGAACTCGATCTCATAGGGCTCATACTGTACTGTAAGACGATCCAGGATAAACTCGTATTTGTGCTCCTCAAGGCAACGTTTAAGGTGATCCGGTTTAGAGAACATCCTTGGCGGATACCATTTGCGTCCATCCAATGGGAAATACAATTGATTCATTCGTTTCCTAGTGTCTAGCGAGGCATGCGACAAGCTACCATCGACATCCCGAACAACGACTTTGCGCTCCGTATTGCGCAGACCAAAAGTAATATCCGTAAATATATATTTGGTGTCGGCAAAGTCCTTTAACGCCGCATCCTTGGATATCAGACGCTGTGTGTCTTCTTTGATTTTGACAACCGGCGGCATTTGAAGCAATTCGTTGGCCTTCACAATTGTTTGGACAAACTCCTTTTCCAGCTGTGCGGTGGTCATGAATTTTGTCTCCGTTCTGTTGTCCGACACAGTTCGCTTCCGGAACACTTTGTCCAGTTGAAGTTGCGTCATGGATTGAAGAAGTCGCTGAGTTTCGGCGTCGGTGAAGAGCGGCTGAGGATCTTTATCGTATTGGAGTGTGGCAGTGCCTGCAAGCGTGCGTCTGGCTTGCACCACACCTCAGCTTGCGGAAATGCCTTAACAAGGACATTTTAATACAATAATTACGCGAAAAATATAACCAAAACACACGAGCTGAGAACCTGCACTGATAACAGTGCTGTGCAGCGAAAAACTAATACCACTTTTCAGCACTGCCAGCTATCGATATACTTAAATATCGTTTGCGGCGTAGCCATCAGCTGTTTGCGCGTCCCTGGGAATAGCAAATGGAGAAGAATTTGCGCAGGTTTTACGTTTTCTGCTCTGCGCTGGTGTTTTTTATTTTAATTCAGTGGAAAAATTGTGGAGTTTTTTAGAAATAGTGTTACGCCAATCTGATGTACAAGCATGAATAATGTTCAAACAGATCGTGCTGCTGCGCCAAAGCGTCGCTTGTCCGACAGCGAGCATAAGTCAGCGGACGCGCCCCTTCTCCCCCAGCTTCCACCGCAGGAGCAGCCGCAGCCGAAACAACGCAAAACAGTGAAAAAGCAAAAAGAAAAGCAAAAAGAAAAGAAGAAGGAAAAGGAAAAGCAAAAGGAAAAGAAAAAGGAAAAGCATAGGGAAAAGCAGAGAAAACCAAAACACAATTTGCTAAGCTTTTGCGATGAGCTGCTCTTTGAGATTTTTAAGTATTTGGATACATCTTCCATACTTGCGTTGATGCAGTAAGTATCATTATACATACATACAGATATTTGATATGTATATGTGCATTGAAATTCAAATTGAATATTTTGCCAATTAGCTGCTCACCGCGCTTTGAGACTTTACTTTTGGATCATCGCTTTTGGCACAACATTGATCTCAGCAGTGCACCTCTGCCATTGGGCATATTAGAGGAGATACTTGGACGTGCGACGGATAAGACGCACACTATTAAAATATGCGGCCCACCCTCATCGCAGCATGTTGCTGGTGAATTTAAACAATTTACATGCACCCTGACATCCGTTTTTCCCAGGGTTGCCAGACAGCTGCAGATCCTCGAATTGGAGGGTGTTAGCCTGGACTTCGAATATGTAAGTAACGGTTAACTAATTGCAGCTTTGACACAATAAGAGTTTCACCATATATCCTTTCTAGGAAATATTTCATAAAATATAAATTATTATTTGCATAACTCGAAAACTTATTAGCAATCGGCAATGCTTTCGACGATATTAAATCTGTCACATTCTTCAGTTCCGTTTGATTTTTCATGTGTATCACATTTCCATTTCATTGCAGGTACATATATCGGAATTTCCCGCCTCTCTGAAACGTCTTTCGCTCAAAGATTGCAGCGTTAAAGTTGGAGACCATGTTAAAAGCATATTTCACACAATAGAAAAACAACTAGTTGTCCTGGAGGTGGGTGCAACAATCAAATACGATTTTAACTATAAAACCAATAAGATTTCCATTTCCTATAGGATCTCAGCATTGAGGATAATCACTGGTTTGAGCCTTACTATATAATGGCACTTTCAAAGTTGCCTATGCTGCGTCGGCTCAGTTTAAAGGGTTGCCATATGATGTGCAAATTTGTGCCCTATGGCAGCATGGCGGCCCGTTTTGGCTTTCAAAAGTTGGAGGTCTGAGATGACAGAACTTGTTTTGAACCTTAACTCATGTGAATATTTCTTGCACAGGTGCTTGATCTGCGTCAGACGCCCATTAACAATTCGGATCTACAATGCTTTAGTGCCATTGATACACTTAAAGAATTGCTGTTGGATTCACCACCACATATTCCGGAGAAACCGCCGTCCCCAGCAAAAACCAGCAATGGCAACGAGGAATCATCGGGTGGGAAAACCGACTCACCAAAAATGCTCAACGATGATGAGCCATCGACTTCTCGTGCAGCCATGGAACAGTTTCGTGCACAGAAAGCACGAAACCAGGACGGAGCAGGTGGAAGTGATTCATACAACCCGGACAGTTGCAATGGAAGACAAAGAGACAGAGACAACAGCGATTCAAGGCATGCCCGTCATGGCGGCTGTGTTTCATCCGAGTCCGAGGATGAGGACACATCCTCAACATCGGCATCGTCCTCCGATAAATCCGACGTTGCTCTAGTGCACAGCAACGAGCACAGCTCAGATGCGGATGGCAATGGTGGCATGCAATCTCCACTTGTGGTCATAAGGTTGCCCAGCTTGCCACGCGCTCGTTCGCCGGTGGTTAACGATAATGCAAATGCTGAGAATCCAGAGCCCGCTGCAGCAGCGGGCATTGCGGCTGGTGGACACACTCCACGTGCCTACATCTATGTGCAGAACGGTGCACCACCCTATGGACAAAGACCACAACAGGCCATGGCCTGCATACTGGAGATGGTCGATCAGATACAAAACTTGCGTGGCAATCAGCCGGCACACAGTCGTTTCCTACCGCGTCGCGACGAGGTGATCTATATGAATCCACAGGCCGAGCCATTGGTCATGCATTCGCGTCGTCATCGCAGCCGGCCACGTGGCAACTTTGAGCAGGTGGTGCAACATCCCATGTTTTGGAATATACTTGATCCATTGGACAGAGATCATGCGCGACGCTTGCGTAATCGCCCGGCAACCAGTCCTCTGCCACCGCAGTATAATGTCTCGGATCGGGCCATTTACAGCTTTGGACGTGCGCCCAATCCAGTGCAGCCCGAGGTTGTCTGGATACGCAACTCGAATAGATCGCCCAATAATCGTCTGGAGCGCATCCAGCTCTGCAACTATACACACATCACAAACTATACTTTGGAGCATCTGGTGCAGTGCTCTCCCAATCTAGTATATATCGATATAAGTGGAACGAGTGTTACCCAATTGGGTGTCAACACTTTTAGGAGCCAAAAGCCGGAGTGCGAGGTGGTTGCAACGCATTTAACACTAAAACAACCCACGGAGACAGAGACAGAAGCCGAAACTGAAGAAGCGGAGAAGCAGACTGAAGAGGAGGAGGTTAAAACAGAAACTGAACCGGCAGAGGCAACAGAAGACACAGAAGCAGTTGCATTGGAAGATCCAAACGAGAATCCTGATGACAATGGGCAGCAGGAGGAGCAGCCACAACACGATGAGCAATCGATATGAATTCTCTCCCTGAAACTATTTCGCATGTCCAGCTGAATTGGATTCTTCTCTATATATAAAATATATTATATATGTGTATGTGCTATGGCGCAGAGTTATTTAGTATTATGTTTGGAACTCTTTGTGTACTTTATATATATATCAACAATATATATACATATGTGTGTGTATGTCAGCTTGAACTACTTGTTGAGCATTAAAAACGATAAACCTTTTTTGGAATTGATCAAACTGATGAAATGTTTATTTGGTAGCCATTTTGTGTTGTATTAAACAATTGTTCAGTTTCGTTCATTTCGTGTAAGAAGTGTATAAAGCTGTTCCTTATCCTTCCTCCTCTCCCTCGAGCTCTGGTTCCTCTTCGCTACCATCTGTCTCAGTTTCCGTGTCGGTGCTCTGACAATCGGCAATTTCGCCAGTAAAGAAGATTACGGCTTTGGGAATGACACGCTCCTTTAGATAGAAGCCCAGCTCAAAGTCATTTTGCAATATGGACTGGAAATGGTGTATGAAAGCTGGAGTGTTTTTAAGCAAATTCCTAACTTACATTTATATCAACAAAGTTGGGATCCTCAGGATCATCAGGCAGTATGGGTGGCGAAAAGAAATCAAAGAATGTGGGCTCATCTAAGAGTTACAAAATTATATCTATCTAGTTTAAGACAAATAAGACTTACCGCAGATTTTCTCACGTTCCGCTGGACGAATCCAATCGATCTGGCAGCCCTCGCATTTAACAATCTCGGCACCATCGTAGGAAATCGGATCGTCCTTGTCGGGCACACAATTCAAAATGTAAGTCTTGGTAAGTACACGATTCTTGAAGAAATCGTTCTTATCGAAAATGAACTCAAGCACAAACTTGACAATATCATCATTATAATGCTTGGCCCGCAAATCGACCAAGTGCTGTTGGTAACTATAAAAGTAGGGAATACAAATAATAAACTCTTCTACTTACCACAAGTATCTTCTCATCTTCTTTGCCAATGAATTCAGTATAGGAGGCCTTGAGCACATTTAGCCAAAACTTGGATACATTTTCCATGGGCGTTGCATCGCCATGATTTTGTTTCTTCACCTCGCTGAGAATGTATACAGTATTAGATATTGTCAATAATTGCTCTGCACGCTTACTCAAGAATCTTGCGGCGCTTGTCAAAAATGTCATTATGTTCCTTTTCGTATGTTTTTTCCAAATTGTATATTTCGCGTTGCATCTTAACATCCAGATTGATGGTTTCCATATACAGCGTCTTTAGATCCCCAATCACTTTTTTCTCATCCTCACTGAACTCCTGAAACGAAAAAGGATTTAAATTTATATGTAAAGGTCCCCTTCCGCTCGGATTCTTACCATCTTGTCAGAGTCTAAGGGCGGTACACTAATCTTTAGTTTCTCGGTGGCACTAATTAACTTATCCATTTGTGAATCTTCTAAGTAGGAGTAAGACCTTTTAAAGAAGAATTAGTTTTGAATTAAATACAGAATTTTCAGCAAATATTTTTGATCTGACAAATTTTTTGTTGTGCTCTGCTGTAGCACATATGATATTATGATGTTTCTGTGAGGTTTTGACAAAAAAAAATCATGGCGTAATAAACATTGCTTACTTAAGGGAAGAGTTGTTCTTTATTTCAGAGAAAATGTTTCCTAGTCGAATACTTTTAAATAAAAGACTTTAGCTATACTTATACCATTTTTGTTTTTCTTGAAACCCTTTATCGTTAATTTTGTATTTTCCTGGTGAATATTTTAGCGCCTATTAAAATGCTGGCCATGTTTATTGGCAATTTAACGCACATTTAATTTTTGGTTTACTTTTTTTTTTTTTTTTTTAACTTTTCATTTGGCATGCAATTAAGTTTCGGGCCTGGTTCGTCTTCGCGGCACAAAAGGGAATGACAGCAGTTGGCGGGGGGGAAGGGTAAGTATTTTTTTTTGTATGCAAATCACGTGCTGTTTGTTGTTCAAGGGGTTTTCAGTAGCTGGTTCCATTTACGAGTTTGTTAAATGAGCCGAACAGAGAAGAGAGGCGGTGGAAGTAGCAGCGGCAGCAGCAGAAGAAGTTGCCCCAGCTGCCACATGAAGCAAGTTTTAATAATGTGACAGGCTTAGCGCCATATGTCAGGGCCAGGAAAAAGTTTTTTTTTTATATTTTTTTGTGTACTTTTTCTTGTTGTATTTTCGCGTATACAAACATTTCAAAATGAAATTATGAGTGGGCAGCGCACTGGACACAAAAAGTGTAAACAAATTTGGCCAAGCGGAAACCGAGACACACTACACTCTCTCCTGTGTGTGTGTGTGTGTGTGTTTGCTAACAAATACATATGAAATTACATGTACGCATGTCCGGCTTGTAATGGGCGCGGTCTGGCCTGGCCCAAAGGACACACACACACACACACACACTGAGTGTTGGACAGTGTGTTCGTCACATTTGATATTATTAAATTTTTTCTAAATACCTTGGGGAAATTAAAAAAGAAATCATAAAGCAAATACGTACGATGTGTAACAAAACTCCTCCATACGAAACCGGGACAAGCTGAATGAATGATGACGTTCCCGATCCCCCTTCCAGCTTCCGATGCTCGTCAGCCGTACTTTAAGCTTGGCTTTAAAAGTCCAACGCACCGCAACACCACCCACAGATTTTTTGACATTTTTCAATTAACATTTCGGGCACTCAATTAGCAGGTGCATAAAATTCAACTACATAAGTAATATGCGAGCTGCGTTGATGGCGATGATGGTGCTGATGATGACGTCGTCCTCCTGAACGTCCTCAACGCCAGCAGCGCGTCAACATAGTTTGAATTTAATTAAAACCCAAAATTAGTAAAACTCCAAAACGTCCCCCTCAAAAACCCAGATTCCAGAAGTGATAGGGGCAGAGAGATAGAGTGAGAGAGATAGAGACAAAGACCAAGAGCAACAGTTACTTGGCAGGGATTAGAGCTACGATGCTACGATGCTTTGGTGCTACGGTGCAAAAGTGCATGTCTGCAGAAAATCGAATCAGCAGCTCAACCTGGTCCAGGGCCAAGTTATCACACTAAAAAAAAAAATAGTGCATACTTATAAGCGCTGTAAATATTAAAAGAGTGAGAATTTCTTATTTGAGATCAAATTTTGTTGGAGTCTCACTCAATCTATTGCGGCCTAAAAACACGTCTAGATATATCTGAACATTTATATTTGCCTTATAATGTGAGATTTCTGAATATTTTAAAAAATTCAAGTTACCTTCAGTGTACATTTTTAATTCCTAAAGGTTCTTAAATCTTTTATAAGCATTTTTTTTTTAATTTTTAAAGGAAAAGTTTTCAAACGCACTTCTATTGTTTCAATGATTTTTTTCGCAGTGCATTTGTAGCTGTACGTGGCCGAGGTGCAAGAAGGTGTGGCATAGCATTTCTATGCCAAAAATGTACAACAAAAGCATAAGACGAAGTGCAGCATTTGATGATGAAACGACGTGTTAATTAAGGTCATAATAATTCAACCTAAATTGAAAACTTGCCCCAGCATTGCCTGTGTCAGCTTCAGGGGCAACACGGCAGCATCAGCATCAGCATCAGGAGCAGTAACATCAGAAGCTACCGGCTAACAGCTAACAGCTCTACTCTCTCCCTCTCTTTTTCTCCATTAGTTTTTGGGGCCCAGCTTTTAGCTAAGCTGATTGCAACAAATTATTTTGCACCTTGGCTGAACTTTCTTTACGCTTGGCGTTGATAAACGAATTTTGTTAGTTTGCTCTTGCTTATTTTAATGCTGCTGGGTGCAATGCTGCCACGCTTGGTGTGTGTGGCACCTACACACCATTCCTTCTCTGTCCTTTCCTGTCCTGTCCTGGCATCTGATGTGGTCCATAAGACTGTCTTGCTGGGCTGTCTATCTGTCTCTTCATCTGTCCTTTTGTCCATCTGTCGTCTTGGCCGTTGTTGTTTCTGGTTTTGCATACCGCTAGCCGTATCTTGCAACTTGCAGCTGTTGTTTCTCAAACAGCGTGAGAGAGAGAGACAGAGTGAGCTAGAGATTTTACAATTCGATTGCTACGCTTCTGTCTCCCTCTTTCTCTGTCGCAGTCTCCGTCTTTATCTAATTATGTTATAGTCTTTTTAACTTCACTGCTATAAAATAATTAATATTTTCTGCTTATTTAACTTCAACTTAAAATACTTTCTTAAAAAAACGGTTTTTTTAAATTGTTTGAAATTCTTTGCACTTTTTTCGTTAACTAGTTTCCAAATACCTTAGATTTTTTATTAATTAATTAAATTTTATTTAATATTATTGACGATCTAATTAAGCCTTTAACCTAATGTTGTCTTAGTAAATAACTTTAATTATAAATTATAATTTGTTTTACTATTATATAGGAATATGTAATTACGATAGTGAGGTCGTAAATGTAATCATATTAATATTTGAGAGCCAAATGTTTTGAGCCTGCATGGATACCCGAATCTCCGGGGAGACGATTACGGTGGGCGTGTCGGTCGTTGTATCTACTGGAACGGATTTGGTCTAGGCTTAGGTTTGTATGTGGGGTGGCGGTGTTGTTTAATGTTTGTCTGGACGGTAGTGTGGGGCGGCGCCACCCCAGGGCCGAGGGTGCGTGAGCTGTAATCTACGCGCATTTGGAGTTTGTTTTATTAGATCGATAGTGGTTACGCTAGGTTGCAATTGACAACTCTGGCAATATGTCGGAGGTTGGGTTTGTCGTGTGGGCCTGGTATGCCTGTGTGGTGTCTTTGGGTGTGGGTACGAGACGTTGTGTTGTTGATGTTGTTGCCTGGCCCATAGTTGAGATAAGTTTGGGTTTGTGACGGGTCTGTGGTGGGCGTGTGGTGCGATGGTTGTGGGTGTGGCGGGGTGCTGTATGGGGCTGACGTTGGTACGCGCTGTGGCCCTTGGAGGTTGGTCGTGGCGAACTTTTCTTGTGTTTTTTTTTTTCTTATCTTTTTATGCCTGTTTTTTATTTTTTTTTTTTGTCTCTTCCTTTTCTTATTTGTTGTTATTTTTGTTTTGTTACTTCTTCCTGCTTTTGTTTTTGTTTGGTTTTTTTTTCCTTATTAGGTACTTTCGTTGTTTTTTTTTAAATGATTTAGTTAGTCTCTTTCTTTACATCTTTGTGGTTTGTTTGGGTTTGTGTTTGTTTTTTTTTTTTATTTTCTTTTTTTTTCTATCTTTTTTTTTTTATTTGTGGGCCTTTGCTTTTTTCTCCTATATCTTGTTGTATATGTATATTCTTGTGTTTGGATTTTATCTTTTCTTTTGTCTTTCTTTGTTTTTTTTTTACTCGCTCCCCTGTGCGTGGTTTTTCTTTGTTGGTTTTTTTGTTTCGTTTTTGCCTTGTTTTTTTGTTTGGTTGGTTGTTGGTTTTTCCCTGTTGTGCTTTATTCTTTTTGTTTTTCTGTGCTTTTCCGTGTTTTCTGTATGCATCTTTTTTTTCTGGTTTTTTTTTTTTTGTTTTTTTTGTACTCCTTTTAGTTTGGTTGTTTTTTTTTTGTTTTTGTTTTTGTTTTTAGTTTGCTTTTGGTTTTCGGTGTTCTGTGCTTTTTTTTTTTTGGTTTCCCTGGTCTGTATATCTGGTATTGCACTTTGTTGCCTTGTTTAAACTGCGCGTTGGGCTTTGTTGTTTTTTGTTATTTTATTTTTTTTTATTTCTTTCCTCTTTTGTTTTGGTTATATTGATCACTTTTCCCTCTGTATTCCTTTTTTTATTGGGCTGTGTGTTTCCCCAACTCTATGCTCTCTATTGTGTAATTGATGTTCTGCCTGTTTTTTTGTTTGCCTTTTATTTTTTACTCTCTGATGTTCCGTTGTGTCAGACATTGGTGGTGTTTTGTACCTTTTTTCGGATGATTTTTATTGTTTTGGTTCTTGTTTGTACGTTGCTGTCTTTCTTAAGCGGTGTACGTGCTTGGTGTATGTTCTCTCCTTTCACTGTTCACCTGTTTTCGGTCTGTTTATTTGACGGTTTTTTGATTATTGTGTTACACCTTCCGGTCTTTTTTGCATTGTATCATTCTTGTGTGTCTGGTAAGTTTGGGGGCGTTTGTTGGTTAGTTTATTTCTTGTTTTGCGCTTCCACTTGCGCGTCCCTGTCATTCTTCCCTTAGATTCTAAATTCCTGTTTTTCAGTCATATATGTAGTATAATAGATTTAAGCATAAAAGTGTGCTACAAAAAATTATAATATGTTTTTTTTGCATCAAAGTAATTGTCTGTGCCTTTTATAGGGTATTCTGTTTGTTCAAAGAATTGCACTATATCTTAATTTAATTATTAATTTTTTAAGCTGTCAGTAGTTGGCGTGAAATTTTCAAGTAGCTTTGGATTTGGTTAAAGTGCAGAATTGTGTTGGTTGACTATAAAATGTTATTGGTTAGCGTTAAGAGCGCCATTTAAAGTTGAAGTACTTAAAAACTTGCATAATACCCAACATCATCATCATGCGCAAACTCATTTGCATATTAATAATTGGCTAAGTCGGTCATTGCTCAAAGAGAATTGTCGGTTGGCAATTGCTGACTCTGGCTCCAAAGATTGCTCATAATTATTACGTATACGTATGAATACGTACCTGCTATTCTAATTCGAACGCTATTCATATCCTTGCACACACATACTGTGTGTGTGTGTGTGTGTATGTGTGGTGTTATCCTTGCTTGCCGCAGGTTAGTTTTCTGGTGCGCTTCCTTGCTACATGCAAGAACTGCGCGCAACATGAAAAGTTTTTACTAATTTACATTCATTACACACATTTGCAATAAAACTAGGAGCCCCAACTCGACTCAATATATATACATATATTAACACTAACACTAAGACACACACACACACGTGCATACAGTGAGTGAGAAGTGCTACATACAACTACATTGACATTTACATGCTTCATTAGCGTGTAAGCGCGGTAATAATGAAATTTCCTTATGGCTGCATTTTCCAACTTCATATGTAGACTGCGGGTGGCTGGAGTCCAGAAGGATCTGGGCGAAGGGGGTGGGTGGGTTTTTTGGGGTCTAAGTTGAGGCTGCACATATTGATGCAAAGTTTTGCGTTGCCAGTTGCTAAACTTGAGGCGTTGTTCCACGTAGCTAACCACAATTTATGTTGCTTGTGGCAAGCAAATACAACAAATGCAACACCAATATACGTTTAAGAAATCCGCAAATCGGGTTTGCTTGACTTAATAATATTCTGGATATAATATGTTGATACTTAAATTAAAGCTGGAAGTCTGTTCCTAGGAAAGATTTTAACTCTTTTAAGAAATCAAATAAATATGTAGAAAAATAAGAAAAAAATATTAGATAGTTTTTTTTAATCTCAGCTTTGTAAATAAAATTCGAAATATGGTTTTTTTCTAGAGGTTATAGAAGTAGAAATCAGAAATGAATTTTTAAAGCCAATATTTGTACTTAGCAACATTTTTGGCTTATATCTAAAAACCGTAGCACTTGTTGCACATTTTCTTTCTGCCAAAAATTTTTTTCAAACACTTTAACAACTTAAGTATACCCCTTTTTAAGGCCTTAATAACTTGTCAGTGGGTATAACAAAACCATTAACAACAACATATTTAGACAGCTGTCGCTCTTATGGATTTAAAGGTGCATCTAGTTGAGAAGTTTCCGTCAGAGAGTTGATTGGAACCGATCAACTTCAAAGGCGACTTTTGGATGACAATTGAAAAAAGCGCTCACAACACACGACAATCAAATGGGCAAACAAAGCATGAGGAGAGAGCGCAATACACACACACACACACACACACACACACTCCAACACACACTCTCGTCAGTCAGTCAAAAAATGAGCAACGGAAATGATGGCGCAGCAGGCGGAAACGAAGCCGATGCCAGCGATGATGATGGCGTATGCAAGAGTAAAGAGTCTGTTCTATATATTGTACGATATATACATATGTATATATATGTATATGTATGTGAAAAGTCAGCATGTTCAGTTTTGTCACCTGCTGTGCTGAAGAAATTAAAATTGCATTACAAAACTAGGCGTAGACGGATCTGCAATATCTCTCTTTCCCACTCTCTCCCAATCGCTCTGTCCCTTTCACTCTCTTAGGTATGTGTGCGTGTGTGGCATAAATATTTCAATATTTGTGCACATTTGAAGCTGCTTAGTAACGTGGCCCAAAGGCACTTGGGGGACACACAGCCCTTTTAACATAATCATGATGATGATGATTATGATGATTATGATGGTGATGGCATGTCGTCCAAGGCAGGAAATAGTTTAATTAAAATACCTTAGCATCGTCATTAAGAACATTACATTTTCCCTTAAAAGGTATGCAGGCGGCTAAGATTGAAGAAGGGTGGGGTGGGGGGCAAGGGTTTTCCATTTCAATGAGTATTTGCCTGACCATTTTCATTGTTTTCGCATGCAAATTTTTGCGTTCGAAGCGCAAAAAGCAAAACAATAGAAATAAAAGAAGTCAACAAAATGACTAAAGAGCAAAAAAGCAAAAACTTAAAGAGCACCGAATAAAGAAGAGCCTTTAAAAAGAGGCCACAAAACACATAATAATAACACAACAACAACATAGACACCATTGCCATATAAAACATGCAAATTTAGCAACATGCCCCATGGATGATGTTGTTAAGCGTTGTTGTTGTTGTTGGTCCTTTACCGAATAAAACAAAGAAGAAATAACACAATAATAGCAACAACAACAAGCGCATAAAAAGTAAATGCAAATAACCATTCGCTACTCCAAATACAAACGAAGAAATAACAGTTACGTACTTATTTGAGCTTCAAATGCCGAAGATTGAATATTCTTGTGAAGAGAATGGAAAAAAACTGTTAATATGAAATTAAAAACAACATGTTAATTAACACTTAGAGATGAAACAACAAATGTTATCTAACAGAGGTGCTCCCAGACTGTTTTATATAAATGATAATTCTTATTAGACACTTACCATTGTTTTACCGTTACCTATTTTTCAACAAATTTAAAATACCTTTAGCATGTGCAGCAAGAAATAAAAAATACCCAAACCAAAGTGGACAAGCAATAAAAAAAAAGAAAGCGAGAGAGACGAAAAACAACAACGAAAAAGTCAAACAATAAGATTAACATGAAAACAATCATGACAATCAGTAACCGCAAATGTCAAATTAAATTATCAATAAATTTACACGGAGACAAACAGTAGAAAACCGTAGAGAACTGTAGGGGAAAAACGAAAAAAAAAATACATTCCCCCAACCTCTCTCCCCCATCAATTTCCGTGGTCAACAACTGTTCGCACGGACGCAAATTTGTCGTTTGGTTTGGGTGAAACAAGCAATATCAAGTAAACGAGAGAGAGAGTGAGAGGGAGAGAAAAGAATGGAGCGTTTGGCGTCTGCAGCACATTTAATGAAATCATTTGCAAAATGAAAACAACAACAGTGCGAACTGAAGAAGAGCAAGAAGAAGCAGTAGCAATACACGCACACACACACACACACACACACAAACACATACACACATTTGAATTGTTTTCGCTCTTGAGGACATTGTCCATCAGTGAAACTTTTTTGCACACCATTGAATTGAAGGCGCTTGCCGAGAAGTATGCAGAGAAATGAAGAAAATAAGGAGACAGTGGGAGGGTAAGAGGGCTGCGGAGGCGGTGGTGCCAGCACACTTGCAAATCATAAAACAACAGAGGCGAAGAAAATGTTTTTTAAATCTTCATAAATATTCATTATGAGCGATAGGGAGAGAGAGCGAAGCAAATAGTTTGAGGGCAGCTGCGAATATTCCATTCCTTGAATGTGGTCATTGGACTGTGGCTAGCAGGGCTAACAAGGGGTGCGGGGGGAGCTGGGTGACCCTCACTCGAGTTTTGAGTGTGTGTGTGTGTGGGAAGGTCGCTAAATTTAATTTTACAGATGGCCTCTACATTAAGTTGACAGCAAAAAAAAATACAATAATAACAAAAAAAGTGACCAACAACAAAGCATAAAATAAGAAGTATAAAAAAACATATTTACTTTTTGGAAGGAGGAGGGAAGAAAGTGTCTAATCGGAAATGTCCTATGGCCTTGAAGTTATGTAGCCTGTCTCTTCTCAAACGGAACGATCTGCTTTGACTAGAAGCAACTGTTAAGAGAAAATTTCCCTTATTCTAAGGAGGGGAACTTACAAGAAACAAACGGTTGCTCTTAACTGGGGAAATTTAAGCAAACACAATAGATTTTTATGACAAATTGTTACGGTAAATTGACAGCTTAGAGATTTAAGTATTTTGTTTAATGGCAGAAAATATTGTCAGACAAGAAAATGGTAAATTCTGTTTGATTAAATTAATAATACAGTTGTTAAATATTGTGAAAATTTAAAGGTTTGTATTATTTTTAATAGAGTTCATGTAGCTATGTAATAAAAAATACAATAAATATTTTTGTGAGTTTTGGTTGATTTTTGACGTTAGGTTTAAATAATTAATTTAAATTTTGTTTTACTAAATAAATCTCAAATTAGAAGTCATTTCATTTAATTTAAGTCATTGTTATGTTAATTTATTTAATTTATATTTCTTTTATCAAACTCAAATGCATTCCAATTTAATTTTAAATTACGCCTTAGTTATTTACGCCACCCTTTTATTGCCGCATACGTACGTTCCACAAATACCACACGCTTAGCTGGAAACCCATGCAGTTGGGAAATTCTCTCTTAAGTGGAACGTATTCGACCTCTAACGGAATGTCAAAACGAAAAGAGCAAACGTGTGGCAGCATCGTAATGGCAATTACATTGGGTTAGTCTCAGAGTTCGCGGTTCGTGTTAACCAACCAACCAACACACCCCCCCGCCGCACACTAAAACACACGCAGCGACAGCAGCAGCAGCAACCCTCCTCCTTGTTCAGGCGCTTCGTGTGTTTTGTGTTTTGCACGTCGTGTGTGTGCTAACTGTTGAATCAACGAGTGGTTGCCGAAGACACTGGCCCAGTCGTTCGCAACGAGCACGCAACGCAGTCTTCACCCAAACGCGTAACGAGGCGGTCCTGTTTCATCTTCTGTGCGCACAGTTTTGACGACGCATCAAGGAATTTTACAGTTATAAAATAACGGTCAAACAAATAACACGTTAAGTGGATTTTGTGTGCATCAAGTGGATTAATTGAGTTGAGTAAAATTAAAACAGTGAATTTTTGGCAGGATTAACTAACACTATTTACTGTTTAAATAGTATTGTGTGTGCTTTGGAGGTGCCAATGCGTTTCGTTGATTTCGGCAACGTTGTACTAGAAGCTGCTGATTCGAATTTGCCTCTCGCGCTGCTCTCGGCTCGGCGCCGCTCTCAATTTGCGGCCAGTTTTTGTGACATAGAAATTTTGTGAAAATCGTGCAAACTTGTAGTATATTTGGTTGTTGTCCCAAACCGCCAACGAGCTCCACACTGGGTCACGACTGCCAAAAAACGTTGTTGGCGCCACTACCAATATTCAAGCGAGAGTTGTCAATAAAATAAAATCAACAAACAGCAAACATAAAAAACAACCAAAAATTTAATTTCACACACACAAAAACAACAATTTTTAAGTCGTTTTATTTTTCGCGTTCGTAGTCGCGTGTGCGTGTGTTCTTAAGTGAGTGTGTTGGTGTGTGTGCGTGTGCGTGCCGCCTTCGCCCTCTCTCTCCCTCTCTCTCTCTCGCCCCAAGTGTGTGAGAGTGTGTGTGTTTGTGCGAGTAAGGACTTTGCTAACTTGTAGTGCGTGGCGGCGCCAAAGCGCAAATTTCCATAAATATTGCCAAAGCCAACAACAGCAGAAACTGAAACTGCATTTCTGGCTCACCTCACTGCCTGTTGTCGACAGTTGAAAACTTGGCTAAATACAACAGCAACAACAGCGAAGAAAATAACAACACAAACAACGATAGCAACAACAAACAAATTGCTTGTCTATGCGGTTTTACCATAGTAGAATAATTGGTAAGTGTGTCATTCAGTCAGTTAGCCAGACAGTAAGTCACCTGTTGAAGGCCAGTCTGTCTGTTTAAAAAATAAACCTTATAAAATAGAAAGTGATACTCTTACAATGCTACAATTTGTTAGAAAAAATAATAGTATAGAAAAATAAATGAGTTTGATTTAAACTATTACAGTTTAAACAAGGAAATATTCTTAAGCTAAAATTTTGTGCTTAAGACTTTTCTAAAAATAGCTTACAAATATTTTAAAATCATAAACCAGCAGAAAAGTGCTAAGTGCTTAAATAAGTTTATTTAATTTAATAAAATGTTTTTATTTCTTAATTTAGAAAAACCATAAATAAGAAGATAATTGTCATGCTGATTTAGCATTCATTTATCTTTATTTCTAAGACCATTGTTATACATTATACATTTTTAATGCAAAGCAATGCCAACTTTCCTTTTTCTTCACTTCATTTTTATTTTGAATAAGAAATTATTTTCTCAAGAAATCCAGACGCTGTCTACCTCAAAATCTAACCCTTTTTTTTTAGTTAACATTGCGCCATGGTTTCAACGGAATTGAATTAACGCTGATTCCTAAGGGCAATCCTTTCTATCAAGCCAGCCATAAATTTTTAAAAAATCTCAGACAAACAACTGAGCTCAAAGTACATTAAGATATATCGTATTGGTTTTCTATCATATTTAGAATTTCTATAATTTATTTTACAGCGATAAGTAAGAGTATACAGTGTGCGGTGCTTTAATCACTTTACTGATATTTTTCCCTCATTTTATGACACTCTTTGTGCATTTTATTGTTTTGTTTTCTGTCTTTTGCACGTGCAAATTAAATGCATGAATTGCAATCATTCAGATGCATAATTAATATGCAATAAAACTCTGAGATTTTCCACAATCACTTCAACTTTTTTTATGGATTTTATTTTATGTGTTTTTTGTTTATTTTTTTCAACAATTAATTAAAAATAGATATGCATTTTCTGCATCATTTTTACTATTTTTTTTGTTATTGTTCGTTGTTGCAGTTGCGACACAAATTGCCGTTTGTTGAGCAGCTTTTCCGGTAAATTGAAAAGCGAGGGTGTAAAATACAAATATACATATGTATTAATGTGGCAGCATAAAAAAGTGTTAAGCCAACAAGTCCGGAAAAAATGTCATTGTACATAAGTATATTAATCTATATCGCATATATATCATGCAAAAATCGGAAAAGCGTCGTTTCACAATAGTCAATGTCACACGAGAAAATAAAAAGCTTATTTCCAATTTCCAATAAGCTACAAATTGTTATTGAATTTATTTGAAATTCGATTTTGCTTTCTCTTTTTCCTCTTTATGATTTATTAATATTTATTGCTCAAAAGCGTTAAACTATCAATCAAATATAATACACATTTTTATATATTTCAAAATCAATCATTTGCACAAATTTTTGTGTTTCTCAATTAAAGTTTCAGATTCAGCTATAGCTTTAAATATTTATTTTTAAATTTGCTGCACTTATTTGACAAATAATTGTTATTTATGTTCCAAAGAATAATTGCATTTCGCAAATGAGTTTTGATGGTTAATTGCTTATTAACAAAGTGTGTTAAATTAATGGCTTATTAACTATTCAATAATTAGTTTTTGTTTCGGTGAGTTTAAAATTTAGTGTTTATTCAATATCTTCCTTTGGGTAACGTGCTAAAAGTATGTCACATTTTAAATACCTAAAGACTTAAATTTTTTCAATTTATATGTTAATATGCAGTTTCATAAGAAAATGCATCAGAATGCATCTGAGAACTTTGTCAATTGACCTTTTTACTGCAACAATATGCATAGTTAAAAGAATTTCTTAGTTTTACAGCCGCATCTCCACATTTTCCAGTCTGTTAATTACTTAATTGCAAAAAAATTCAGTGTAATGGAATTGTTGTCTCTCTTATTGACCCCATTCTTATTTTTGCGTTGTTTTGCTCACTGTCTTAATTAACTTTGCTATTCTCATACGAAAAGAAATGAAAACAAAGCTAAAAAAATATTATAAAGTAAATTAAGTCAAAAGTCCCACTTTCCAATAATCAGCCTACAAATAAAGAAAAAAATTGTACAAACATAAATTAATGTGCGTATCTTTCCAATACTTTAAGTAAATATTATAAATCAAGACCAGAAATTGTCGCAATAATGTACTGTCTCCCTCTCTCTCTCTCTCTCTCTATCTCTTTTGGTTTAAAATTATCTCGCACTTTCTGTAGCTTGCCACACATGCGTGTGGCAGTTGCATTATAAATGCTCATACATATGCAGCCCTTAATTTCCGTTTAAATGCTGCGGTCACCCGCTTTTCAATGAAAGTCACATCCATAAATAAACATTGCACCACCCACGTCTGGGTGGTTTCGAGTGGTTTCGAGTGGTCAAAAAAGAGGAAATATGTACATAACTATGCATTGAGCGCATATACTTATGTGCTTGCAACATATGCAACGCAGTATGAATATGCAGAGCACAGCAATCACATGCTATAACAGTCGCAATCATTTATATTTTATTGAGCCAAATAGCTGGCGGCTCTGAAGCTTTCATTAGTTGGCCAAAAGTCAACAGCCACGTATTGAATGCATATATATGTATATATCGAGTGTATGTTGCATGTTGCACTCACGGCTTGCAACTTTATTAACTTGCAATGCACAATCTAGTGTGCGAGTGTGTGTGTGTGTGTGTGTGTGTGCGTCGCAGCGACTGCGGCTAATTGTTTTAAAGCATTCGAACATGAATTTTGCTAATTAAACATGGCCGCAAATGAATTTCTCGGCAAAATAATGACAAAATGTAAATAATTGCAGCTTACGGGCAACTGTGGCCAACAGCGAACCAATTGGCCAACAAATAACCAAACACCCACAAATGCACACACCACACACACACACACACAAACACCACATAACAAATACAAGCGTTGCATGCGTGAAGTAATATATTTGCTTGCCAATTGCCTAACGCAATCGATAATAACTTGGCCAAGATGCCTGCCAAATGCTCGACTTAAAGATGCTCAGTAAAGTAAGAACTTATTTTATTTGAATATATTCATGGTTGCTTTAAAACTGCCTTGACTAAAGCACAACAATTTAATACACCTTGCCTTATAAACTCGACCTTTGTTAGTTTTTGCCAAAGCTTCGTTGCAGTTGCAGGCATTACTCGAAGCAGAACTGCTTTTGTCAAAGAAATATTATCCAGTTTTGATTACTTTGCCCCAAGCCAGCTTTTTGCTGGTATGTGTTGTCAAGAAATGCAAATGAAAGGCTGAATCTACGCAAACACTGCTCACTGTGAAAAATTAAACTTTTTTAAACTACGTATAAAGCTCAAATAAACTACCTTAAAACTTACTTTATGATATTTATGATGATTTTAGTAAAAATAATATGTACAACAAATGCTCTTCTTTACCTTCAATGAGAAGTCTTTTGACTTTTCTTAGAGCCCCTACCAGTTAAAGGGTATCACGACCGTGAAGCATAAGTTTAAGTTTGCCACGAATTTGGCACTTTAAGCCATTTTAGACAATTGGGCAACGTTTTGGTTGCATTATGCGAGCGTTGCCAGCCAATTTATAAACGATTGGCATAACAAAAGCGAAATGCGAAATGGTTAATTGCAATTTAACATTCGGCGTTAATGTTAAATAATTCATCAAAATGCGTAACGCTTAAAATTGCCAGCTGCCGCATTTCATTAAGCATTTAAGCCATTTTCGTTGGCCATTATTATGGCTGGCTTGCTTGTACAAATACTTTTATAAGTAACTGTTGCCCATTGCCATGGCAATTCATTTTGGAAGCGTGCACTTTTCACTTCCATTTCAGCCCATTTTCATTTTATTTCAGATACACACACACACACACACACACAGGCACACAGGCACACAGAGAGAGTACATTTTCCAACTACTCGGCAGTTTCTTATCGTAGCTTTTCCTTTTTTGGGCTATTGACTAATTAAAAAACAGCAGAACTCGAGGCTAGATGGCATAATAAGCAACTGCTGCCTCAGTTTTTCTATCGTTACTTCTTCTACGTTTCTAAGAAGGAAGGAAAGGAAAAGCGAGAAAGGAAGGAGAAAAATGGCAAGCTAAAGTAGATTTTTACTCGTATTTTCGTAAATGACCCAATAAATTTGCTCTCATTATGACGCTGAGCCACGAAACGTTTTGTTTTGTGCTGCCAAAAGGACGAGCAGCAGCAACAGCAGCAGCAAAAAATAAATGCTTCTCAAATCGTAGCACAAATAAAACTAGTAGAAGACCACACCTTCTTCCATTCCTAACTGCCAGGTAATTGCGCTAAGCGCCATTGAAGGCAGACCAGCGCATAATGAGCGTGAAAATACTTATGTAGTGCAAATATGAATTCGACTACGATTTGGGTTGGCGCTGCCCGTAAAATAGAAGCAGGAAAATCTTGATTTGCGCCCCGTTGATTTGGTTAACTACAATGTGCAACTGAAAATTACAACTTTATTTCTAATGAGCACGGATTTTGTGAGACGGTTGAATGATTTTTCAAAGAGCTCATTTGTGATATATATTATTTGTGAAAAACTATTGAGGTGCTTGATTTGGTTGTATAAAAGGACGCGTTCAGCATTTTAATTGTTTGGGCATCATTACTTCAAAGAGATATATAAAAAACTTGTTTCTCATTAAAAAAAGATATAAAGTTGAATGCACAATAATAAGACCCTTTTAAGCTTAAACATTATTTTTTGTCAAGGAAACTTTTTAAAAACTTACTATTCCAATATTTTATATCCTTTAAGTAGGTTTATTAATATTATAAATGAAATTTGCCACATATAAAAAAAAAAAAAAAAAAACTCAGTCACTCACTTGTAGTTTAAATTTCCACTATATAATTATAATATAATTCTAAAATCATTTTTAATAATATTGGAATAAAAAAACATTTCCCTGTAATTGGCTGCAGATTGTTAATGATTATAAAATAATTTCTGCCCAAAATAAATTAGCTTTTAATTAGCAATAATTTTTAAGTGATTTAATATGATATTTTTATGATTTATGTTTTGGTTACTTTTTTTCATCTTTAATTTTCTAGATTTTTTCATTCAATTGATAAACTGCCAAATGATATGTATTTATTTTTTGTAATCCTTTTTAAAAGATTAAAAGACAATTTAATTGTGTTCCACACTAATTTTTTTTAGGATAAATTAAACCATCTGTCCATCCATTTTGGATATGTTGCCAATTTCTATGTTTCCATTGCCTAAATTCCTAAATTTGCCTGCTTACAAAACTATAAATTCCCGAGCTTGATGCTGTCTAAAATCTGCTATGCGATTCCCTTTTAATATAATTCGATGCTTGTCCTAGCTCGAACTGGAACACACCACACAACTAAAGTGAAATGCAGATCTGCAAATGTGTGTGTGTGTGTGGGCTACCAATTTTAGACCAGGACCAAAATCTATGCTCAGCCGCTTAATTATGCCTAATTAGGCGTACCAGTTGCAGTTGCACAAACACACTCACTAGCTCATCCTCTGCATGCCTACGTGCTGTTTTACCTCTCTCTCTCTCTCTCTCTCTATTCGCTCCTTCTCTGTCTGTTTAGTCATTCAAGTGCCGCACATTTTGAATAATTAATTTGTGCCCTGCTAATTTACACGCTGGTTCACTGGCTTTTTGGTTAGAATTTCGGCCGAGAGGCTTTCACTTGCAATTTGAGCGTGGGGGTTGGCAGGGAGGGGAAGGGGTCAATTGCATCTGCTCATCGTACTTTAGCGCCTTCCACCCTCTCTACCACCCACACTGCATGTTATTTGATTATTTTGCCGTTGCAGTTTCTCGTTTTGTGTACTAGTATATGTTTCTCATGTTTCACATGTGTGTGCGAGTGTGTGTGCGTGTGTGTTTGTGGTGTGGTTTGGCATATTTATGACACTCGTAATTAAATTTAATTGTTGCACTTTTGGAGCACGAGCGTACTGCGCCTCGTTAGACTGCGGCTGGGGCGTTATAACCTCATCGTTATTTGAGCTTAGCTTGAATGCCTGCCCCCCACTTATGCCCCCAATGCAACACTTGCCCCATTTTCCGCGCCCTCCCTCTAATGCACGCAAGAACCTTGCAACCTTATGCTGTGTAACCTTCTGTTGCTTTTAATACCCTGTAGAGTGAAAAATGGCTTAGGTGGTAATAACAACTAGTTGAAACTGGCACATATTTAAGGAAAGGGGTTGGGCTGGGTTTCCTGTTGAGGTTCCGTCACTTTGTAGGAAAAAATATAGAAAACATTCGTACGTAGCCAACAAGTGGATAAAATGGGATAGATGGTGGCAGCTTTTATCGTTGCCTACTTTTAGGCATGCATGATTTTGAATGTAGTTGAAGTTATAACATAAGATTCTTAATATATTAAGACGCATTAAACTTACTAACTTTCTACAGCATATCTTCTAGTCGTTCATACTTCACACATCAACGTTTTTTTTGTCACTCTTGTTTAGCTCGTTGTGTTTTCTAGTTTAGTTGTCGCATTTCGTCGCCATTATAATATGGCTTACTCCACTTTCAGTTGCGTGCCGGCCTTTTTTGATATGATAAGCCTTTACTTTTACCCCCACTTGTCCCCTACCCCTGTGGCAACTCACACGCAAAGGCCCTTTAATTGTAATGCTAAACGCTAAATCATAGCCTCACGTGTACCACGTAATTAGCTTAAGTTGTAAGCCCCCTGTTATAGAATTTTACTCGTCTCATTACGACGGTGTCCACCACTAATGACCACATAATAACACACACACACATTATAGTGGGTTTGTGTTTGCATTTTTTTGTGATTTAAATATCACATGTTGCTTTTTACTTTTTGGTTTTTGAATGCACATTTTTATAAACTATCTAAATTGTTTTTCGGTTGAGAGATAAAATTTGCAAATATTTATTCGTACTACATGTGTGCTTTAGTTAAATATAAAACTTGTATAAGTATTTATATATTTAGTCAGCACATTTATTTAATCGGCTTTTACACTTTAGTATTTGTGAAATATTTGAGTGTTTAAGTTTGATCCCAAAAAATGGTTCATATTTATCTTTAAACAGTTAGCAGTTAAGTTGGAGAAAACTATTTCTACTATGCATTTTCTGCCTATTAAGTATGCAATTTGTCAAAATGTGCAACTGGCATCAAAAACAAAGAGCAAAATCATAAATAGCAATGTTTTACTATTTGCTTATGAATAATTAATCAAATTATAATCGAATGCCATAGTGATATTGTATATTCACAAAATTAAAGATATTTGCAGTTTCAATTTCACGCACACAAACACACACACGCACACAATAAATCATTTATAATGACACAAAATTTCATTTTGTATTATGTTGTATTTAAGTTGATTATTTGCTTAGGATCAATATTCGTCAAACATGCAAAATGAGTTTATTAATTTCATTGAATTAAATGAGCGGTTTGTTTTGTCATAAATACCTATTAACGTGCACACACACACGCACACGCACACACGAATGTGACAATAAATATTAAACAATGTGTTTGTAGAACAAAAATTACAAAAAACCAAAAAACAATGGCCACAAAACAGGCTAAATAAATGTGGCAACACTTTCGCTAACCTGCAACCAAAAACCCAAAAAATGTTGTGTGTGTGTGTAAAAGGAAGACATAAACAGAGAAACAGAGGAATAACAGAAAGAACAGAGAAGTGAAATGAAAAGTGAATGAAAGTGGCACCAAGCGTTCTTTTTTTTTTGACGGTATCCTTGACTTTTGTTACTTTTGCACTTAAAGACTCTGCCTGAACTACCTGCCGCTCAAGATGGTAATGAAAAATGCGCGCCCTTTGTTCACTTGCCTTAAATGCTGCGGGTGCGGGTGGTGGAGGGAGAGCGCGGGCGTTTAGACAGAAATGTTTGTCATGCCATGGTATAACGGTATGCCTGCTTTTTGCTTAAATTTGTCGTTGTATGTAGGTCTTATTATACCCTGTGGCCTTAATGAAAGATGGTTTCATAAAGTTTTACTTTTCAATGTTATAATAGATAAAGGATAAGATGTAGTTTTAAGTCTTGTTCATTAACCATAATAAAAGAGTCGGTTTTTGTCTACAAGTTTCAGTCTTGGAAATGATAGAAGGTATAAAATATACCAAAAGGTAATGCACATTTTTTGTTTTCTTGAGTTATTTTAAATATCTAAAGTTCCTAATTGTAAAATATTTTTATTTATTTCGTTTAAAATACTTTTTCTTTAATTTTTTAAAAATATTTTTATAAATAAATTTACTCCTACTTTCCGCTGTTCAGCTTTAAAACTTTTTATGAAGCATCTGCTAGTCGATCACTTCACTTTCTCCGCTTTCTTAGTTATTTTTTGTTGCTTTTGTTGTTGTTGTTGTTGTTGTCACTGTGTTGCCTTCTATTTTGTGCCGACAAAGTTTTTGAGTAAATGTCTTTGTCAGCAGGTGTAGCCCATGCAGGTGGCAGCTTGCCTTCCTGCCACGCCTCCCACCTCGCCCCTTTATCACAGTCCACTACCTTCCTGCTTGGCTTGCCTTCCTGTGATTTTTTTTGGGGTGGTCTTTTGCCTTTTACAGTTTCATTACCTCGAAAAGAGATTTTTGTTTAAAGTTGTTTGTGAAAAAAAAAACTGCCATGTAGCATTTATGCGGTCTTTTGCTTTGTTGTTGTTGTTGCTGGCTGCGGCTGCTTTTAATGCTAAAAGTTTTTGCGCCCCTTTGACCTGCCCTCTCTTTTTATTTTTTTTTGGGTGACCTGTGGCAACAAACACTCGGAATTATTTAAGTAGGTTTATTTCGTATAAATATATTTATGTCGAATTATTCCATGCATTCGTAAAATACGCTGTTTAGACACATTTTTCCAGTTCAGCACATTGATGTGTCTCCTTTGTATCCTGCTGCTGTTTTCTTTCTGCAGACACAGCGTAAAATTTAGCACTCAATTACGAGTTGGCGATAAGAAGGAGTCGAAAGCCAAGGCCCAAAAGGCAAGCTAAAACATTAATGAAATGAGCCTCATTAAAATGCAACGAAATGTCACTTATCTCAAATTGAAATTGTAGCACAAACAATCTGAAAACGCACTGCTAGATAGCCAATTACAGCAGCTGATTCGACACGGCGTAAATTCAACCGATAAACATCACAAGTAACAACAACAATGTGCAAGCTTGTTAACGGCTAAAGATTGCTCATACAACCAAGATCTGAGTGACATTTAAATGGAGGGGCCAACAAGTTTATTCATACTAAATACGTATCTAGGAAGTATTTGCTATGTAGGTTAGTTTTTCGGATGCTCTAGCATAATGTAACAAAAGCAGCTTTTTGAGGTGAGCTTGTGAGGTGAGAGAAAGTAAGGTAAAAAGTTTAAGCAACTAAAAAGCAGAGATCTATTTCGAACTTAAATCAAATGACTCGATATGAAAAGTATCTAGTTTCTTATATCTGTTTTCCACAACTTTTCTATAAATAAAACTGTTTGAGTGAAAATATTAAAAGGGAAAACCTTTTTCACAATCCCCAAATTGGGTTGTATATACATAATTCCGACACGCACCCATCTCTAGTTACTGTTTTGGCCAAGTAAAGCCATATTAAATGGCCAGCACAGCACAGCACAACAGGCGAAGGCCAAGCGATACAAGTAATGGCAATGGGAGTATTCCTGCTGCCGAAAAACATATACACCACAATGGAGGGCCGGCAGGGCGAAGGGGAGAAGTAAGCTGGCAGGCAATCGCTTCGAGTTGTAGCAAGCAAGCAAGCACTTCAGGCAGCAGAGACCTGCCCCCGCCCCTACCCCTGCCATGGCTTCAACTTTTGGTTAACTGCAAAACATAAGCCGGTCACACAGCATTCATGAAAAGCGATAAAAATGGTCCTGGCATTGTGCGTTCTTCGTTAGCCTTCAGTGCCATATTGTCCAAGAGTCGCATTCTGCCATTACTACACCACCCCCCACCCTCCACTTTACCATTCTACCCCCCTGTTGTCGTCAGGTCCTTTTGTCTGGCTGCTGTACGCAAAGTGAGGAAAAATTGTGGGAAATTACATTTCGAGCATTGCGTCTAGGCTTAAGAGGGAGAGGAGGGGGTGACGGTTGCGGGGTGTGCGGGTGTGCTGAAATCCAGACTTAGCCTATTAGCATTCATATTAAAACGAAAGTGGAGCCATATTGCGTATACGCCATGGCACAATGTACAAAGTACGTATACGCAATGCCTTTAACTCAACGAGTGTGTGAGTGTGTGTGTGTGTGTGTGTGTGTGTGTGTCCTGAAGCCTGTGTCTCCAGCAAACAATCTGCTTTTCTTTTTTGTGCCATTGCCAGCACTTGGGCAGATTTAAGGATTAACGTGCACGGCCCAATAACGAGCGCCAACAACAAAAACAACAACAACACTAGCAACAGCAACAACAAATGCCATAAGTCCTGGCTACTTTTTGATTTGGCTTGCCCATTGCTTAAAGCTTCCTTTTTTCTCCTGGCATGGGAATGGTAGCTTGCGCAGTTAATTCCTTTTTGAGTAATACGCGTGTCCTTTTTGCCCATAGACACAAAGACAAGACCAAATTGCATTCACTGTTTGTCGTTTGCTTTTATTTTTATGCCTGTTCCTCTCCCTCTCCCTCTCTCTCCTAATGCTACTCCGTGGCTTAGCAGCTATAGCTGTCTTTTATTAAAAGCCATAACTTGCTGTGGGCAACAACAAATTAATTAGATGTAAGGATCTATGCCTAAGTAAACTACACAGAGAAATGTCTTCAAGACATCTCACTATGTACATAATTTTTGGGTTCGAGTATTTTTTTTTGGTGGTGTTTATTAACAAAAGCGGATTAGGAAACAATTTTATACCGAAAAAATTACAAAATTACATGAGAGAAATTTATGTATAAAGAGAAGATTATTTAAATACCAAATTACCTTCTCATCTACTTTTTCTACCAAACTTGCTTGTTATTTACAACCAACAAAAATCCTGTCACAGTTTCGAAGTCATTTCTACCCCAAATGCAACCACAACTGAAACCTAATCGATTCAAATGTTTAACAAGGTTTGTTTTGTGAGTATTTAAATGTGCTTCGAAATTCTAAAAAAGGATGTCCTGTTGTCAATCGACCATGCAAACAAATGCTTGTTCAATGAGGCGTGGCAAGTTTTCTGTACTTTTTTTTTTTTTTTTGGGGATAAGACCAATGTTTAAAACATTACCAAACAAGCTACAAAATATTCAAACAAATCGTAGTCAGTGGGTTCCTGGTCAGGGGGGGTCGATGTCTGCGGGGCATAGCGTGGGCAGCGAGCTTGTCTTTTAATCGATTGAATGAAAGCGCACGCTAATGTTCAGCTAGACCAGGTACGAACAACAACAGCAACAATTGAGAGCACTTTCTCTCTGTCTCTGTCGTTGCTAAAGTCGTTTGTTGTTTGCGTGTTTTGTAGGTGTTGGCGTTTATGTGGCTTTGTCAATGCCAGTGCCTGCCGCAGCATGTCATGCCACACACACACACACACACACACAGATCCCCAGGGCACTTAAGGGCACTTTAGACGTGTGCTAAAACACATACACTAGAAAGAGAGAGAAAGCGAAAGAGAAGCTGGTCAATGTGCTTATCTGCTCTGTGTTGTTGTTGTTGTTGTTTGGGGCGAAACTAAATAATGCGCTTAATAGTGCAGACCACCTACAACAACAAGCATGGCAAACAACAGCAACCGAATGACAACAAAACAGGGCCAGAGCCAAAAGGCAGGCGCGTTTTTGCCATTTGCTGCTCTGTGCTCTTTGTCTTGGCCATTAAGCAGAAAACAAAAAAAAAAAAAAATGTTGGCAGCAGCAGTCACGTGTTGTCACGGCTGTTGGACATTGCCTGGGCAACACGTTGCTCGATTAGCATATCAATACAGTTACACACACACGCACACCCACACTCACACACGCACACACAAGTGTCACTTCATTATGTTGGCAGATAAAGCTGTGTCGCACACATTGCGCATACGCCACGTTGCAGCATCATCAAGTCTTGTTGTTGTTGTAGTTGTGTTGTAACTTAATGAAATGAGCGGATTGAATAGTTTGCCTTTAGCATGCTCAATACACACAACCACATACACACCCGCACACACACACTTGGCTTTTATTATATTAGAGCTTCCTTTTACAATTTTTTTGCATTTTATGCCATTGTTATGCGCGCCATCAGGCAACAAGCAAAATATCAAATTACTACGTGGCACACTTTTATTGCTCCACTTGCCACACCTTGCATCAGTGTACGTGTGTGTGTGTGTATGTGTGTGTAAACTACTTAATGGTGTGTAAATTTGCCACGCAGCTCAGCTCGCTTTCGCTCGTCGCTTAGCTTCAATTTTGTGGCTAAGGGAAAATTAATTTTGCTGTTGGCCTTATTTTGGGCTTTGTACGAGAGCCAGTTTACAATTTCATTTGCAAACAATGCAAATGCTGCCAAACGAGCGTATACGTAATGTTTTATGCGCTCTGCACAATTATACCCAAAAACAAGAAGCGCACAAACACAAACACAGAAACAAATTTAATAAACACAAAAACCGTATAAAGGCAGCGGCTAACCAGCAACAACAACATACATCCCAAAAACACACACACACACTCACAGAACAGAGAATAACAAATCAAGTCAAAAACTGTCTGTTGCAGTGATGGAAAGCAGCGACAGCTGCAAGCTTGCTGCTTAAGTGCAAAAGAGACAGTTTTGAGTTAAAGTCGTTTAGTTAGTTAGTCAATTTGTGCTAACCTGTGAGTATTTTCTCTGGTTTCGCAAGCAAAGCTTGATTACACTGGTCAACAACAGCTGAGCAAATGAGAGAGGTGGAGGAGGTGTTGCGTGTGGATGTAATCATGTATTGACTATCTGACCTAACCACATTAGCATACGTTATCCAAGCAAAACTGTACAACAAGAATTGAGGTCAGAGAGAAATGACTAGAAGTGACTATTTTCAATTTTGTAAGAGCTACATAATATGTCGTACATTTAGAGAAATGTAATAGTAACATATTTCTATAATATGAAAATTTTACTTTAATTTCTTTAATTTCGTTAAAAATTTGTAATTATTAAATTTTGATGAACATATATTTTTTCATTTAAATAATTAAGCAATAATTGTAGTTTTCTGTTTTTGTACATTTTTTTCAAGGAGTTTAAAAATTAAACAGTATAATCAGCTGTTAAATCAACAGAAGAAATTTTTTTGTTTTGTTTGAAAATATATATTTTATTTTATTTCTATCTGAAATGCACTTTAAAGGTTTTTAATTTTTTTTCTTACAATTTATTATTTATTATTTATGAGCCTATGTATATTTTGTTGCGGTTTTGTTGATATATGCTTTGCATGGACGATTGTATTTGCAATAAAAAAATATATATATTTTATGATTAATTATGTTTTATATTTTATTTATGTGATTAGACGACAAATGTAAGTCTTTATTAAGGGATTTTAATAGTAAAACAAACGTATAACGATTGAATGTACAACATGTAAGGCAGTGTTTTAGGCTAGGAATAAATTGGCTCAGTGAATGGATAAATGGTAAATTGGTAAATGCCCAAATTGAAATTTGTACACAGCGTTACTTTGCCATGATAGACACAACACAAGAGCTCTTCCCCCCTCTCTCTATTTGACTGATGCAACAACTAACAATGCAAGTGCCACGCCCTCTAAAACAACGCCCACCGCAGCCGGCGGAAGTATTGAACGAACTATTTTTTTTTTGGCAAAATCAAAATCAAAGCCGTAACTGAAACCCTAATCGAAACTGAACCAAAGGGGCAACAACTGTGCGAGTGTGTGTGTTGCAAGGCCAAATAAATTTGCCATTAGAAAGAGAAAGAGAGAGAGAGAGACACGCCTTTTTGTGAGGCGGCGCATAAACAATGCAGCTGCCAGTTAGCCAAGTTAGCTGAGTGACATTCAAGCGCCGTTGGCAAGAAATAACGAGTAACAAGAATTTACGATGGAACACACACACACACAATGAAAATTGCCACACTTCGACGTCGGATACTACAAACTGCACCTGGCTGGGCTGAAGTTGACTCCTAGCTGCTCCTTGCTCCTCGCTGCTGGCTCCTAGCGGCTGCTGCTGCTGCATCTCATCGAATAGGGGAAAAATTGAAAATGCTGCCTGCTGCCGGCTTTTTTGTATTGACTATAAATTTTCACTTACAGTTGCAGCCAGCAGTAGTGTGGCATTGTCAATGCACTCTCTCTCTATACACACACTCAAATATATGTGCATGCATATAGTATACATATATAACTGTATGTGTGTATAAATAAAATGGCAAAAGTCTAAAGGGGTTAAGAAGCAAGAAAAGGGAGCGCATTGCATAGTTGCGTCGCCTGCCAGGGCCACATTTTAAATGCCAACATAAATTTCATCGCTACATACATGTGTATGTGTGTGTGTGTGTGTCCTGTGTGTCCTGTGTGTGTGTTAGCCAGCCAGGACACTGCAGGCAATCGTTTATAATCAGAAAACCAGAAAATTTCATGTTGTTGGCTGGCCCCAAATAAAAAGCAAAAAAAACCAAAAGAAGCAAGAAAAATAAAATAAAAATGTGGCAACGGCTTTACGTACACCTCTCATACTCAATTTGAGCTCCTCTTTGCACTCATATTCTCCTTCTTTTTTTTTCTGTTGCTATCTGTCTCTTTCTTTGTCCATCGCTGTATGTTTTGTGTTCTAGTTGAAAATCTTTGAACTATGAAAAATTGATATTAGCTAAAAATACTTTTAGTCCTTCAGCTTACAACACACACATACACATATACTATGTATGTGTGTGTGTGTGTGTGTGGCATATGTGACACTCCCCCCTTGGCTGCCTTTTGTGTTTGTGCGTCGTCGTCGTCGTTGTCGTCTCTTATTCTGTTTGTCCGGGGCTACAGTTGGAGTGTGTGCACAATGATTAGGACTGAATGCCCTGACCATAGTGACATCGCACACATTGTACAATTTACTCGCTGACTGTGATTCTCTCCATGTTGTTTCTGTATTTTTTGTATGTTATTCTTTTGGGGGGGCTTTTGTGTGTGTCCTTTTGGGCATATATTCCCAGCTTACTTTGGTTGCGTTTTATTTAATAAAGCAATTTACGCTTGACTAACATAAGTTATTGTTCAAACGCACTTATTTTTCTTTCTACACACAACACAACTGGCCCGACACAGATAATGTGTGGTGTTTGCTGGTGCACACAAAACCACCCAACCACCCAACCACCCATTCAACTAGCCAATTTGGGGACTACTTTTCATAGGCATGTGTGTGTTTTTGTGTGTTTGTTTGTTTTTGCCACTTGTTACAAATTGTTGAAATTAATTTACATAATAAAAAATGAATTAGTTGTAAGTACTCTTGTTGTTGTTGTTGCTGCCTGTGAACATTGTATTCGTGATGTTTGCCATTTCTCATGTTGTGTGCAGCTTATAAACTGTCCCAGGCTTGACCATGATTAATTGAGATAAATTGAATGGCTAGTTGACAAAAATGATGTGACAAGTTCGTAAAAGTCAGCAAGCCACACAAATAATGGGCCCAAAAGCATTTTATCAATTAAGAGCTTATAGATTGTATCAATTTCAATTTGTTTTAGTATTTTTCGTTAAGTTTTCAATTTATGTAAACCTTTATTACCGATCCTTTGTCTCTTAATTGTAGCTTTTGTCTTGTAGACATTTTCTCGGAGTTTCTTTGTGAAAGGTTTTCAAAATGAATCCTACATCTACTCTTAAAGATTTCCAGCAGCTAAAAGCCTTTATAAACCATCCACAGTCAGAAAAAAAAACGTAGTGGAAACAAGTAAGGAAGCTATTTTCGGCCATCCGAAAACTATATACACTTGAAAAGCATACTTTTTCATACCTAGATCAAAATTAATATGTCAAATGTCTTGTATTTGTATATAGTGCTACTAAAATACTCGATATATAACAATTCTTTATGTGAATCAATAATATGCTCGATCAAGAATGTATGAATATAGTTTATGAGGTCGATAACACTTTCTTCTATGAGTTACACATTTCATCACAAAATTAATATCTACATAAAAGTGCAATTTCGATAACTGAAGTGCTTATTAACCATTTCAATGATAATTTTATAATCAAAATTATATCGTTAATTTTTTAAATCACCATTTGTCCATTTATCAAGCATAATTCAAAGAAAATTTATTTGTCATTCGATCACATATGAATATCTTACTAGATTAGTTATCGATATTTAAAAGACACAAAAATATGTGTCGTAGTAAAGGACATAATTATATATCAATAATCACAAGCCTCTAAGCCTTTACTTATCGACTCGTTCTACATGCACTCAACGGTCGCGCATTATGGACAGGCACGGTCGACAGAATTTGGCAAAATCGCCGGCTTACTTGATGCTGTTAAGAATGAGGAGTAGAGCATGTCTTGTCTCGAGATGCTTCCTACTAAAATCACTCATTACAATCTTTGTGTAAATAACAAATAAATACTTTTCCCAATCATTTACTAGTTATATAAAAATATCTCTTTTTTATAAGAACTTTATTTAAATACACTCGTTTCTTGCACTTTTATTAAGAACAAACATTTTTATAAATGATTTGTCGTGTTGCTTTTTTTCTAAGTGCACAAAAGAAATTTTTCCAGCATTCTTTAAAATCGAAGCTCGGCATCAATGCTTAAGGTGTTTGTAAAAATCACGAAGCGCCAATCAAGCCAATTAGTTTGTCCCCTTTTTGCGCACATTCAAAGTCTATGGCATACTTTGGAGGCCACAACGCTATCAGACGCAGCTGCCAAACTGCTCAGGATTCGGATGCCCGGTGTCAACTTTACCGCTAACCCAAGCACCCATTTACCACCCACCACCCTCCATCCCGCATCATCATCCACCGCTGCCGTCATCACCGCAGGCAACGCTTGCACCTTTCTGCATTACAAATGAACGTTGCAAACCATTTTTTTCTTCTCACGCTTAGCACGTTGCGGCACATTTGTTCCCTTTGCCACTAACTTTATATTCGTTTTTTGCCTTTTTGTTGTTGGTTTTTTTCACTCGTTTTTTGCTCTTTGCTGAAGCGCACATCCGCAACTGTAACGCCTGCAGCTCTACACGGCTGAGCTGCTGTCTGCTGATGTTCCTCTTCCTGTGCCACGTGCCCCTTGTGCCGCTTTCGGTGCTGCTGCTGCTGCTGTTTTATGCGTTTTGCCAAACTGTCAATCAATAGAATTGTGTGGTTTTTTGTTGTGCGTGCGTGTGTGTGTGTGTGTGGGAAGAGAGGCTTTTACGAGAGGCGTGGCCGCATTGTTGGCGTTGGGGCGTGGCTACGTGCAACGACGTCAAAGTTAACGTGCATCACGTGGCGTGCGCCTAAAGTGCTGCAATGCTATTTTTCGCTTGGTGACTGCGCTTTGCCGTGGTAACATTTGCATCCTGGCATTGCCACAAAACACACACACACACACACAAAGACAAAAAAATGCTGTTGTTAAAAACAAGTATGCTCTCGAATGTGTATGTGTAGGGTGAGCTTGACAGTAGAGTTAACCTGCAAAAAAGGTTTGGGTTGAATACCTAAAAATGCTCTTTGATTTGTATAATTAATTGTATGCCAATTCATTTACCTACTGTACATCAATTATTGCAACTAAGCGAAGTTTTATACCACTAAAGGTTGTTAACATGGGTAAATGTTATACAATTCACTGCCCACTTCCCATAAATACCCATACAACCAGTATGATATACCCCAACAAAGACCAGATTACCTTTTATCTACCTTTATCCACTTATAATAGCCTTTATTCTAGCCCGTTCTCAAGGGTATTTAAAATGGCCAAAATGTCGCTGCCAACAAGTGTCGTTGATGTATGGCCGGAACGTCAGCTGGTATGGTCAGCCCAGCCGAGGAATTGAAGTCAGCCCAAAAATATTTTGGCAATAATTTAAAACGTTGCCGGGGTCCGCCCTCAATAGGCCCAATTGTGGTCGGTGGCCGACGAAAAGGCATGTAAAGTGAAAATGTGGCCATTTTGGCCGTTTTTATGCCTCGCATTTCTTTTGCTCGTTAGCGTTGTCCAAAAAAAGCGAGCATGACAAAAAGAAAAGCTCGACAAGGAAATGCAAAGAAAAAACCTCAAGTTGAATGCGTTTTGCATGTGGCTTGGATTTTGTTATTGTTGGTCCCAATGCGCTTCATTGTCGTCCTTGACGTGGTTGGGTCGAAATCAATACGTCTCCTAGCTGCCGAGCTCTCTCTGGCAATTCTTCTATCCGACTAACGGAAGTTGACTGTCTGCTTGCTTAGGCATGCAACGCAGCACTGACACACATCCCTCGGTGAGATTGTGTGTGTGTGTGTGTGTGTGGGAAAGTCATGATTATGTCTAATAGATGTCCAAGTCAATCGATGTTAAAGCGCTTGACACTTGAGCTCTTTTCTTTGGACGTGCCCAAAGTCAAGCGTTAGACAACTTTCTCTTTCCTCTATCCACAAACTTTTTGAAATTGCATTGTTAAAGAGTAAGAGCAAAAAAATTAAGAGAGAAGGTTTTTAGAAAATTCCATAATGTACTAGCATAATAAATGAGTGCGACAATAATTTGGAACTTAATTATATATTTAGCAAAAAAAAAAAAAAAAAAAAATTAATGACCTGAAACTGTCATTTTTTTCCCAACCAAAGAGAGACACAACAGAAAACGCACTTAAAAAGCAACAACAAGCATTTGCGACTATCAAAATGATTAAGTGTGTCCGATAGCAAGCAACAACCACCAAAAAATAGCAGCAACATCAAATAAAATAAACGAAAAACAAAATTGAGTTTGTTTTGGCTTGGCGAAGATTAAATACTCTTGTTTACAAATGGAAGATAAACCATTAAGCAGTTTTTTTTTTTCTTAACTCAAACCGCTCCATAGTTAATTTTTAAAGTAAAATCAACAACAAAAAATTTTACAAATAAATTTAAGTTTTCTTTTTACTTCAAAAATATTTATGAGCCTGCAGAACGTATGATAATATTAAAACAAATATATTCCTCATCAAAGTCGCTAATAAATTTGTTAATAAAAATCTGAAATTGTATTTTTTACGACGCGAAAAATCCCAATTTGTATTTCTTTTGAAAAACGTTAAACTCTTTACAGTCTACCGTTAAAAAAGTGTACAAAAAATATAGCCTGACAAATTTACTACTACCACCGCAGAAAAATACGTATACGATATAAAAAAATAGAGAAAAAACGACATTGCGTATACGCAATGTGGCGCGGCATTCGGGCAATAAACACACAAAATGCTGGACGCGGCTGGCTAAGAAATATGACCGTTGCGTCGCTTAAAACAATTTAAAGCGAACAAGTGTGTGTGTGTGTGAGTAAGTGAGCAGTTTTTTTTGTTAAGCAGCGAGGCGCATCTTAAAAATACACTTTAATACCAGCCTTACCAACAGAATCAGCAGCCAGCAGCAACAATAACAATAACACCCCGGGGAGTGATTAAAATATAATAAATTTAAGTTGAAAAACGAAGGAAAAAGGCGGCAGGCACAAACCGTAAGAGATTAAGTGCTACCCACAGCACAAAAACCGCACATGCAAACACCTCCCCCACCCTGTGTGTGTGTGCCTCTTTGGTCCAGCTGTGGCCCAAAAGTGTGAACATAATTTAACATGCAGCCGGATTTTCTTGCTTTGGCCCGCATTTAGACAATGTTGCACAGTCAGAGAGAGCCGAGGTCTTGGCCGGGCCTTAAAGCTGAATGCGAATTTGATTTGCGGCATTTTAATTTATGAACTGAATTCTGTGAAACAAAAAAGGGGGCGAGAGGCGCCGTCAAGCTGCCAAACATGTTGCCGAAACATTTCCTGTAACATCAGGCCACAAAAACCTCTAAATCCCGCCCTTCTGGTTTTTGAGTCGCAGCTGTCAGAGTCGCTTTTATGTTGAATGCCAAATCAAGCAGCTGACTCTATTTTTTTTTCTTGCTGTATTTTAATTTTTTTTTTGCTGTGTGGCAGCTTGGAGTCTGCCTCCAAAGTCAGCTTTGGCTTTAGGTATTTTTCCATGGTGAATTTTTTTTTTTGTTATTTTGCTTATGTTTTGTTGTTGCTTTATCTGTCTATCTGGCGTATACATATGTGTGTGTGAGTGTGTGTGGGCGTTTTCTCGGGTTATCAGCGTTGGCATAAATCTTTTATCTACCAGTCGCAGCTGGTGCTGTGCTCCCCAAGAGTTTTGAGGTTTTGCGAGGGGGTAGAGGTTTATATTTTCTCCTTGCCTAATGAATACGCACAAAGTTGCTAATGAAGCAACCAGTCAATAGTCGTGCAGGGGGCAAGGAGGCAAGCATATACATATTTATGGCTGGTACATATATGAATAAAGAAGGTACTCGTCGGGTTCGAGAAGCTGAAGAAGAAGAAGTGCATATATAGCTGTTTTTGGCTTTATGAGTATGCATAAGCGACAGATTGAATAATCACACTCTCGGGAGGGGAATGCGCATAATAAGTTTGTACAAAGATTGCACAGAACAAAACCAAACGATATATGCAAGCGTGTAAGAGAATGTGGCATATAATTAGAATGTAAACAGGGTCAAAAGGTTGAGTTATACGAAGATTTTATGTTTTAACAATTCATATAAAACTAAATGGCATATATGTAATATTGTACAATTCATAGGTAAATATTGTCCGTAACAAACTTTACTTAATAATTAGATAATTAGCGAAATGCAAACAGCTAAGTTACAAAACTAATTATTGATTATTAGTAAACTATTTGTAAATATAATTTTTGTAAATTAGCTTTGACAACATTAAAATAATTCAGTGTATTTAGCATTCCACTAATTTCATAGATAAACAAATGTTTTGAATTTTGTTGCCATTAGATAATTTGCATTATCATTTAAACAGAATAATACTGAAAATATTTTACACCTTTATTTATTTTTTTTTTGGGCAAGATAACTAGTTTTGATTAGCGAAATAAATGATTTGCGTTAACTTTGCGTTTGCTTCAATCAAGTGGGTCCGCAAGTTGAGAGCTCTTCGCCGAACTTTCAACTTAATTAAGAACTATGCGGCTTGAAAAGTTGCGGCTTATGCAACCAACTTTCGATTGCAATTGTTTGCGGGGTAGGTAAATTGATTTTGACCCCTTTCTTCTATTTTTTTCTTCATATATATTTTTTTTTTGGCTTAGTGCTGTTTCTGCTCTCAAGCGTTGCACTTAATGCGGCCAGAAAGTAGCAACAAAAAAAAGTACGAAAAAAAACTCGTTCGAGGTTCAAATGCTTATTGTGGACCTAACGTCGTGGTCGTTAAGGGGTAGTGGCCAAGGGGGGGTAGAGGCGGTACAGGCCAGCAAATGGTAAATAACGATAAATAGGAAAAAGTTGCTAGAAAACTGCTTGGCCAGAGGCAAAGTCAATGATGTTTGGGCCACTTCACTGCAGTAGTGGCAGCAGCAACAACAACAATAACAACAGCAACAAAAGTCAAGTCTAGTGGCAGTTGCGTGCTTAAAGCGTAAAATTGTTTGTTATAAAATTCAATTGCTGCTGTGGCTCTTCTTGTTGTTGTTATTGTTGTTGCAGCCCTAATGCGCCAATGCAATCGTCTCGAAAGCAAAAAAGAAGTCTAGCTAAAAAGAATGCCAAGAAAGTTTAGCTTCAAACTTTGAGTTGGTTTTTTTGTCTTATGCCGAGATTGTGTTGTGCAACGAGTTGCGCTATCAGTTTCAGCCTGCCCCAGAGGTTAAGGGGGCTCAAAGGGGCACAGACTTACCATTCCACCAAACACTACATGCAAATTGAAGTTGGCCACGTTTTGTGGTTTGGCTTTGAACACGCACGAACTGGTTTTAATCTAAGAGAAGTGGAATTTTAGTGCAAAAGTAGCTAATACTCATAAGACTTACATTAGAAAAAAGTTTTGAAACAAAGAAATATTGATTTTAAAATCATTTAAAAATTAACGAATTCTTTAAGTTTATGATTTTATGGTTTAACTTTTGAATTGTTTTATTCGCTTTATAAAAATCTTAAAAATTCGTATACTGAAATTAAAGCTTTGTAGATAAGTTTATAAATAAAACATAATATAATTATAGCAACTAAAATATTTACACACTCATTTTGTTTTGTTTCGTGTCAATCAAAATGCACGCACATATATCTAACTCTAATGACATGCGCCTGGCAGGTAGGCAACACTTTTTGTTTAAACTTTGTAACGCAAACAAATAATCCTACATAAAATGAATGTGTGTGCTTAGCAATTCGCTAGTTAGTTCAAAGGGTATGAAAGGGTATGCATTACCCTTACTGATTATGTTATATAAGCAAGGCGGGTGGCGACAGTCTTAAGACCGAGCTCTCAGGTGAACTCATATTATCTTTTATTATGCGCCATCTAGCTTCATGCTGGCCTTTAGTTGTTGCTGTTGTTGTCATGACAGCCGGAGCAGAAAGTGCGTGGCAAGTAAGAAAAAGGCACAAAAAGAGGCAACCTGTTGGTTCTTGTTATAGATCGTGCTTGACGTCGTTTGACAACAAATTGCGCATATCAAATTTACGAAAATGTCTGTGTGAAGCCTTGACAAACTAATAGAATTTGTTGCCTGACTGCCTGCCTGCCTGACTGCTTGACTGTCATTCGGTCGTGTGTCGTGTGAATGTGTTGTGCGCAAAGTGTTTGGTAATGGACCCCCCTTCTATCACCCCCTCTTGTAGGCGTTGTCAAAGAACTCACAGCTGGGGCTAATGCCGCAATTTCGCGCTTTATACGCGGTTTGCGTGACAAACACACACACTTATACTAAAACAAATATGCATACATATGAGTGTGTCGGCGTGTGTTAGTGTGTGTTGAGTATGTGTATATTATTTTATTATCAAGAGGACAACGCCTGGAATTTACATATTTGCGGCAATAGAGTTGCCTATATTAATGATTTTTATAGTATAATAATGCCGTTAGCACGCCGTAGTTCATTCACTCATGAGCCATAATAAAAACATACATAGATATGGCTAATTCATTTATTTTCACTGATTACTATTCCACATTCTTTTCTCTGTCTACTTTGTCTGACATTTTTGGCATTATTTGCATATGTATTTTGAATTTTGATTGAGTTGTTGCACATAATTTATTGCAAATGTCTGTGATTTTGTTTTGTTTTTTCTGGCTTTTTGTTACTTTTGCCATAGATTTTCATTAGGGGAAAACATTAATTAACATTTGTGATTTGTTGTTGCTGCATTATGCAAATTAGTGTCGCGCATAAATTGCTGAAAAATTATAATCCAGTCTGCTTCCTTTAATTAAATGACAAAACACACACACACACACAGCACAAAAACAAAATTTAAGCTTAAAACAAAAGGCACGAAATATCATTTTTCGGCTACTGTGTTTTTGCTATAAACAGAATTAATGACCGGACTCTAATTTGTAACGTAAATGAGTTTTGGCAAGTGAAAAGAAGAGAGAATTTTATTACCAAAGAAATATAATCAATAAATTTACATAAATTAAGTTCAAATAGACACAAAGAGTTTTTCGAATGACATTATATTGTTTTCAAAACATTATGTATCACGTATTTGTTTGGTAATTAAGTATACGATTGTGTTTAAAATAAAAGTTTTACAGGTTTTATAGACTTGATTTAATTTGTTAATACAATTTAAGTTATGATTTGTTTGTTCTATAGATTTGAGAACTATTGTTATGATAGTTGTCAATTTACAATGTATATTTAAATTAATTTTTCTTTGAATAAACATCTAAGAGCTAAATGGTTGTATAATTTCTATTTGATCATCTTAGATATTTATTCTTGTTATTTTTTTCCTTGTTCAAAACGATAATATAAATCAATAAGCTTCTAATATAAACGGGTACTTATATTAAAATTATAAAACTCTTTAACTTATTCCAAGTATTAACTAAAAAAATTTTCGTAATTAAACCGTATCATCAGAGTGTGTCCAATCATATTATAAAAAGGTTTTTATCTGCAATCCTGTCTGCCTCTGCAGCAGTTTATCCAATCAGTTGGCCCAGCTAATTGCTGTAATCCGGTTGCTGCTTTTACTCCAGATTTGGGGGCTAGCTAAGGAGCGAGCAGTGTGGAGGAATGTATGTGTGAATGAATGTATGGCGCCTTAATGAATGAGTTTGCGTGCAGTAAAGCTGTTCCAATTAGGGTGAAAACAGCTGCATTGAGCTGTTGCCATAGCGCTCTCTCTATTGGCAGAGACATTTCAAAGTGCTTTTTCCACCCAAACCTTTTGAAATGAACAGCAATGAACGTTTCCTTTATGTTGTTAATTGCTATAAATTAAAGCATTTTGTCTATAAATTTTCACCATCATTCCACCATTGATAATTTGCATTCAGCATTCACAAAAACCGCCTGGCGGCCAAACAAAATTTTCATTTCATACTTTGGGCATTGTGCAAATAATGTGGGCTTTATTTTTGATGCGCTCTTTTGTATACCCTGTAAAGGTAAAGTGGTGGGCTAGTTGTTTTTATTTGACAAAAGGTTTCAAAGCTCCACAGTACTAATATTAAGTATACGTATAGTTTTTTACTCCCAAGCCATTCTCTACATTTTCATGGCGTACTTTTAAGATGAGTAGGAAGAGTTAAGCAGAAATTATTTTTTATCTAATACCCAAACCAGCTTACAGGATATTTAACAGGACACAACAATCTTGATATTCTACTCCTTCCTCTGGACTTTATTTACCTATTTAGCTGAGCATGATTATTACATAACATTTTATGCTTTTAATCAAAATCTCAGCACAAGCGATGATAAATGTGCTGCCAGAACAGAACACAACCAAAACTCTGCAAGGTGGTGGGTGGAGAGGGCGTGGAGGGGTTGGCAAATATTCATAATTCAATGTTTAAACCGCAATTCATGTTCGTCTTTTTTATTCGGTTCGTTGGTTGGGTTTTCGCCAGTTTTGCTTGCTGCTAGCTGCCAGTTTTGCTTTTTGCCGCTTGCCGCTGCTATTCATATTAAAATTGGTGGTGGCAGCAGCTGTTGGTTGCACCACAGCTTACCTTGGGTAAACCGGGAAAAACGCTTTTGCATTTTCATAAATTTTTGGTTTTACCCACTGAAATCGACCCTGCTTTCCCCTCACTCCCCCTGCTGTGTCTGAGGTATAACCGACTGCATAATTTAGCCTCTGTGTGTTGCACTCGACCCATGGCTTGAGTTTTATTTCACACAACTGCCCCTTGCCCCACATATATTCAACTTGCCACTTGTGCCACAGTCGTTTGCAGTTCATGCGCCATTTTTGAAGCATGCTGCTGTTGCAAGAGGGTGGCTGTGGGTGGGTTGCAGTATTGTATCCTTTATGCAATAAAATTGAAATTAATTTTTAGTGATTGCGGATGCGGTTCAATGTTGCTGCCACGCCTCCTTGCGGCTGTTAACCAACGCATAATTTCTGCCCCTTTTTGGTCAGCGGCGGTTTGACACCGCATATTGTTATGGCCGCAATTGAATTGTAAATTCTTTCGGTGCCGCATATGGTTTAAAAACATTCCTCCCTTTTCTTTTATTACGTATACGTATATATATTAATGTACTTTGTTGCTTGGAACACACGTTTATAATTGTATTGAATATAATAATATTTTTTGGTTCTCTTTATATTTCTAGGCTTCTTCACATCATCAATCGTAAAAGAACAACACGACGAACAGGTAATTAAATATGCGTTACATAACCATCCACTTATTGGCATTGACCTGACCGAAAAATGACACTCACATACATATGTCTGTTTAAAATTGGCTGAGAGCTGTATTAATTACAATTTCGTGTCCTCAAATGTTTCATTAATGGCGACAACTGGCAGCGAGAGAAGAGTATGTATGTTTTTACTTCATGTATGTGTAAATCATAAGTGCCTTGTGTGGTGGGAAATTCATTTTCACATATCGCTCATCTGCGAGATGACAGCTTACAAGAAAATATCATTTAGAGCGCTTAACTGTCAATTGATTGACTTACTAATTGAGTAATGGAAAATGTCGAAAATAAATTAGAAATGTAAACATAAAATAATAAAGTTTAGTTTCTTAAAAGAGACGGTGAAATACCCTTTAGTTTTTTCCTTAACTTTATTCAAAACTTCCAATATTAAGATAAAGGATACTTCAAACATTTTAGTCACTTTAACGACCCATTTTCAATTATTATAAATACAGGGCATTTAAAGTAAAACGTTATCCTTCTTCGTTTCAGTTAAGCCTGGTCAAAGCAAATATTAAATGATGACCAAAAATGAATTTTGAAAGGAGACAAATTGAAAGTCAGCAGTTATTGCTAACGTTATCGTAATCGTTATCGTTTGCTGCAGCTTAGCCTTAATCATTTAGCAATTAACTCAATTAGCCAGCCACAAAACTTGGCCACAAACGTCTTTGCGTATCTCTGCCAGTAAGGAAGAGTTTAAAATTTTGTCTGAGCCATGTTTACACTTGACCAATACGAGTGTCAATGGGCTTTCGACCAAATGGTCGTTAGTTTGGCTTAGGTGCTCCCGTCTCTCGGGCCCTTCCGGACAAGGGTTACTTCACAGATCAAATAAATTGTGAACAAAACTGTCGTTTATCTTGAATGGGAAGGAAAAAGGGTTGGCTTTAATTAGTCTCAGCTGTTGTAGCCTTGGCAATGCTTGAACTTTTGACCAAGTTTTTCACTGTGAAAAATCAAATTGAATTTCCCCTCTACTTTTCGTCTCCTTCCTGCCTATTGCCGTTTTTGTCATGCTGGCTAATTGAAACGTTTATAATAAAACTTAATTGTCTTTGCTGTTGTTGTTGTTGTTTCTTGTTGTTGCCAGCCTTCAGCTTTTTCAAGTATTCTCTCACATTTTCGCTATGCGAATTCTGCTTGTTCTTGAGCTAGTATCAAAGTACTGTTTGTTGTAATTAAATTTTGGCCATATAGTCACGTAGCTGGAAAAACATGTTTGTTGACAATTGCACAAAAATTGCCAAAGCAAATATTTGACAAGCTAAATGCACTTGCACTCCAGTCAATTTCAATATTTGGCCAAAAATTTGCAAGTGCTTTGACACTCATTTAACAGCCATTTACGATTAATTTAATCCATGCAAATATACTTAAGATATACATATGTGTATTTATGAAATGCCAATTAGTCACAAAGCTCATCAATCAATCAAACTATCTAAAGCAATTTGTTGTTACAATCAATAACTAATTTGCATGCAAAACTTGACTATTTAATATTACTTAAGCTAAGGTGGTGAAAACATAACATCAGTCAATTTTAAAATAGTTTGAAAGCAACCTTCTTGCACTCATATGAATTACTTTGAAGTCCTTGAGTTAAACTTAACTCAACACTTTTAGTGAGCTTCTCAGTTGTTTGGTGTCTTCTTCAGTTATAAAGTGTATAAAGTTGTATAACAAACTTAAGCAAAAATATTTTAAAGGATATATAGAGTTAAAAGCCCTTTAAAAGATTTGTCCTTAATAATACTTTTTACTTTCCTTATAAAATAAATTTTTTAGGTTAGCATCGTAACTCTTAAGCATTCTGCTTCGCAGCTCAATAATATTCCAAATCATTTCTTTTCTTAATAAACCTTGACTTCATATTTATCAGCTGTTGTTTAAAATGAAGAAAATTAGAAATTCCACTCTAATATTATTTTTGTGCTTTCGTGCTGTGTTTCTTCCGCTTTCTTATGTTTTGTTCTCTCTCATTGTCTACATTGAAGATGTTGTTGTATTTATTCTCTTACCTTGTTTGTTACACTTCCTTTTACGCTAAAGCTGCTATAGTTTTTTTTACACTTGATTTACTTGACTGCAGTAATGTTTTTTATTAGTTGTAACAATTTTGCAGGATACGCTTTTTGCCCTTTCCGCTGCCTTTTGCCACGTTTTGTTGCTTCGTTTCACTTTTAGTTTCTCCTCCTCTCTGTTGCCATTTCATTGGCAATTTTCATTTGCTTCGTTTGCTTTACAATTAGCTTTTATATTCTTAGTATTTGTTTTTGTTATTATTATATATTCAATGCATACTTTTGGGAGCTGGGAGGTTGGCAGTCACTTCCGTTTATTTGTATTGCTTCTGTTTTTGTGTTTTGCTAATTAAGCACAACATTTTTGGCCATTAATCAAATTACATTTTTCTACTGTTCTGTGGTTCTTGTTTAACACCATTCCTGTTGCATCATCCCTCATAATTTTTGTGTTTGGCGCTTCGTTTGGGGCACTTAATTAAAAGATTACTTCTCAAAACTTTGGGGCTGAGAACTTAACGTCAACATCTAACAGCTAACACAGTCTGCAGTCTAGGGCTGAGCTGAGCTCTGCGCTCTGTTTGCCCAAAAACTTTAGACAAATAAAAGGAAATTGCAAAAGTAAACACATTTAGACACACTCTCAAACAAACACTTGTTAAAAACTGAGTGAGCGTGCGTATGTGTGAACTCAGACAAACTGAAAAATTGCTGAACTTTAATTTATATGCAGTCAACAATGTTGCACTTTAAGTCTGACACTAAGCCCAATACTCGTGGTACATTCTCTCTCTCCACTTTGCCACACCCAGCTCAGCATTTCATATAGTACGTGTTACGCATACGCTTCAACATGTTTTTGCCCACTTGACAAATAGCAACTGGCTGTGAATGAAAAAAAAGTTGCATCATTGGAAAGTTTCATAGGTAAGGATGCCTCTTAAACCATAAACCACTTTATTTATGTATTCACTTTTACGCAAGCAAAACTGAAATTTCAACGAGGGTCGTTTTAATTATCATTTATTATTTATTTGTTTAGTTTTTGTTTGGATTTTGTTATTTTTAGCTAATTAAAATTGGTTTGTTTGATTTTATTACATTGCTTTTTAAATTATTGCATTGTTTGCAATGCACAAGTTTTTGTTAAATTATTTTATCTGATTTTTTTTAATTGACTCGTTTTAAATAAATTTTCTTTGTTTCCAAAAACCAAGTTTTTGTACAAAATATTTATATTATTTTTTTATTATTTGCAATATTTGTTTTAACTAAATACCCCTCGTAGATGCCACTAATTTGTAGCTGTTTTAAATACCACCTTCTGTTAATTTTATCCCCTTTGTGGTAGCATTTACTTTTATTTATTTACTTTTTCCAACTTAATGTCTGGCGGCATTTTGCAAACAAATTTACAAAGTTTAATTTCACGTTAATAATGTTATTTTCCTGATGCTGTTGTTGTTGATGTTGTTTTGTACATATTAATATTAATTTCTTGGCTTTTATGACAAAGTTGGACCTCGGTCGTTGCACTCACACATACACACTTATAAAGTTAATATGTATTTATTTTTTTTATAAAAATTAAAAAAAATTGTTTGTCGCTTTTGGTGGCTAGGAGTGAACTTTGTGCTCAAAGGCCAAACATACACACACAAACACAAACACATAAATGCACACAAATTTTTCATTACCAAGTGGATATGCCGCTCGCGTGTGTGTTAGTATGTGTGTGTATCTGTGTGTTGGTTCTAGAAATTTAATTGGTTTTTGAAAAAGTTCAACAAGCCATGCTAATTAGTTGCATGTAGCTTTGCCTTTGAATGTGCCACATACTTAACTCGACAGGTGGTGCCGCTGGTGGTGCCAATTGTGGTTCTCCATTGCACATAAAGTTGGGCCAGTTACTTAATCCCCACCAACAGTTTTTCAATCGTGCTGTTTTTTTTTTTTTTACCAAAATAAATACGTACACAAAAACTTTTTTTGTTTTGCATACTGACTCCGGCTTTGATATATTTCAGACATAACGTATATATTTTGCGGTTTGTTTTTGGTTGTTTGTTGTGTGTGTTGCAACATGATCAAAAGTTGTTTGTTTTGTTTTATTTTGTTTGCTACTTCAGGAAAATAAATTTGGTATGTTGTTGCATCTAGTAATCGCAGCGTGTGACACAATAAATGCCAACCGAAAAACTCTCTGGCAATGTTGCACATGTTTCTTGAGGGGCAAGATGTGTTCTGAATACATATATGGCATATATAGCATTGTGTAATGTGCAAAAAATTGTGCCCAAGTTGCCATCTCAACTGCAAAATAATTAAATTCCAGCGCCAACTTTATGCTCAAGACTTTTGCCTTGCACAAATGTCTTTGTAATTTCATGCAAAAAGCTTCAGGGTGAGTGTGTGCTTGTAGCTGAAAGTTATGCCCTTAGCTTATTGCTGCTTTCCCGCTGTGCATTTAGTTGTTGTTATTGCTGTTGTTGTTATTTGCTTTCTTACGGCTTGTCAGTGGCTCAGTGGCTCAGCGGCACAGTGGTGCAGTTCTGGGAATTATATCGTTTGGCTCTCTGCTTGTTGTTGTTGTTGTCATTGGCTTTGTTGCAGTTTTCCTTGCACAAACCGGAAGGAAATGAGCAAAAATGACAAAGTTAACGGATGCGCACAAAACACAGTGCACAGAAAGCCACACACACACACACACACATACAAACAAACAAAAGGAGGCAAGCATGATGTCCTGCGTGTATGCCCAATGCCCTGGCACAGGATATGTGTGCGGAAAGTACGAAAAATTTTACATGTATTTGATTTATGTTCGCTCTTAACTCTGAAGCAACACCACTGCGACCTGTCACAGTGCCTGGGGGTGTATATGTGTATGTGTATGTGTGTGTACCAATACATGCATATTTCAGCAAAATGTCCCGGCAAGTAGTAGTAGTAGTAAGCAAATCATAGCCTACATTTCCGTTGTTGTTTTAACAAGCTCCCATTTTTGAAAACGCCTGGGAGAACATAGTCTACTTTCAGGCTGCGCAAAAGTTTTCTGCCTGCGAATTTTCTATAAATTTTCCAAGACTTCGCCTGTCATGTTGCCTCAAAAAAACAAAAAATAATAATATGCAAGTGTCAGAGAACACAATTGTGAAAAGGCTTTAAGTATAATATATATATATATAATGAACTCAAAGTGACTGTCAACAAGAAAAATCCATAAATATATGTATAAATAAAATTTAACTAACAATCAGTAAAAATAGAAACAGAAAGAAAGCGAGTGTTTGAGAGCAAGCTATGTTTTTTGTTTTGTTTTGGCCCCTTTTGTTTTGTTTTGGCTTCGTTTTGAAATTTCATTTATCAGCGCCATAAAAACGTTACTTAGCATGGTTGCCCCCCCGCACCCCTTCGAAAACATCGTTGACTCTTAACTGGGAGCTCCATTGCCAGCCGTCCCGTGTCAACAGGCAATTATTATAAAAGCCTGGGACTGAGTTGCCTACCAGTGGGAGGTTTTTTCAACTGTTGCCCAGTTGTTGTGGAGTGCTTGGGTTATCCAGGTGTGTGTGTGTATGTGGACCCGCCCCGTCTACAATTACTACAACGACTATGCTAAATGCTTGGCGACTGAAAAATGTGGCTTTAAATTGCATGAAATCATCGCCGCATTCCGCAAGTAATGAAATTAGCGATAGGACTTACCGTCTCCCCCCACTAAAACACAATGCGTGTCTCAGACTATCGAGGTCAATCAGAAAGCTGGAGGATGGTGGGTGGCGGCAATAAAAAACGTCGGCAAGTGAACCTTTTTAAGGCTGACCCGAGAACCCATGTTTTGAGTTTACAGTTTTTGGGTCGCAGCAGATTTGCTTATCGTGTCAACGACTACACAAAAAAATTCTCAGTATGATTTTGAGTTTACGTACAATCAATTGGTTGTTTTTATTTCTTTCGGCGGTAACTTGACTTTATCTTCATCAAATAAGTGTGCTCTATATATATAGATCTGTAATAGATTTTGGAAGTGATTGCTTTATACTTTCTGATTGAGGTGCTCTACTCGCATTGTATCCAGGGCGGAGAGTATGGCATCTCGGTGTGGCCCTACGTCTACTTTCTACCAACCATCACAGCCCAAACCGTTGTCCTGGCCCTATATCGTATGTGCTGTCGCACCGTCGGCCTGGATCCAATTGTGTGTGGTATGAAACTAGTGTCAAAACATTATCAATTCTCAGCTCACTTTACAGGCAACCGTGTTCAATCTGATCAGCGGCACTTTATGCATTATCTTTACGCTCATTCTGCTGTTTGCGATGTTGGCTCACTGTCGCAACGAGTTTAGCTACATGTTCTTTGTGTCGGGTGGCTGTGGATTGGTTGCGGGCATTTTACATTTGGCTAATGGCATCACATGCCTCAAGTTTATGCCCCTGGTTGAGGCGTATGTATTGTTCAAATATTGCATATTCAGAATCTAACTCTCCTTTGTATCCCCAGCAACTATTTGAAGCCTATAAGCAAGTTGAAGAAGCAAAGCGATTCCTGAAGAATCGTTTGTAAAATGTGTTTTTAATGAGATATATGTACAAAATGTGTTTATAAATGATATATTTCTAATTTTTATATATTTTTTTGAGCTAAAACTCTTCTTTTCTGTACCAAAAATAGTTGTCAGCCTAAGTCTAGTATTAAATATAAATACTTTCCCCTACTTTCACATTACCCTACGTAAAACGGTTCACTTAAATTGATTAAATTTAAGTTGCTGGTATAGTTTGATTAAATTCCCCTTCGATTTTTATTTACATTTTTCATTTATTTCGTTCATGAGAATGCACAAATATTTTCGAGCTTAACAATTTCACTTAAATATTTCAGTTCGAACCCTTTTGTTCCACTTTTATTGAACTGTTTAGAAAGGGCGTACAACCTTCTAACCCTTCAACCATCTATCCATCCACAGACAGACACCCTACAATGCCTTTTGGGTAGCTTCGCTGCTTCTGTTATTTGTTATTTGTTATTGTTGGGCGTCTAGCCAGGGGCAATAATCAATATTTAGTATTTTTGCGACCTTTGCGTGTTACTTAATGGCTAAAATGCCAAAACTAAACCAGCAAGTAGTGTCGACAGCTTAGTCTAAATTGAAAGCAAACGGAACAGAACAGAACTCGACTTAACTAAACTGAACAGAACTGAAGTGTTGTGGAAAGTTCTTATCGCATATCATTTACTTAGCTGGCAATCAATAAATTGCTTTTTGCCAATCATCATTGGCGGCCTGGAAGAGTCTTATGGACTTAACGGCGAGTGCGTCATAATTGTTTGGTATTTTCATTAAATTGTCAGTTGGCATTAAAGCACTAACTATGAATGGAAGTACGGTTGGTTGATTCAAGTAATTTTCTACATTAAAATAATGGTAGAAGGATAAAAATTTATTCTATAAAATGTTGTTTAATTAAAATTTGTATAGAAAAAAAACTTTTTTAAGACCACTGAAAATTAAATCAGTTGTTTATAGTGCGAAAATTACATTTAAAAAATATAAATTAAATATGTATTAAATAAATAATTATACAGAAAAAATTTATAAATGTTAACTCATTCACAAAAAGTATTAAAGTTAAGCAGATGAAAAAAATAAAAAAAAATGATAAAAAAAAAAGTTTGAATAAATTTCTGGGTTAAGAATTCTCCAAGTAACATGTGCAAGTATACTTTTTTTTTCCAGGTTCTTTGCATTTTCAGCTCCATTGTATGATAGATATGAGTGAAGTACGTGGTTTTTTTGTGTGTGTGTGTGTGCACCCTTGATGCGTCAAGTCGTCACGCTAAAAGACAGCCCATTCAATCAATTGTGAGATTGACAATCATGCGATTCAATTTCTAAACGCGCGCATATTCATAAGCATAAAAGATTTCCTTACAACGAGCTAGCTGGCAATCAAACAGACAATCGCATAGAAGAAGGAAAGAAAAGCCTGACGACTGACAGACTGGCAGACTGGCAATCATATACTACTACTATGTAGAGATATTCTCACACACACTCACACACATACTGGCAGTCACTAATATATGCAATCAGCTGCAAGCGAATCAAATGAATGCGAATGAGTCAAATAGCACAAAACTGCAAATGGTACATGTAAATCTCAGGCTGATGTTGTTCATGTTGTTGCTGCTGTTGTTGTTGTTGTTGATGTTGCTGTCACTCAATTGCCGTTTGCTGATGATGAATGCAAACAGCATACACTTTTAGTATATCTATCTGACTGGTTTTGATTTTAGCTAGTTTTATCTGTGGCATTTTTACATATCTCAGTTTGATGACTTGACATGCGGATACCATTAAAGCTTATAAATATTAGATTGTAACGTTACCTACTAACATTTCTGTTACAAATGTGCATACATTTTATTAATTTGTTGGGTTTTCCTAAATGATTCGAACTGTTTGTGTGTAGGATGAATTTTTCTTGCAAATGTTTGTTATCGTTATCGATTTATATATAGCTAGAGCCGTTTGCTTAGTGGATTTAGTGTTTTGCTTAGAAAATGGAATAAACTATATAAAAAATGCGCTGTTTATAAATCGATATTTAGATGAAGAATACAAGTTATCGATAAATGTTTAAGTATATTATTTCAAATCGAAAATATATTTTTGTCTTCAAACGCAACTTTCTTTTCAAAATAAGCACATTTAAAGTCGTATTTATGTTGACATTATCGATAACAATCTACTATCGTCCTTCAATTTGTACAAACCAAACACACTCACATTTCTAACGGTGTCTATAATTAGAAAGTTGTCGTGTTATGGCCATTTGGACACTTAATTAAATACTTGTACGCTTGATTAACTGTGGCTATTTCTGATTTGGGCACTTGGTCTAATTAGGGCCAGTGCCGTGTCATAAATTTGATACCAGGCACTCTTGCCACAATCCGCAAACGAAGGCATAGCTACCAAAATCTAGCTAAAAAGCTGCCTCTAGAAGCTTGCCTCATTTATCAAAATGTGCGCACTGCATGCAAATGGCAACAGCAACAGTCGCAACATAGTAGCAACATTAACAGTGGCAACAGCAACAGTCGCAAACAGCAGCACAGCAATGCCAGTAAACAAATGTAAAAATATTTGGCACTTAAAGTGCTGCCAGACAAATACGACAAACGTTGAAGAGTCATTTACAAGAAGTGCAACAGCAACAACAACAACTGGTTGCAAGTCAAGCGCGCGTGGGTGAAAAATGGCGAATAATGCCGGGCAAACGGAGCAGACAGCGTACGTCATCGGCGCAAACAAAGCACATGAGATGAGAGAATAGGGAGAGACGGCGAGGAGTGTTTGGTATACAGCAAACAGTAAAAGGAATAGCGCTAGAGATAAACGCAGGCTGCCAGTCAAAGCGTCGCAGTTGGAGTCGAGTCAAGTCAGTCAGAGGCAGCACATATAGTACAGTGAGTGCAGTCAGTTGGACAGCACACAAAGCAGAGACAAAAACAGAGAGAGAGAGAGATAGAGAGTTGGCGTTGACGACAATTGCACAATTCATAATAGGCAACATGACACTAACACACAAACACACTCATACACACTCACACACACACACATACGCAAACACACTGATTGCAAGTGTTAAGTATTTAGCGTGTGTGTTTGTTGCAAGCACAGAGTGTATGTTGCATACTTAACGCAGTCAGGCCTTAGCTTTCTCTCTCCCTCTGACTGACTGACTGTCTGTCACTCAGCAAGTTTGCTTTGTTTATTTTTCCAACACTGTTCGTGTTGCCTTTTGCTGCTGCTGCTGATTGCAAATTGCATGCAACGAATGAAAGAGCAGCCATCGTCCATTGAGGGCGACCCAGCCACGCCCCCTCTTTGACCGTAAATTACTTGGGTAATAAGCATTATGCACAGTCTGTGCGTCAGTTTTGTGGCCAACGTCAGTGTCAAATTAGTTTGGCGCTTTGACCTTCCTTTGAGCAGCCCACACTTGTCCACACTTGTCCACTTCCCCCTGCCAGCCAAGCTAGCCAGTTGTTTATTTGACCTTTTTTGGTGAGCATTTTATGGTGAACATTTGATAAGAATGCCAATTTTGTTAACAAACAGACGAAAAGAATGAACGATTAGAGCTTAAGTATGCTCTGTAAGAAGTGAACTTTACGCGTGGAATAAATTGCCTTTTGTGTTTTTTTAAATGACAATAAGTTTTTTCTTTGAATAAAACACAAAAGATGTTTGGTAAAGGATTTGTAAAGAATAATGAGAATATGTTTATTTTTTACCTACAATAGGTTCCAATTAGTGTGATAAAAATTCCTAGAATGCACCCACAATCAATCAATCAATCATAAACTTTCTTAATATAAAAATAATAAAGTTCCTTTTCAGGGAATTTTGTATTTTTTCTAGCGTACTATAAAGGTCTACTAACTTGTCAACTTTCGATTGAAAATACCTTAACATAACATTTGAGTGACTTCAGGCTTTGATGTGTGTGTGTATGTGTGTGTGTACATTAACAACTTCTGAGATTAAGAAAAACCAATGAGCCACGAAACGAAACCAAACAAAATGAAAAGAAAGAAAAACAATAAACAAACAACAAGAAATGAACAGCACAAAGAAATCAGTCAAGTGTGTCTAACGCATAAAACAAACTCAAAGAGTTAATATAAGATAATATAATCATGGGTGTGTGTGTGTGTGTGAATGTTTGTTAATGCGCATAAAGTAATTTACGCACCCTAAAATTATGCTATACAAATAATTAAAATAGTGGCGTTTTGCGTTGCGTATACGCCACGTGCTTAAATGGCTCAAAAAATAGTGCATTAAACTTATCACGAAAAATGGTCAAGCAACAATTCCAATAAAAAGGCCAACAGTTTGTTTAGCGGGGTGGAGGGCAACTAAATTGGTTTGGGTGGGTAATGTAGTCCAATAAGTGACCAGGCAACACCGCTTGGCCCAGGCATTAAAAAAGGCAATAAAAAGCTCGTAAAAGCCATACAGAAATGGCATTAAAACAGTCAGAGCAGCAGCGGGAGCAGCAGCAGGAATAACAGTTACAATAACAACAACTCAAATATTAGCTTAAATGCAATAGACATTAAATTACTCGTGCCACAGTAACAGCAACAGCAACAGCAACAACAATAAAGTAAAACGAATAAAACAGATTTTCTGGTAGTAAAGCAATAAAAAATGTGAACGAATCGACAGCCAGTAGCTGTAAGACTTTAACTGGATCACAGTACAGTACAACAGCAACAACAAAAACTGGAACGCCAGCTAAATTGAGCTAAAATGAGTTTTTAATTCGATTTAGGTCAAATATCTTTGGTCAACATTTTTTTTTTTTTTTGACAAACGAATGTTGCACGTGTGGCCCATAAGAGAGATAGAGATAGTACTTCATCCCGCTTGCTGAAAGGCTAAAAGTAAAATATGTCAAGGCAAATTTTTCAACAGCTCCGAGTGTGTAAGTGTGTGTGCGCGTGTTTTCGACCCGGTCACGGCGCATGCATTGAAATATGACCAGCAGATAAAATACAAAATTATATTTAGCCCATGTCAAGTGGCTCCCCTCCTTTTCTCTCGCGCTCTTATCCATAGATACCCAGAGTTGAGTTTTTGCAGTTTTCGGTTTCGTTTCGGCTCTGTTTGAGTTCTTGAGCTTATCACATCCATGTTGCTCAGCAGCCGAACGACCAAATATTTAATTCAATTTTGTCCACAAGCATATCTTCAAAAATATTTAATAAAAATTACAACTTGGTGGAAGGAAAGTAGTGACTGTGAGATACACTCTTAGCCAATATTGACTGACTGCTATCAACACACATGCCAATTTGAACTTATAAGATTTTTATGACTTTACTATTAAATTGATGGTTGTGCACGAATGTTTTACTGATTTGCAAGTGAAATTGCTTTTTCCGAAAACGAAAATTGCAAATTCCAATATGCTTTATTCTTCCTCTGGGAATATAGAGTATAATAAGGGACTGAAGCGACGACATTCAAAATGAGCCAAGAACCTTAATGGAGGGAGGTTGAAACTTGCTGGGGTGCACATTTTTTGGCAGTGGCAGCAGCAGCAGCAGCAGCCGCATCGCGTGAGTCGCTGCTTGTTTATGCCACAAGTGCCACTTATTGTGGCTTGCCGTCCAAAAATTTGAACTCAGACTCAGCACGAGCCAGCCATAGCTAGAAACCCAGAGCTGGCTCTATGGTCTATGGTCTGTATGGTCTTGTAGTGTATGTTGTTATGCGTGAAAAGTTGAGTTTACAAAATGGGACGGCTGCTGTAGCTGTAGCTACTTCCCCCCTATAAAGTCTGAAACTGAGCAGCGGCGTCGGAGTCGTGACGTTAATGTTGTTCGTGATGTGGCACAGAATGGCGCGTGATGATGATGATGATGTTGATCAAGATAATGATAATGATAATGCTAATGATGATGTTCTTGATGATAATGATGATTATGATGAGGATGAGACGTGTGCGTGGACAGTCTGAAGTTTGCTTTTGCCCAAAATGAAATATGAGAGAGAGGCGCTTAATTAAATTTAAGTTCATTTATAAAACAGGTTCCCACAAAAAAGGCACAAAACAAAATATGATGCAATGGTTGGCAGCTGGAGATGGATGGACGTGTGGGTTAGGTTAGGGGGTGTTTTATTTTAAACACGACACGAAAATGCGCAAACTTGATGAATTTATTTAGATACCGTTTGTAACTGAAAAAGGATAATTCTAATATGACTTTTAATGAATCTTTTATCAAAGATATATATAAATTTAATTTATTAGGAGATTTTTGTAAAAATTACATTGAGAAAGAGTTCTTGTAACTAAAATACTCTTTGTTCTGACTGACTGCTATCAAAGCACAACCCAAACGGTGGGAGTTAGGAGGCTGCAACTGGAACACAACATAGATGAAGAAAGGGTCTTGCCATATATTATAACTTAGTATCCAGAAAAAACATATTCTGACCATAACTTATTACAACTATAATGAACTTTGCTATGGTATGTTTTCCCCTTACACCAAACACAACACTAAATGAGTTCCCTAATGCCTTTACCACATCACGCGTTCAACTCTAGTCTTAGCGGGAGTCCCGCAATGTCATTTTGCTGTGTCCTTTCTCCCGCATTCTTTTGCCTGGGAGGCCTGGGAACTTGTTGCAGCCATAACATATTCAAACCCATTGCCGCACATGTGTTGTATGTGTGCTGTAAAGTGTCCTTTTGTTTTGGGGCACATGTTGCCATTAAGTGTAGAGTCCTTTTGTCCGCATTTGGCCCTGTTGCACTAAAACAAGGATGCGGGCGTTAGGATTCAAGACGCCTGATTGCAGCCGATAAAGTTTTGTAATTGTTTCATTTCCGGGATTTAAATTGCAAATATGACTCCTTCCTAAATTATGCTGAACGGCACACACACACACACACACACACACACTTCATTACAGTTAGAAGGAGTTACCCGATCAGGCGGGATATGTATCCCTTTTGTGTGTGTGTGTGTGTGTGTGTGTGTGTATGAAGGAGCGTGCTACACAGTAGATTTAACCTAATTAAGAATGTTCAGCAGGACACAATGTTTCGAATACAAATGAAATGCCGGGGCGTGCCCAAAAGGAGGGGAAAGGGGTGGGGGTTGGCAACATCCTGACAGGCAGCGCAAAATGAATGAGCTGCCAAGCAAATCTGCTGTCATGTTTTTGTTGCTGTGTTGGCAAAAGGTTCACAGGACTTGCTCTATGGCGAGGGGGGTTAACACGAGTTATTGTTGTTGTTGTTGCTGTTGTTGCCGTTGCTGCCAAGACGAATGTTAATTCTATTTAAACGCACACAGATACAGATACAGATACAGGCAAGCTGCTGCTGCTGCTGCTGTTGCCTTTTTGGGTTTCAAAGTCACAAAGATTGTCAACGTTTTCATTTTAATTCAAACAAATGTTACAAATGTTTTCATTGTTGTTGTTGTTGTTGTTGCCGGGCGCTTGTTGAATATTTTATCGTTTGACTTTGCGCCTGGGCCACATTTGGCTGACAAAATCCTTTTTCGTCAGACTTAGGTTCCCTTTTTTAACAATCTTCGGTGGGTACACTGGCTGCTCATTAAATTTTGCCTGTTCTCATTGCAATTGCAATATTAATGGTCATATTGTTTGTCTGTTGCCGAGCAACAATTTATATTGTAAAGAAATTTTCAGCACATTCATTAACGAAAATGAAAATACAACTGCCCCCAGTAAATATTATCCTAACTGGTTTTTTTTCTCCTCTCTCTCTTCATACTTTTATTATTGTATGCTGTTGTATTTCGTTTTTTTGTTTTTTGTTATTGTTGGCGCACCTGCGTCGCGTGCCTTGAAGTTTTTTACACACTGCGACACGTTGACAATTGTTGTTTGAGAGTTGTTTTTGTTGTGTGTTTTTTCTCTCTCTCTCTCTGTCTGTTGTTGTTCGTTTCCCGTTTGGTTGTTTTGTTTTGCTTTTATTTTCGTTTCTTATTTTCTTGGGGGCAACATTTGCTTAAACAGCTCCAACAATTTGCACACTATTGTCGTCCCTCCATGGCATATTGTTTTCCCTCCACCCCTTTTACAATAAAAGTATCTTCTTCTATCTGCAGCTGTATGAATTTAAATGGTTTTACGACTCCGTCGACGAGTGTGCGAGCGGCTTTGCTCCATCTTTGCGGCTTGATAGCCCAGTTGTATGTGTTTCTGGAGTTTTGTGTGTTCGTAGGTTTAAATTTGTAAAAGTGCCAGCGCTGCTGTTTTCCCGAACACTTAAAATATTTATAAATTGTAAGATAGAGGAGTCTGAATTAATACAGTTTTTCTGAGACGTTGTAGCAGAAAGTTTCCAAGCCATAAAAATATGTTTATAATAAATCCTATTATATCAAAATGCAAAATACAATCAAAATCGCATTAACATAAAATCCGTCTGAGGGCAGTTTGTGCCATATTAACTAATACCTAAGGAAATTTAATCTGTGACAAAACCCTTTGCTTTAACATACATTTATTGATTTAAATTGAACTGACTAAATAATTATGTGCCAAATTAATTAGGAATTCGCTCAAAGGAAATTCAATACCTTGTCTATTTCTGTTGCTCTAAGCTTAAAATATAAATCAGTATCGACTTACCATAACATTAATAATAAATAATTCTTTGGGAATATATTTCGTTCCAATTAAGATCAATTTGTTGATGTTGTTCCTGTTGTTCTTTGTAAATTTGAAAACATTTTTTGCTTAAGCCGAAAAGTAGGCAGTGCTTTTTGACAAATTTTCTTCACATTTTATTCGCTGATTGTTTAAGCCTCCCAGGCAACTTGAACAAAGTTTGCGACCCACAATCTCTGCCACATGAGTGCGTCCCTGTACATAGTATATATATATAGAACAAAGTACAGCCTCCAATTCAATGAAATCCAATTAGCTTTTTGTGCGCTTATCAACGCGTTTACAGTTGCCTTCAAGAGTAAAGGGGGCGGAGGGGAGAGCGATGGGTTCACAACAAGCTGAATTGCCGAAATGCTAGCTGACATTTGATTGTCTTGCCCCAAAAGCGTTTTATTCCAGCAATTTTTGCTGTTGTTGTTATTGTTGTTTGTCTTCATTTTTTGTTTTGCTGTAGGAGTTTCTTGCCAACTGGCCAACACGTGATGAACTGGACGAGAAGAGAAAAAAACACAAAACAAGAGAAACATATGTGCCCGTTTCGGGTTCGAAAGGCCACTCGAAATGTAAACGTGTCTGTCAGTCAGTCAAAAAAAAAAAGAAGCAACTTGTACTGCTATCATTCTCAGTTTACAGGCGAATGTATCTTCTCTCTGGTATTGTGTGTTGTGTGTTCATTGTTTATGTGTGCTGGCCTATCAGTGTGACCATATCTGTAACTGTAACTGTAACGCAGCTGCATCCTGTCTGTTTTGGCCCATTGCTAGTATCTCTTACGCTTCGTTTATTTAATTTTTCGCATATTTTTTATCCAACACACACACACACACAACTGCTCTGTGTGTAAAGTATGTTTTTTATGCTATTTGGCAATCCGCTTTTGCTGTTTGTGGCGTCACCGAAACTGTCGACTGCAGGGCACAAACGCCGAACAATTTGATTAACCAACTGGTGCAAAAAAACCCAAAAAAAATATGAGAAAAAAAATGCCAAAAATTATTTCAAAAGCAAATTTTAATTAAGGCAAACCATCAGCCTACACCCTCCCGTTTCCCCTTGCTCCCATCAAACAGACAGTCGTGCAACCGCATAACAACAACAACACAGCAGCAACATTTGGTCAGAGACGCGACGCGCTTGAAGACCGCAACACGGTGTAAATCCCTTTATCAAATTAATGAGCTCATTAAAATTCGTTTAGCAATTACAGTTTTAACAATTTCCGACCCACTCACCAGCCCCCCTCGTCGCTCTTCCAAAAAGTACATGCTGAGGCGGCAGAAACACGAATTTGGAGCAGCACACAGGTGATGATGGCGACTCGTGGTCTTCATCGTCGCCCTCGACTCGAACTTCAGTTACAGCTGCTAACTCCCTCCAAGTATGTAGCACGTGGCACTGTGGCACATGCCACAATGTCGCCGCTTTATGTAATATTCATATTAAACTGAACTGAAAAGAAGTTTCGTATGCTGGATTGCTGTTTGGATTGTTTGGATTTCTTAATAGCGTATTCGTGTGGCCAGGAAATAAGTGCGCATAAAAAATGCTTCAAAAAGTAATAATAATTGCGTTTAGGCTCGTTTGGCACAACAACAAAAAAGAAAGTAAAAAGAAAAGAGCCTTTTTAGGCAAGCTGCTCAATCGCGGGTGAAACAATAAAAAGAAAGAAAAACCAAATAGCAATCTAATAATTTATGATGGCATCCATTAAAGCAAAAATGTAAAGGAAACGCCAAAGCAAACTTTGCCCATTCAAAAGTATTGAAAGCTACGTTAAGAGAGTGGGAGAGAGGGTCTCTCAGGGGAAGGTGGGTGTTCTACCTCACATTGATGTGAGTGCAATAAAAATGTTATTATTCCATTTTATTTATTGCGCTTTCGCCAAAATTTATGATGTGCGCACACATTTTGATACATTTTTAAATGTAATGCCTTCGGTTGCAGTTGCTCTTTGTTGCTTTTTTAATTTTCATAAAATGTCTCAACAAAAAAAATTACAATGGTAGCTGTCGCGTTAACAAAACTGATTAATTTGTGAGCCAAAAATGCGCTTTGTCATTCTGTTTTGCGGGTGGGATTTTTTTCTTCTGATTTGTGTCATAAAATGTTGAGCGATACGAGATGGAATATTAAAAGAGGATTTGAGTACTGGCTTAGCATGAGCTATGGAGATTATTTGTGTTGAGTTGAGTTTAAAAATAAATATATATATATAACTTTAAAGTAGTACAATTATAAATCCATATCTTAAGTTCTGATCATATCTTATTTTTCAGTTTTTTTCTCCCTTTAGATAATTTTACTATTTTGTTAGGAAGGTCATTAAACCTGAAGGTGGTTGCTTTGGCATTTAATACACAATCACAATTACAAACACGCACAACAAACACACGCACTCACACACACTTACACCCTTAGCTGCGGCAGCGAAGCCATAACTGACAAATTTATATTTTATTTGACATCCGGCTTAATGCCGAAATATTTCGCTTTACACTTCCAAAAAAAGGGAGCTGTGTGTGTATGTGTGTAAGGATATGCTTTTCATTGTGTCGCGCTGCTGCTGCCTTTGGGCTTGAATGCTATTGATTTCTCATGCCATTGTCCTTTGTCCTGGTCGGTTCTGCTCTGGCCTGCCTTCGATTCCATCTTCTTCCTCTCTTTTTTTTTTTTGTGGCCTTTAACTGCGCGCGTTTCTTTTGTATTATTTTGCCATTTATTGTACATTATGCAGGCGACTAATATTGACATTATCTGCTCCTTCCTTAAACAGCCTGGCGTAAATCCTTTTTAACGCTAGTGCTTCCCATCTTCCTCTTTCTCTCTCTCCCACCCCTTCGCTTGGTCGTTAATTCTGCCCAACTGTATTCAAATACTTAAAGTAAAATGCTTCTTAAAGCAGGAAATGCCGAAGTCGAATAGCTGTATACTCTAACACTTGAGACGTTAGAATGGCTGGGTTCAAGGTTCAAGGTTCAAGGGTGCCACGCCCTATTTGCCTAGCTGCAATTTATGTTATTTATTCTAGCCGCTGACATATGGCCATTTTTCTCCCTCTTCCTAAACTGTTGACCTGGCTGCCTCACATTCATCAGTCGACAGCTGGACGTGCCCTCAACTGGTGTGTGTGTGTGTGCTGGTGGGTGTGTGAGTGTGTACGTGTACGCAGATTACAGTCATGGACATGGCGCTGATGTCAAAAATACTGCGTTATTTGTTTAGTTGTCGTCCCTTTCCCCCAAGTGGAGGCTTCTGTGTGTGTGTGTGTGTGTGCCTTTGGGGGCCTGTTAACTGGATTCTGTTGGATTCGGCTTGTTGGCATGACTATGCACATTTCATTTGATATAACGGTACACACACACACACACACTCACACACACTCGCACACACAATGATGTATTAGAGTGGTGCTCCCTGCGTAAAGGTGACTTTCATATTATTCAGCTGCAGTTTTAACATGCGTCAGACTTATCTATGCAGAAAATTGAATTCCATATGTGCGATACAAATATACACACGATGAGATTTCTCCTGTGTGTGCGTATAGAATTCTATTGTCAGTATTTTCGCAATAATAATGCGCTGTCACGTGTTCCCTCTTTTACCCTCCTGGCCGTCCACAAATTGATTGTATAGATTTGATATTAAGGATTAGAAATCATCGCAGCTGCGCATCCTCACATTTTTTGTGTTGAGTTGTGTTGTGGGCGCATAACAAAGGGGCGTTTCACAGCGCGTGTATGTTTTTTAACATTTTTTTCCAGCTTATATTTCTCATCACAAATTGTTGTCCAAATGTTTCACACAATCTTGCAACTTTCAATTGCATTTTCTTTTCAATTTTGTATTCAACTTTAACGCTCGCAGCTTAAATTGCACCCAAAGGCTCTATACTTAGGCCATCTTTTTATATGCTTTGGTAGAATGTATATTTTTCTTGGGTTTATTTTTGTTTTATGTTGTTGTCATCTGAACTCTTTGCACACTTGTGGATCAGCAGGGGCTGCGAGAGGTGCTGAACAAGCGCCGCAAAAAGGCAATTTTCGTAGTTGCATCTTTTATATTAGACAACTCACACACACACACACACACACACACACACACGCACACACATTCATACAGAGTCACAGTCAACCGCTTCGATGTTCAACAAAATTGAATTTTTAAAAATTGTCCTAGCTCAGGAGGCAGCCGGAAATATGAAAAACCCCTCAGTGCCCCCTAGCCCATCAACCCTCTCCGCATACCCTGTCACTATTCCATGCAGCATTGCACTTGCAACACGCTCCACTACGCTTTGCTACAACATAAACACACACACACACACTCATACATACATACATATGTATATATATATGTAGCTGCTACTCACAGTTTCTTTGGCTGCCGCACATCATCAACATCTTCTTTTTCGGCACTGTACAAAATCGATGCACGCGGCAAGTGTCTTCGCCTCAATACCCTATAAACAAACAATAAGAAGAAAGTTGCATGCGCTAGTGAAGAATTTTGTGAGAATTCTTTTTTAGTTACAATTATTTTATTTGCCTTCTTGCCTGTTAGTGTTTAAAATATAGATAAGAAATTAATTAAAGTTTTTTCTAGCATTGCTGGAAATTTATTTTCTAATCCAATATTTATCTAACTAATGTAAATTGATCTTTATGAGAAGAAAATTATACCAAGACTTATTAAAAAAATTTTTATTTAACATCCACTAGCTACATTTAATTATAATTTAATTGAAATTTCTTTTGAAAGTCTATCTTTCATCATTTTCATCTTCATCAATTTATAGGAAATTTTAGAGTCCAGCAAGCCCAAAAGCGCCGTTTAAAATTGTTTGTTTTTTCTGTTGTTTTTTGTGTTATTCTTTTTGTGCTTTTGTTGGGTTTAGTTGCACTTCATTGCACTTGGTGTAAGCAGAGTGGAAAGCACATACTACATACATACATACCCTTTCTATCTATGCTTGTTTATATATGTATGTACGTTTTTTGCTTGGCTCTATCCAGCTGGATTTTGTTTAATTCGTTGTCAGAAATCCAGGGCCATTCTGTCTTTCTCTCTGTCTGTCTCTGTTTGGCAGTCTGTTGTTGTTGCTTTTACTGTTTCTGTTGCATTAGACTTCGCCTCTAATATCTGTTGCAATTTGTTAACCGAGTATATTTTGTTATTTGCTGGTTTCTATTTTCTATTTTTTGAGCGCGTTATTTTTTCAATTTATTTTCATGTTTTACGCTCTTTTGTTGCATATTTCATTTGGCGCCTTTTAGTTATTGCCATTGTTGCTAGTGATGTTGTTGCTGCTGCTGCAGCTGTAACAATTGTTTTTGGCACTATGTAAAATATGCAACATATTTTGCATGCTGATTTAGTTTGCCTTTTTGTGTGTTGGTGGAAAAGCGGCAACAAAAGTGCTAATAAAAAATAAATTGCACATGCGGGCGTCCACACACAGCACAGCTCAACACACAACAATGCAAATTTAAAAACAGCTGCATAAAAATAGAAAAAAGCCGGAAATTTAGCTAAAAGTTGCAATTACAGTTTCTGACACAATGTTGCAAGCTGTTGAAACTTGAAAGCGTTTTTGAATATATTGTATGTCATGTGACAAAAATCAAGGGTAAAAACATAAAAAAGTGTTTCACTTTTAGGGCATGATTACAAATGCTTAAAACATTGATTTCTCTGTTCAAACCATTTAACAGCCCTTTTCATCATATTCAAGATTTTATTGTTTATTCAAGACTAAGCTTGCAACTTAGTTTGGCAGCGTTTAAGCCTATCCGGGATTGCTTTGGCAGCATTAACTCAATTATGCAATAGGTTCCGTTTCATTAAATCTGCTTTTCCACACTTGCAACTCACCAACACACACACACATATATATGCCCCTGGGCCATGGCACTTAATCGCTTAAAGTTGCTCAACACAAAAACGGCAGCACAACTTCTACGCCTAGCAGCCGCCTGGCAACAACAACAACAACAATAACTGGCTGCAAAGTGCTAGTCGGTCTCTTAGTTCACACACACATATATACAAACACTCAAGTATATATATATATATATACGTGTGTGCCCTTTTTGCAGCATGTGCTGCAGATGCAAATGGGCGTAAAATTTTAATTGAGCGTCTGCCCTCAAAAGTAGGCAATGCCTTTTTATACAAGGCAAGAGCCCAACAGCAACAACCTTGAATTTAGAGCAATTGCCGCAAACCCCAATAGAATGCCAGCAAAAGCAAAAATGCCAAATCAATCAATGTGCATGTGGTTGTGAAAAACCATACACACAATCACACACACACTCACACACACACATACGTACATACTCAAAGGCATGCTTGTTGAGTGTGCATGTTAAAAATGTTGAGCTTGTTGTTGTTTTAATTGTTGCCACATTGCAATGTGTGTCGCCACTTAGCCATTACTCGTCGTCGTCGTTTGTGCTGCATATGAAAAAGTGCGCATCAATTATTTATATTCAATTTGTTGCTTTCGATTAGACTACTCATATTCATAACAGAAAGAAAATGGGGTGAAAAAAAGTGAATGCATGACATTGAATGGAGAGACAACAAACAAACAAATGCATGCTCGTTGCTCGCTGCTCGTTGCGGCTCTTTTGTGGCAAAAGCCATTGATTGCCACACACGCACACCCACAAACACACTTACAGCTAAGGGTAAAGTTGTTCAGTTTCTGCATCATGAGTTGACGCCTTTTCTGCTACGTGTATGTTTTATGCTTTTTTGCATAAATGTAATTTTGTTGCAGCGCACAAAGCCATGCTGCATGGTAGAGGGAGGGGCAAGTGTATGGAGTGCAAGGCGTGGCCTGTTGTGTCTTTGTGTCCTTGTTTGCCGTATCCTTGTCAGGTTTACGCGTGAACAGCTCTCCTCATGTTGTCAAGATATTGCTACAGCTCTTTGGTATAATCGCTGCGAAATTGCATTTTGCGGTTTAAGCGCCGCTTGATATGCAACTAAAGCCACACACTCACATAAATAATTTACATTTAAGCATGTATATGATAGATATGTGTGTGTGTGTATTTTGTGCTGTGCTTGCAAAGTTGCTTGTGGCGTTAATACAAACAATAACATTGTTATATTAAAAGTATCGCTTTCTGTTTTTTTGAGCTGTCAAAACCAATATTTACTTGTCTCTTCAAACATAATAGCTGAGTTGAACGTTGTGTATGTGTGTGTGTGTGGAGGACAATTGAGCAACTAGGTCAAGCAATAGATGCAAGAAATAGGCCTAAAGGCATTGAAGCTAGTGCTGAGAAAATTAATGATTTAAATTCTTTTTAGATAAGTTTAATATATTATTAAGCTCATTTACTTTTATGCCTTATCGACTTAAGCTAAGTCCTATATAATCAGTGTTCTTTTTCTTCGTCACCTGCAATATCTAGCTGGCTTGATTTGAATCTGGCTTCAGGTTTGCCTTTGTGCTTTTGCTTGAGTTCGGGATGATTCTGTAAATAGCTCTTTACTCTAGCTGCATTTACCGTTGTGCTTTCGCTCGTGCTATCTAAGGGCCCTGTCCCGGCATTGCATTCAATTTGGTGCCTGGTATTAAGTTTTCAAGCTGCAGCTTGAAACTTGATAAATAAATTACTTTCCAGCCCCTGACAGACAGCGGCGGCGAGAGGAAGAGAATGAAAGAATGAGGATAGCAGGACAGTAAAACAGCAGAACAGAATAGCAGCCTTCGCACTTGCACTTTACACTATTCTTAGAATTATTGCAGTCAATTGAAGCGCTGCGAAACGACGAGAAATTGCAATTCGCTATTGTTGTTGTTTTTGTGCATTTCTTAGCCATGGATTGAAAATATCGAGAGCGTCGTTTGTCCCACGGAGTCTGTCACAGGTCGGTTCTGGGTCTCTGGCCCGAAGTTGTTAGCCGTCAATTGAGCCGCTTCGTAGGATTTAAGTTCAGGTTCTCGGAGCATTAGCCTGACTTTGACTGACGGCGGTACTCGAGTGTTGCCTTCGTTGCTGGTGGTCCGTGCAACAGTTTTATTGATTTTGTGTTTGGGATTGATTTTGTGCCATAACTCAAGGCGAACGCCAGTGTTAAAATGTGCGAACTGACTTTCAATCAATTTAACGCATAATTCCTGATGGATTTAATCGTAATTGATGATTGATTACGGCTGGAAACTTTGTGCGCTGTTCTCTCCAGAGAATACATGTTTGTGTTTCAGTGTGTGTGTTCTTTTCCTCCTCTTTGCAACAATTTGCCGCTTTGCCTGCGGCACACAGAGCGAGTTTTAGCGGCCATTTAGCTGTAATATTGTGTAATTTATTTTCGCTTAGCTTAATCGAACTTAACTCTCGGACTACCTGACTCTACCTACCCTGAAACTTTCTCTACCCCCCTCCCCCCTTGTCTCTTTGCCAGCTGAGACCTTTTCATTAGAGCCGCCGCATAAATCAATGTCGGGATTCACGGTATGTGTGTCGGGATGTTGTATGCCTGTTGAGCATTCATTCGCTGGCAATCCTGGGACAGTGCCGGACATCAAAGCTGCACTCGATTTTAATTAAATGTATGACATGCCACGCCGCCATTCCTTTCATGCTCCGCTCTCCTGCGGGCACAGCTTGTCCCTTTGCACGCGCTTTGACAGCGTACCATTTTCAATTGCTATGCAATTTCTTAATGCTTTCATTTTTTTTTCTCTCTGTGTTTGTTTGTGTTTGTGTCGCTTAGATCGTCCATTCGTTGGATGTAAATAAAATGCAGAGCTCTGCCATTTCCTGTGAATGCGACAAGCATTTTATGTAACTTACGAGTATTTTGGCCTTTGAAGCGACCAAAACGGCGACACTTGCAGAGGTTTTTTCATCAGTTGCCCTAATAAAGTGAGTCGAATGCTTTTGTCATGCTATTTGCAGGGATTTGTTGGAAAAATAATAAAGTTGGAGTTTAATTTATATTAAAATTGAATTTTAAAATCTTAAAATTCAACGCACACATTCTTTGTTTGCTTTCTAAACACTTGAAGTTGTTCAAAGGTTTCTTTTTATCAATTATAATTTAATACTTAAAGACTCTTTAAAGTGTGCTTACCTTAGCCATATACCAACTACCATTTTATCAGTGAGTGTATTACATTTTCTACAATCCTTTTACAAAAACTTCCTGCTTGTTTTTTCTTTCATTCGTTCCGTGTGTTTTTTGTTGTATCTTTATATAATTTTAAGCTCTTACAGGAACAGCTTTTATGTGCATTTTTCTACAGACTCTGTTGAAATCAATGTAAGCTGCGAGTCGAGTCGAGTCTGTCGCCTTATCTCTACTCCTACCCCTACCCACCTGCCACACACTGTGCTGCCCAGCTGCTGCCAGTCTGTTTGTGATTTCGTAAAGTGCGGCGATGTCCTGTTTGGTGCAAGAACATTTTATTTAAACGCACGTACGTAAATATACATAAACAGACTGACATATAAATATACATACATATATATGGTGTCAGGTAAACCGTAACGGTTTAAATCTACTTGTCCAGGCAGACCCCCCTCCAACAACCACTCCCCAACAGATGCCCTAGTCTCTTTTGGCTTCATAGTATTTGTCTGTGCCAGCCTGCGCAGATCGCTTACATTTGGCATAAAAAGGACTCGTTCTGCATACAAAAACAACAAAAACAACAACAAACAGCATGTTAAAAACAGTTTTATGCACTGCCAGAACAAACTGAAATAAAATAAATGTGTTGGCTGCCTCTCTGTCTGTCTGTCTTTCAGTCTGTCATTTTGTTTTTGTCTGTTCGGTTGGTTGTTTGGTTGGTCGCTTGGTTTGTTGCCTGAATGGAAAACGCAAAAGTGCGCACGCTTCAATGCGTGTATCTCTTCTCTGTCTCTGTCTCTCGTCAACTGTCGTCCTCGCCGTCGCCATCGTTGCTGTTGCTTTAAAATGTAATTTTTACACGCTTAACGTGTAAAAATACCAAAATAAAAATCCCATACCAACAAACACACACACACACACACTCACAACACGTATCCAAAAAACTCGTCGACACTTTCACAACACGGTGAAAGCTCCAAACTTGGCCGTCCATCGTAAAGTACTCTTTATACAAAGAGTGCAAAACAAATTTCTATGCATCGATTGAAAAGCGTTGGCAGCTTTTACCGTTCAGTGCTGTGAATGCTGTGCAGCTATGCAACACTGCGAAAAATACCTCTTTTAAATTAACTTTATAACACTACTTATTCTCACTTAATCCTTGTTGAATGACTGACTGCTATCAACCCACAGCCAAAGCTGTAACACATTAAGATCTAAACTTTTTACTAAATGATAGCTTATGGAGGTTAATGCTAAAACTAAATATTTCCACAAACAAAACAGCAATTGGGTAAGTTTTGATTATTTATTTGTTTCTTCTTTCTTTGTTCTTGATCTTTGTTCCTATTCATTCACAATCTTTGTTTTTGGCAGTGTACCTTGTTCCCGTTTTGCCGATTTGCAATTTTCAGCTTTGTGCAAAACGTTTGAGTTAATGAATTGAAGCTGTTTGTCCTGGCTCAACGGTACGCTCCTTTCATTTTTTGTGCTCCTTTTACCTTTTTTTGTAGCCCCGCTCTTAAGTTTATCCTCATGTTAGCTAACAGCCAGCAATTGAAGTTGATTGAATTTTTTTCATTGATTAATTGATTGATTGAGTTCAAGTGTGCTCTCTGAGTGCCTGTGTGTGTAAGTTTGAGTGTATGTATGTGTGTGTTTGAGCGTGTTTGGCCATCGTTGCCTATAGGCCAAAAATGTTCAAAACTAATCAAAATGCAGCGCAGCTTAATTGAAAGAGGGCAACGGGGCAAATATTGCTGCGGTTAGGCCTAAAAACGCGATTTCGATGCGAGCTAACGTTATATTTGGTCTACCTGTGGGAATTCTCTGCAATTACGCTAAAAGCAATTGAAGAAACGAATAACGAATAAAAAAAAAGTGAGTAAACGAGAAAAATTCAAAAGCACTGAGTCAGTCGGTGTCTGTCTTCACTTTAACACAAAGAGCTGTCGGGACAGTCATCGCCACAATACAAACACACACAAGCAGCTAGACACACACACACACATATACTTAAGCAAATAAAGGGTATGTTTGCTAGAAATTCCCCATAGACTTAAATATGTATTTAGTACAAAACCATAAATGCTTTGAGGTGAGACACAAAGTTCCACATTTCTAAAGCGCTCGCTCTTTTTGTTGTAATTTGAAAGGGTGTGGGAATCGTATTGTATTTCAAATAAAGATTGAGACGGTTTAAAGGGTGTGTTTCAGTCTAGCACTCTGTTGTATTGAATTATCATTATTAAAAACTTTTTTTAATATGAAACTTCATAAGTAATACGAGTAAAGTTGTGTGGTAACCTGAAATATTAATTTTCTTCTATATAGGGTATCTTAAAGTTGCCCACTTTTTGTTTTATCATAGGTGTCTTGCAGTTACTTCATTATTATTTGTTTCTAGATAATCCCTTAACTAAGTTTCTTATAGGGTAACTCATTGTCGTTCACTATGCTTCATAGCTTTAGTAAATCTCACTCTTTTTATTTTTGTTTTGTTGTTTTGCATCATTTCGGGCCTGTCTGTATGAGTGTTCTACAATCAACTTAAACTAAGATTACATGAGCGTCGGCGCTAAGCTCTGCAAAAAAATGTGTGCCAGGACCGCAGAGGCGCAAACCACGGCGTTTGCCATGCCCCCTCAGGCCTCCCCCTCCCTGTACAGCATTCAGTAGAGTGTCAACTGCTGCTGTGTGGTGGAAAAGGGGGTGAGGGCGAGGGGCTTTTGCTATTTGTATTTAAAATGGGATTTACCTGGGGTTTTTCTCACTTTGCACAGTTTGCACTTAGCGCACTTTTAATTTGATTTAATGTGTCTACGCGTGCCGCATCAGCGACTATGTGCTATTTGTTGTCTCGCTCGCACACATGCTCATACATGCGCTACATGTGTTAGCTGTCTGGGGGCGCTCTGTGCATATGTGTGTGCCTTGGGTAAATGTAATAAACGTGTTGCCTTTTTTTTGTTCGTCTTCTTCATCATCTTTCGAGCCATTTGTGTGAATTAAATTTGGCGCCCAGAAGTAGGCAACAGTTTTCCCCAGCGAAAAACGTGCTTCGCTGAAACTACAAACTGTATTTTTAAGTACAAACCAGAGCTGTGGTTAGCCGTTGTTACTTCAGTTTCGGCTGTTAGCCCAAAATTTAGATTAACATTTTTTTTGTTGGCCCCCGCCATTAAAGCTGGCTTGTATTTAATGCTAATTTTGTCTTGGCCCCATTCGGGTCTGCCTGCCTGCCAATGGCGCACTTCAAAGCCGGCAAGATTTTGTGCCTTGCGGCAATGCTTTGAACTTGCTACGTCGTCTTCTCGTTGTCGTGTTGTTGCCTTCTTCTTGTCTGAGGGAACCGTCGTTGCTCTTGGCTTAACCGCAATTAAAACAGATTTCTTGTTGATGTTGATGTTGTCTTTGGCAAATTTGTGTAAATCAATTGTAAATGCGTAGTTTAAGCAATTAATTTATCCGAATTTAAATTGAATTCCCATGCCTCAGATTTTGTTTGCCCTTTGCAATCGAATAGGTGAACAAAGGTCGGAAGAAAATGTCTCGGAAAATGTAACACAATTTATAAAATAAACGAGCCTTGAAGCTGGAGGTAACATTAAAGACTGTTGCAGTAGTTCACTTAAATGCTCTCAATCTGAGATAAATCTATTGACATTGTACTTATAGAACCCATGGCTACAAGTGGCTTGAGTTGCACACAACTTGTTTAGTTGCTTCCAAGTTTATTTACATTGCGTTTTTATTAATAGCATAAAGATGAACAGTAATTTATAGAAATACATCTTGTAGTAAATTATATACATAGAAAGGAGATAAAAAGTGTTTTTAGATTAGATGCGGCAAAGAAATTAATCTAATGATTATGTAGGTTGCCACAATAGCTATGGAAACAACTTAATCTTATGTCTAAGAACAAGCTAAAAACTATTTATAGCCCGCGGCTGTTAGTTAAAAGGTTAAAAGAAATTGATTAAATCAGAAAAAATAGCTGACCTATTTTAGAACTATGTATACTTTATTTACGTCAATAGGTTAGCAGCGAAAGTTTTCGCCAAACTGCTCTTAAGTAAATGTAAGCTAAATTTATAAGCAAAAGAAATTTTAATAGACCAAAACTTTGAACACACTTGGGTGAATAAATCAGGTGTAAGCTAAAATAGTTACGTAACCTTGCTTTGACTTTGAAGGGCGCAACCATAAATACATATTTATTTAAAATACATAGCCATTAAATGGTTATTACCAATTGCAAAGGACAACTAATACCATATGCAATATTGATGAGCGCTGTCAATATGAACATGTAGCTGTTACCACAACTAGCAATCTGAATAATTCGATAAGTAAATGTCATTTAACCAGGCTATAAAAGGAGGTCAAGTGAGTACCAGAAATTTAGTGTTAACAAATATTTATGATTATAGGACATTATCTATGTATATAATCAGAAAACGAAAAATTTTGATTGATTTTTTTTGTCAAATTATTTTAACGTTAAGGATTATTTTGGATTGTTCAAGGCCTAACTCCTCAATAAATTACTTGGCAAACAACTCATAATAAACATAAAGTTTATTGATAAAGTTAAGCAGAAGCTTACAAAATAATTGATTGAAATAGTTGCTTACGTGTGTTGATTAAATAAAGTTTAAGAAGAATCTTAAGAATAATAACATCTTCAGAGTGCACTTAAAACTATTTTAATTGAATATCAAATTCCACAACACGAATACACTTCAGCACAAGACTCCCTTCCCGGAAATAATGTTAACAGTATATCATTTAAACAACTGAGTTATACATGTAGTTAATCGATTTTCAAGCATATTGTTTGACCAGAAGATGCCTTTCAAATGTTTGGGCAGCTCATTAGCTAGTGGAAACGTGTTGTCTCTGCTGCTGAGCTGAGAGTCCAGCCCCAATAAGTAGGCAATTGTTGTCCACACTCGTAAACGCTTTGCAGCATGATTAATATGCTTGCCTGCCATAGTAATATGTGTGTGTGTGTGTGTGTGTGTGTGTGTGTTTGTGTGGAGCTCTATGCAGACATTGCGTTGTCTGTCCTTCATGTGGGGAGTTAATTTATAGACTTATCAACACTTAATCACCGGAAAAATGGCATGGCGACTGAGGCTGTGTGTGTGTGTGTAAAATTGCACAGAGTATTACACCACATATAGTATGTATGTATGTATATAGTAATATAGTATCCCGATGGCAGTGCCACGCATGTTGATTACTTTCGCAAGACAAGAGATACTACACAATAAGGCGGGAGGGCGGGTGGGGGAGGCAGAGGCAGAGGCAGAGATATAGAGGCTTAATAGTTGTTAGTTAGTTGGTGCGTGCGGCTTTGTGCTGCTGCTGCTGCTGCTGCTGTTGCTTGTGTCTCTTTCGTTGTTTGCGGCATAACATATTTGCCGTAATTTATACTTTATAGCCTACCAAAGATATGAAAAGTCACACAGTCAACACACACGCACCCACACACACATTGAAGCACAAAGCCGAAGCTATATTTTTTCCAGCGGCCGTTCAACATGTTGACTTTTATGCCATTTGCTGCGGTTACCAAGCTAACTGTGGTCAGGCAGGACATGCTGTTGTTGTTGCCAGTTGTTGTTGTTGTTGATATATTTATGCGTGCATATAAATAACATGGGTTTCTGCATGCGGGCTTTATATTATTAGATTTACGTTGATGTTGCGCTATAAACATCATGCTGCCACATGCCGAAATACAAGAAATACACACACACATACATATATATTTAAATATCAGCCACCAAAGAGTTGACTTCATAATTGAGGCGATGAGCCAATGTGACCTTCAATCATACTTGCCTAGCTGACTTGTTGGCATATCTAGCCTAAAAGTTCATAACATGCGTTTGTCATAAAATGGCCAACACACACACACACACGCATACCCACAGACATATGCACAAGTCTTACAATTGGCTTGGACAATTGCTGACGATTTGCTTGGCGCATCAATTTCCAAGCACTTGCCTTATATACAGAGATATTTATACCCCCCCCTTTCCCTCTTTGGTCGTCTAGTCAGGCAATTGCACGCGCGCTCAATCTGTGGCAGATGTACGAGTAGAAGAATTGTATTTGATGATTCCATACACACACACACCACACTCGCACACTCATCAAGTCTTTTACTCTGCCTATCTGTCTGCGTTTCTTTCGTTCTTTCTTTCTTTGCCTAATGATTGCAACAACGTGACGCATTGGCATTTGTATACCCTGTATTTATTAGGGTAGGGTATTAGTTGAGGAAGATTTAAATCTGTAAGGTAAGAAATCCATTGAATTTGTTTCTAAAGGACTTTATTATTTTAAATCGACTGCTCTAAATAAGCTTTAGGGTATCCCTTATTATGCGAATTTTCATGACAAAATTAACCTTAATACAAATATCTTTAAAATATCTCATAAACTCACTAGAAACTTATAAAGCAAATGTATGTTTCCATAAGAACTTAATCCTACACACTTAAGACTAATAAACAATTGCATAAGCTTACGTCATATACAGAGTGAATTCTAGTTTAGCTTTGTTTTGCAGCTGTCATATTTGTTTTTCTTTCTTTTCATTTTGCGGGTTGGCGCAATATTTCTTGGGGTATTGCATTTGTTCTGATCTTTATTGTTTGCCGTTTGGCAAAACATGTGTGTTGTAGCCATTTCGTGAATGTGTGTGCGTGTGTGTTTGTTTGCTTGGGATGGTAGCTTGATGAAGTATTGTTTATGAATCATAAACTGATTTGCTTAACCGTAAAGGCGCGTCTGGCACTTGGCACAATTGTGTTGACGTGTTTTGCATGCCACACACACATACACACAGTTTGCAAAACAGTTCGGTTATTGAATTTGGAGCATAGACCGCCTTATTGAATTTGTTTTGGGTCGGTCGACCGAAAACAACACGCAACATTTTGACGCCAACTAATTTGGGCGCTAATTGCTTTAAGCCCGAAAACCCAAACCCGAAACCCATACACCCAAAACCCGCAAAAACCCCAAACACAAAATCCACCACACATGAACCATTTCCGTAGGCAGCCGCTTTCAAAAGCGCCATTAAAAATTGATTTATTTTTAATTATCAGTGACGTGCCGCAAAATAATAAATATCCGTGGAAATTTATTGCAACGTCAACGAGCGACAGCCCGAAATGGGCCTCTTTCCTCCCCCTCTACACACCCCTTGCACACCCCTTACAAACACACAACAATCGCGTCCGAGCGCGAAAATTCCTCTTGGTTGCGTGCGTGGGCAGGCGGCCCCTATATGTGTAGAGTAGATCCCTATTTCATTATACTTACCATTGTGCTGGCACTCATACACTGAGAATACCTTATAATGGAATTAATTAAATGAAATTTACAGCAACAGGTTCATTTTTGGTGATTTATCTTTGTAAAACTGTTTTGGTGTTAATTTTGACGAACTACGAAGTTGTGGTTCAGGTATATCTGATTAATTTAATAGCGAATCTTATTTTAAAGTCTAATTTGAATAAAGACGTCAATAATCAGAGACTTACTAAAATGATTTTAACAGGAGATCCTTGTGATTATTGCCTTAAAATTCTATGAAAAATATGTACAGTGTTTCTCTATACAAATTAAATACATTTTTTATGTATGTATATGCAAAAAAAATACTTTTTACTCGACGTTTTCTTTCAGTGCACAATAATATGTTCACATGTTATGTACTTAATATTTGCCTGCATGATGTTCCTGCTGAAAAGTATTTAGAATAAAACCACACAAACACATTTAACAAACGTGCAGCTAATTTTAATGGATCTATAACATTATTGTGTTGTCGCTGTTGTCGTTAGTTGTTCTTTGGTTTATGTTGTTGCAGCTGTCGCTGGCACAAAACCAACCAAATAACGCCACTAAAATACATAAAAAATTATATTATCATAGCTGCTGCCTGTTGCCTGTGTTGACGCCCGCGTTCGTGCATCTCGTGTTGGCCAACAAGCAATTTTACTAATTTATTAACTAAACCAAACAATGGTGGAGCGCTCCAGCACGCAAATATTTGACCAGCTACCCCATCGTCAAGTATACAAATCACACGAAAATATGCCCGAAAAATTTTGTATTTTCCACAATATGCTTTCGTTCTAATTATGTTGAAAAGTAATCGGCAAATATTAACTGAAAATTGTGTAAATTTCAGTTTCCACTTGACATGAAAAATTACGCATAATCAAAGTACTTTTTTTTTGCTCGTTCAGAAACATATGTAGATTCCAACTTTAACAACACTCATAAACACAAACACACACATGTGTGTGTGTGTGTGCGATTGTTTTTTGCGGCTTGACGCATTTTATAAATTTTTTATGGTCATTGTAATTTTTGGTGTTCCGGACCACGCTTTAAATAATTTAATTCTCAACTTTAGTTACCGCATCGCCATTCAAATCAATTTTTGATTTGACGGGTTTTTCTATGAATTGTATGAAGGGTTTGAATGAGTGCGATTCCATAATAATTGTTGTTGGTATTTTTGTATTGCATTTAATTTTTGCTTTCATTTTAGTTCGTTGTATTCTCAAAAATGTAAAATAATAATTTATTTACACAGAGTTTTTTTTTGCAGTAGTGTGGCTGGTTGAATGGCGTTGTAATTGATACGCTAAACTGCATAACGCTGATTATTACATTTACATGAAAATGCATAAATGAATGGCATGCACAAATAGTATAATAAAACAACTAGCCAAAGAATGTGTGTGTGTGTGTGTGTGTAGAGAGTGCTCGACTGTTAAATGACCTGTAATTAGTTAGTGAATATTTGTTGTAGAATTTTTGAACAAATGAAAGATGAGAAGATGGAATGGATGTAATTGAAATGCCAGTTTTGAGTATGTTTATAGGATATATTTAAAACTATCAATAGACATAACTTTGTTTAATGCATAGCTGACATGGCGTATCAGTAACAAACGCATAGTTATAGACACTACATCATATATTTATGTGTAGTCAAATTAATTATTAAAAATGACACGCTAATTTTTGATCGGTTTATTTTATGTCGTTATTAAATATGATGTATTCGATTTGGGCATTTAATGTGCTTGAAAACTTTGTAAATGCAATTTAAAAATATTTGTGTAGAAATGTAATTAGAATTCATGACACGTGCAATATAAAATCTATATATCACACATACGCAGTATGGTACAAAGTCACAGCTTTTTCTAAATGTGTGCCAAGTTGATTTACGATTTTCAAATACATACACACACACACACTCACACACTGTGAAGTAAAGTAAGGCATTGCCAAGTAATTTATGACAATGCGCTGGCCGCAAAAACTTCGGGTTTTGCTAGCTGCTGCAATCAAAGCCAAAATGGCTAAGGCCAGGCCAGAGCAATCCCATATAAATGTCAAGCATCTAACGATAGATGCTTCGAGGCAACATTTGCTGCCACACCCCTGCCTCTCCTCAAGACGGTGCAAGTGCTGCTGCTTGGTTGCATGTTCTCTAAACAAGCCGCAACTCCAATGAGGCAGCCACCAAAGCAAAAGTGTCGCAGCGTTGTTGTTGTTCTTCTCGTTTGCTGTTGTGGTGAAAATTTATGCAGCCTTTTTTTTTTTTGTGTGTGTGTGTATGTGTGTGTGTGTGTGTGTGCCGTGGCTTTTAATGGCGTGAAGTCAACGGCGCGTAAAACAGTCATGAGGCATCTTAATAAATTACTTTGGGGATTTTGGTGCACAATTTTTAATATTGCCAAGCACTGAACGCCGCACAGACGGCAGACAACGTCATTCCTGATGTAAAGCCATACACACACACACACACACACACACACACACACATACACACACAGTGTAAAATATGCATAGTAGTATAGTATCGTGGGAGGTTAAAGGGGGCATGGCAGGTCGGCGGGTTGCACGACAGTTGCTTGACATTTGGAAATTTAATGAAATTTATGCAATTTTTCTTATTTGCCAAATGCACTTCAGTCGCCGTTGACGTCGACGTCAGCAGCGATGCGGCAAAGTGCAAAGCAATGCATCAAACGGGTGGCACATTGCTGCTACTACTATTTCTGGGTGGTTGCGGGTGGTGTTGCAAGTAGAAGGTGTATCTCTGCTTGACTTCTTAAATATAGACAGCAACTGACAGTTATATATGACAAGTGAAATACAATGCAAAAACTGATGCAGCTAGCTAATCAACAACAACTTTTTTAGAGTTCAAAAGGTAAAAATATTTCTTTGTTTATGTTTCAAGTATCCGGTATGCAATAATATTACAACTAGTCATCTGGTAGCTATACTTTTACCTGAGATATATATATTTTGTAGACTAGTTGTTGTAATTTTGTATTTTAAGAGACGAACAAAAACTTTTCACTTTGGCCAACGATTTTTGTTGCATTTGCGTAGACTTAATGTTAACTTTTCTATTTACTTTTACAAAATTGATTGAATTTAGACTCAGGACTTTATGTATGTATGGATTTTATTTCATTTTTGTTTGTTTTCGATTTATGTTTTGCAGACTTTGCGCCTATTTTGTGAGTTTATTGAATAAGTTGTGAAGTACTATGAGCGCTCTTCAGACTTTGCTTTAAGTCAAGAAAACTTTTGCGACTGTCTGACAGACATTCAACTCAGACTTAAAAAACATAAAAGTTTTCCTACGAGTTTTTGCTTGGAAATTTAAAGACAAGCTAAAATTAACTGTTCATAATTGCAGGTGGAAAGAAATTTGAGAACTTGTTGCTTAAAAGATGTCTGCCAAAGTTTAGCTGAGGTCTCGTGCCTAATGATGATTATTTCTAGTCCATTCCCATTTAGCGCAATACTCGTTTGTTCTTGTTGGGTAAAGGCAGACAAAAACAACAGCAACACATTTTCATTGTTGGGCAGCCAAGCGGCAATGGCTTTGGCTTTGGCCAGTTGTGTTTTTCTGGCTTATGCTTTCAACGGATTTTGGCCACAGCAGGCCAGTAACAGCAGAAAAAAAAGGGAATGCTAGGAAAAGTGTCGTCGCTGGTGTCATTTGGCATCGACATATAAAAAAATTGCAGCTTACTTTTAGGGGCAAGGACAACGGCAGCAACAACAACTGCGACTAATGTGCTCGTAGCTGCTAAAGACTTGCCGGCCAAGTTAATGAAACCAATAAATTAATTTTAATGATTGCACACAGATACTCTCTAGAATAGAGGTAAGAGAGAACTAGAGAGAGAGAGAGAAAAGAGAGAGAGTAAGAGAGAGCAGCTTGCGTGCATTTTGCGCTGCGTCAGCTACTGCTGCTGGGGGGCGTGGCACTTGCCATAAGTAATTGACAAAATCTTAATTAGTGCTTGGCATGTCCATTCAATGGCTTCCCGTTAGTTGTTGTCGAGTTTAATTAGCTGCCGCAGTCGACGCAGCAGCAGCAGCAGCTGCTGTTTGAATTTAATCAAATTAAAAATGCCCAAAAGACGACGACTTCTTTGAATTTCCGTCAATGGAAGTGTGTGTGTGTGTGTGTGTGTGTGTGTGTGTGAGTATGTGTGCAAAAATTAATTGTGCATATTTAATGCAAGTCAGTTGAATTTAATCAAAATTTGATTAACTCAGATGGTAGCCAATTAAATTCTCTACCTCTCTGAGTTTAAATCGATGAGCGTCAGTGTCAACCTAATCAATGGAACTTGTTCCACACTAGTCAGTGTGTGTGTGTGTGCTTGCATAGAAAACAAACTGCAAGCTCTGGAATTTTCCACTTGCACTTGCCAACTGCCACTTGAAGCTATAAACTGTGAAGAGCTCTTCCGGCTGCAGCAGCAACGCCAGCTCAGCTGAGGCAGCTGCCCCATTAAGTGTCCTTGAAATTGACTATACAGCTGCCAATGCAGCTCTATTTTCTACACTTGAAGAACACCAATAGTATATTGAGTGTAGATAAATTAAGTGCGAACATGTTGATAAATTCGTTAAATGATAATTTTTTTGTTTCAAGTGCAAATTTTTGGTTTTGAAAGTGAGTTTTGAGATTAAAAGAGTAATGAGTTAATGTGGCTTAAATTAATATTAATTGTGTTGAAAACCACTTGAGAAGTTTTTAGCATTTTTTAACCATATATTTTTTTACTAAGGAACTGATTTTCTTTTAGAAATTTTTTTTTTTTTCATTTTCCATTTATTATAAGAACAAATGTACTTGTGTAAACTCATTTATAATACACTCTTAGCTAAAAGAACACCTGTTTTCTTCAAGTGTATATGTTAGTGTGTGCATTTAGCATTTATCCACTCAGGCTCAGCTGGTCTGTTGATTCTGCTAGTAGTAGAAAATAGTGTGAATAATTCAGTTCGAAGCCGGTTATAGACATTTATTGGACAAAGTTGATATCTTGAGCATTCAATGCCATAGACTTTAATTAGTTGTCCGGTCGACGGGCAACTTAAAAACGGCTTGGTGCTTTAAATAATTAAATCTTGTGCTGTGCTCTGTGCTGTACCGGGCTGTATATTCGTAGGCATGTCCTTCCGGCCTTTAAGTGTGCGCCGTTGCCGTTGCTGTTGTCAAAGTGTCAAAGTAATCCTTTTGCCTTGAGTGCGAAAGGGTTTTAAATTAAATTAATTGACGAAACACTTGTAAAGTAAATTAAAATTGCCCGACTGACTGACTGACCGACTGAGATTTACTGACTGACTGACTGATGCTTCTTGGGCTTTATCTTGTTTGTTGCTTTTGGCGTTTGTGTCGTTAAAGAGATTACACAAAGGGTCAAAGGGTTAGCCGCGATTGCTCATAATTGCTTGGCGCCTGAAGCCAACAATGCTTTTCTCTCCATTGAAGCTTGTTTTTTTTTTTGTCCACACACACACTTATTCAGTTGACATTTGGTTGTCAAACTAATTAAATTTTTTGGCTAGCCAGCAGCAAGAGCCAAATTGGCGCTTCAAATTGGTAATTACCAGGGCTGAAGTGCAACTCAAACACGTAAAAAGAAATCGCAAAAAAACGAGCGAAAGTCCGAAACGAGAAACCGTCAACGGAAAATTCGTGGATGCTGCACATTGTGCAATTAGCTCAACAGTCGCAACTGTCGCACAATCAACCAAAAAGCCAAACGGCGCCAAGCGACTGACAACGCGTGTTTGTATGTATGTATGTATGTCCTTTGTGTCCTTGTGGGTGGCTGCCTAATTACTTGTAAGTTGGCGAATTTGTGGTAAGGCGTTTTGTCCTCTCCTGGAACATCAGCAGCCACGTCAACCAAATTCAATTTGTACCCCTCACTGCGGTCAGTTCGGCACGAGTGAAGCTGCAGCAGTTGCTGCAATCCATGGTCACGCCCCCCACCACCACCCCCCAACGGTACGCCCACACGTCTGCCGGATGCTGACATCGCGCACATGCACATCCGTATCCGGTTTCCTGTAGCGACAACGATAACGACGCCTTCTTGATTGCCAGCGCGTAATTATTTTTTAAGCACTCTGTCTCCCTGCAAAATTAGACTTAACTAAGCCAATCTCTTCTTTTTCTATCTCTCTTTTTTTATTCCGTATTCCCTTTTTGTGTTGTACTCCTTTTTTTTTGTTTTAATACCCTGTATGCATGCAAATGTTTAGAGAGAGTTTTTTTTTGGGAAAGTTGCGAAGAGTTTGCGGTTTTTTCATAAAGGTATTGAATTAAAAGAGAAGTTTAAGCAGACTTTATGTAAAAAAAACCGAAAGCTCTGTTGTTATTCTGGAGTTCCCTATAAAAATGTATTTGTAAGATGTCTTTTTGAATTCCTTGAGATTATTGTTTGATTCTTCTTTTCATATATAGTTTTTAGTTAGCTCTAAACGATTACTTAGTAAATATGATTTATTGATTGTCTTGTTTTGATTGTTCATTGATCTTGAATTCATCCATTTATTATGTCCTTACAGTCAACAAAAGGGTATCCTTTTTATCGGACAACAACCAACCTAAGTCCATTTTCATTTGTTGCCTTTTTTGGCTGTGTTTTTTGTATGGACACTGGCGAAATTTGACTAGCACTCAGACAATGCTGAGCCGTGGGTCACACACACACACACACACACACACACATATTTAAGCTCTTGTTGGTATTGCCGGTTCTCTTGGTTTCCACATCTTTCTCTCCAGTTTTTTTCCTCTTCTTGTTTTGTTTGGCTGCTTTGTCCAATTAGTAACAGTTTGGGTTACGATTTCATTTCTTTTATTGTGCCTCGTTATCCTTTTTATTTTGCACTGCTTTTGTTGTTGTTGCTGCTTTCAGTGCGCAAATTTGATATCCTTGTTATGGCAAATTGTTGTATGTACTCGTACAATTATTTTTGCTGCCACGTTGCCGCCTCATCGCTGGGGCATTGCGTGTGCCCGTAACCCACTCTAGCCCCCGCTCCTCTCCTCTGCCGCAGCGTTTCTTGCTGCCAATCGAACTGTATTTATGTTTATTTATGCTGTTTGAAAGGCAGAGCGAGAGAAAGAAAAATGTCACTGCATTCGTTGCTGCTGCCTTGCGCCCTTGTGTCCTTGTTCATTGTCCTGCTCGTTCAATATTGTCGCCCCTTCGATTATTTATGATGCTCGCTTGCAGCACACACACACACACACACACACTCCCAGCGGGCTTGTGGCCAAGTTTTAGTAGTCATCGTTTGCCCAGTAATAAATTTATGCTTTTTTATTTCCTCCTGTCATAATTTTACCCTCAATACACACACACACACACACACCCAAACGCACATACACATGCATGTTTATATAAAGTGCTTGGGCATTTTTCTTCGCCTCGTGCTGTATTTTCTTCGGTTTTTTCCCTTTCCTCCGATTGCTGTCTAAAAATTTTTCCAATTGATAAATTATTTTATGGCAAATACACAAATTTTTCCATACGCATGTCTTGCTAGACTGTGTGTGTGTGTTAGAGTGTGTGGTTTTTTCTTGTTGTTGTGGTTTGGTTTTCGATTTTCTCTAAGAATTGGCTCCCTATTTTTTGTTTTGTTTGGGCGTCTTTTGCTCTTTGCTGCTTAGCTCCCTGCACACATGAAAAAAGTTCTGTGTGTGTATGCGAGTATATGTACATAAGTAATATCCCAGTGTGTTCTTGCATATTTCCGACTATTTCCTTTAGGCCTTGCTGCTTGTCATTGGCACGGAGTTGAGCTCCTTAGGAGCTCTGCAGGACTCACTCGACTCGATTCTCGGCTGCACAGCTCAAAGACATAAAATCAATCATATTTGCTGGGTATTTTCTGTCTGCCTCTTCATCTGTTTGTTTTTTGTGCTTTTCTTTCTTTGTTCGCCCCTCAGCTTTTTTTTTTGTTTACTTGCTCCCCAATTTGTTGCTTCGTTTGTCTTTTCTTTCCTTTATTTTTTTGTCTTGGTGTGGTTTTAGTTTTTTTTTCTCATTGTCTTATTGTGAACTTCAATCTTTAAGACAAATTGAGCAATATGCTTAATATTTATGGTTTTATAGAGTATTTGATGGTCGCACTTGTTGTGCATTTTGGTTTTTTGCACCATTACGCAATCATCTAACAAATTTGAATCAATTTGTAAAGCATTTAAGTTTGCTTCCCATGCGTAGCCCTTCAAAATATGCAACATTAATTTTAATAGAATTGTTTATGGGCCGCATATGAAACAGGGGGGGGTGTGTATGGTGTGTGCGTTGCATGCACCTAGCAAATGATGCGCAGTTAGTTGTTTTTTTTTTCATTCATTCTTTTGCTATTTTGTGTGTCATGCATACAAAACTGCCATGTCATATTAAATGGAGAGGCTGCTGGTGGTAAAAACCAGCAGAAAAAAATATGCAGGGCAAATATCAAAAGGACATGAGAAAAAAAGAAGCGAAAAAGCCGCGCCAAATCAAAGCCAACAATATTTTTCAGGATTATTTCAGTTGGCTTGCCGTTGACTGCACATATAAACAAGCAAAGGGATGGGGGAAAGAGAGGAGAGACAGATTGGTAGGGAGAGGCATTCTCTGTGCTTTAGTGACACACAACAAAAAATTTGTTCTATGAAGATTTTTGTTAATTTGGCAGCGTGCTCTGTGCTTCTTTTTTGTTGCTTTGCCATCGCATCGTTTAGACTTTTTTACGCTTTACTTGAGTTTTATTCGGGCCACAAATTTTGCCAGCAAAAATAAAAACAGCAAACAACGGTATAAACTGCACTGACTCTCTTCACCCCTGTTTGGCGCCCAGTTAGCTGCAGATATGCAAAACGCAGCGTGCACATAAATTTTAGTGTTTGGTCTACGCTTATTTGCATAGGAATTATGTATTTGGGCACAACGGCTTAGCAGAATTACACAACACACAAATACAAATACAAGTGCGAATACACACGGCAAAAGGACATTGTGGTTATGCAGAAAACTAACGCATATATACATGCATACATACTATATATATATATATATATTGTTTTTGCTTTCTATTTTGCAGCTATAAATTTGCAAACGCCCCGAGGAAAATGCATTGCAGCAGAACAAGCAATTAAAACACACACAAACACAAGCACACACAGAGAGTGAAACTGAGACCGATACACAAACAAGTGAAAGAGTGGAAAAGGTTGAGAGAGAGTCCTGTGTGTCCTGACGACTGTCGCATCGGCTCGGACGACTCGTTGTTGTTGTGCTAAAAACCTATTTTGAATAATTAAAATTCTGTAAGTGTTTGCTACTGCACTTGGAGAAAACGGCCTGCTAGAATCTGCGGCACAGCAACGTGGCAACAACAATGATATAATTAATTCAATGCACCTGAATACGCCAGCTTACACACAAAACTCTTTCAAATCCAATTGAGTGCAACAGCCGCAAGAGGGCGCCCCAAAACCACAGAAACAACAACAAACGAAAACCAACTTGCATAACAGAGCAACTTTAAGCCAGCTGTAAAATGGCGGCACACTGGCCAACAATTAGCCCATGCAAGGACAAGCGAAGACATATCCGTAGTAGCAGCAGCAGCAGGACACATCTGCCCGAGATCCTGCGTCGCACACTGCCCATTGTCACCATTGTGGCAATGTTGCTATCACAGCACTGGGAAAGCGGTAAGTTCAAAGCTTGCAACTTAAATCAATCGTGAAGTTTAGTTATTAACAATTATCACGATGTAAACAATCTTTGTGTTTACAAGCTTCATTTAGTTTTACTTGCTACCTTTGTGGCAAGTCAATCAGAGGTAAAACTTGAAGTTGAGATGAGCAACCGCTAAGCCATTCAATTGACATGGCTACTGTGTAGTATCCTTGGCAATATCCTTGTTGAATTAATCTCATTCGGGCAGATAAATATTTCAAAAGCGAAACTTAAGCAATTAATTTCGCTAATTGCTTTTCTTCGCAACGTTTTTGTTTCAACATGCCAACTGTGTGTGTGGTAGGGGTGGGATGGTGGGGATTGGGGCAGCTGGGGTTGTCGAGTTTTGCATTCAAATGCATTTCAAGGACTCAACTTTGGCGCCGCACAAAACTCAATCTGACATTTATGCGAATGTCCACGGTATCAAATAAGAGTAATGACATTGCAAAAAGGGAAAGGCAACTGACACCCTTCGACCCCCCCCGCAATGAGGGAGCTAACGAGAATCAAGGAACCGAACGAACCGAAGGATCGTCTTGGGAGCTGTTTGCCTGGGTTCACAGACAGTGCAATGTCCTTTGGCTACTCAAACATTCCAGTGGCTATTAGTATTCATATCTTGACTGAACTAAACTGAAAGCTTAAACTGCTTGCCACTGCCTCAATGTATAGATGAAGAGGAAGAGGGAGAGGGGTCTGTCTCTCGTTTTTTAAGACCCTCTCCTGCGAGCGTTTTGCATGCATTTTCATTTCGTGCTAGAATTGCTGAAAAAGATGCAATTAAATTTTAGGACAAGGACTGCAACGCTGCGCATGGAATATTCGAGTCCTTTTTTGCTCCCTCTATCTTTCTCTTTCTGTTGCTGTGGCAATCGCTTTCGTATGCGGTTGCAGCTGCTGTCAGTGGCAAGAACGCATTATTAATTTATTTTTCAACTTGCAAGATGAATAAGCAAAGAGCAAAAATACTTCTCGACGACGACTCTGGGTGCTTTTTGCCCAAGCACAAATTTTCTATTTAAATGTCGCTATGCAATGCCCCTTTCCGCTTGATTCCCTCACCTCTTTTGACTATTGCCAAGTCATTTTGCATGCAGTTGTGCTTTGGGCAAGTTAACAAACGTCGACGTGCTTCGACATGGCTCGAAAAAACTCTCCTTCAATCTGCTGTCCATCACTTGGCTTCGATCGTGATGACGCCACAGTCGCTAGTCTCGCTGTCTCGCTATTCTTAGTGTGGCACCGCAAGGAAATAAAATCCAAAAGTGAATAATGAACCGCAAATAACTTTACTTTGTGTTGCCAAGTTTACACAGAGGCAACAACCAAAACCCAACCGAACCCAATCCACCCAACATGCAGCCATCAGCATTGCATCCGCTTTCTAACAAAATCCAAATCCTATCTATCCATTGCCTCCCCCACCACCCCACCTCTATTTGCTGTTGTTTCAATTGCTGCGGGACGTTTGTCTGCGCTATCACCGAGCAGCAACAGCAGCAGCAGCAGCAGCAACAACTGTTGCAACAGAAGTTGTGTCAGTGTCGGTAACAATTATTTCGGTTTGTAGTTAGTTGAGTTGAGTCGAGTTTGGTTTGGTTTGGTTTTTTAGTTTTGAGGGATTCTCTTTTTACGTTTTTTGTTTTTTTCTTTTATTTTTCTGTTAATTTTTACCCGCTGCTTTTGGCTGTTGCTTCAAATATTTGCATTTGGTTGCCTCTCACACACACTTCAAACTCAAATCCAAAACCAGAGCTTATCATTTAGTCTGATGATGAACTGCAAATCGTTTTATGAATGCAAAACTGATAAAAACCAGAGAGAGAGTGGGAGAGCAGCTTTAGTTTTGTGTTGTTTTCATATTTTCCTATCTGCATTCCCCCTGAGGCTGGGTTCAAAGCCCAACTAATCAAATTGACATAGGTTTACAAGCTGGCAACTATTTTCTACCTGCTAAAACTTTTTGCCACAAAACTTTCGATTTTGCGTTAAGAAGTTTCCCATAGCTGTCCCAAGATAAAGAGTTCGATGTAACTGAAATTTATTAACTGCTACGCAAGCACATGCAAATAAATCAGCAAAGAACAGAAAAAAAATATTGATAAACTCGAAACTTTGCAGGTAAGGGCGTGTTTTTGAGCCAGGACTCCTTCTGCGATAAGCCAAGTCATGCGTTAAAGTTACGCCTACAAAAGGCCTCAAAGAGTATATTGACATGTGACTAAAATGCCAACAAATGTAAATGCAAAACAGCTTTAGGTGGGGCTAAGAAGCTATCAAACATATTTCCATAAAAAGGGGTATATTTAGTGTGTGTTAAAATTTTTTTGAGATTTATTTAAAACGAGTCAGAGTACGGTTTATTGTTTTAACGGAATTTCTTGTGTTATAAAAAATGATTTAGTTATGAATTTGTTTTCTTTATAAGTTGTTTGTGTTTACAGAGTATTAAATAGTTTAACATACGTTTAAATAAATCCATTAGCTTAAAAGCTTTGCCTTTAAACTATGTTCCATATGCGTGTCATAAGACCTAGTGGTATTTCAAAAGGTCATTACAGGGTATCAAAAATGGCAAGTTGGCACTTTAAGGTTTTGGGAGATGTTTATGCTGGGCTGGAAGTACCTGCTGGGTTTCTTAAATTGGCTTTTATATCTACAATAATTTTTTCCCCCTAAAACTTGACACTTGATTATTTTTATTGCAGTTGATGATTTCTGTGAAAAGGCTTACAGGGCATCTCTTCGTTCATCAATGTGACATTGGCACTTGTTGTAGGTGCGGCTGTGTCAAGTATTTGCACTTGCGCTAAGCAAAATTTACGCGCATTTGTTTGTACGACTCAAGAGAATTGCTCAACGGCGTTTTTTGCCTCCCGTTTCAAGTGAAAATCGATGAGCAATGTGTGTGAGCATGTGTGTGTGTGAGTGTGTGTGAAGTGTGCGTTACGCTGTTGGCATTGTTGTTTGGCCACAATGTTTTCTTTTTTTCCGCTTCGCATGGCTTTTTATTGCTATTCTCTTTTTGGATTTTTTCTGTTTCTGTTGCTGTTGCTGCTATTGCTGGTTGCTGGTGTCATGAGCAAACGAGCAGCATTTGAGCAAATAAACTAGACCTGCCAACACACACACGCAATGGGCTTGGGTAAAATCTTAAGCTGCCTGGCATCCTGTGGTTGCCTGACTGCCATCATTGCTGAGGCCATCAAAACTCAACTCAACATCCTTGCTGTTGCTGTGCTGTGATGATGGTGCCATGCTCAGCGTCAACAACTCAACGTCATCATCTTCTGGCTAAAACTCCTGCTTCTGTGCTCCTCTAGGACCTCAATCATTATGGGTCTGCCGTCGTCTGCCACTTCACAAAATGCACACAAAAATCTTCAACTTTATCTCGTCAATAACTTGAAGTGCGGCCCACTCAAGATATGCAGAGAGTAGTTTGCTTCGTCCGCTTCTGTTGCCAGCCTTCTTTCCTTCCTGCGGTTTCAATTCCCCCTACCTTCCTCCCATTCAGTGCTCAATCGGTTATTGATAAAAACTTTGCCGCTTTACATACTTAAGTCGTGTATTTTTCGGCACGTGCTGCGGTTGCATGTGCCAAGGATGTCTTTGTCTGTGTCTCTGGCTAAATGATTATTTTATTGACAATTAAAAGATGAGCATAAAATCCAGCCAAATATTTGACACGCTTTAAGCAGTAAATATATATTTTTATTGCCATGTATGCTAAGGATCTTGACATTAGTCAGAGTTCGGGAAATGTCTATCTCTGGGAATTCAGGTTGCTGTCAGCAATTCAAGTTTATTGCCGCACTTGGCACCAGACAATGCTGTGCCTCATGTCTCTCTTCCTTTTCCTTTTCCTTTTCTCTTTCCATTTCATTCTCTCTGGCTTTGGTTAGATAAAAACTCATGCGTTATTTGCAACTCTGTGTGCTGAAAGCTGCTTTGCGGCTGCCTTGGCAACGCCGGACCCTTGCTAAGTAGTCCTTTTGCTCCTTTTTCACTGACCACAAGCTTTGATGTGCCCACTCTTGTGTTTCCGTTTCTGCCAGTGGCAAATCCTTTCAGCCTTAATGACGAAGCCACGTCCATCAAGCTTCCTTTATTAGATTGATGCACACACACACTTCAGTTACTTTTTGTTGCGTCCTTGTGTTTTCAGGGCTCTTGATCATTTAATTTGAGCTACAACTTGTAATCGATAGATTACAATGTTTATTAAAATTTATCGACTCTGCATTGTCAACTTTTTGTCATAGTTTTCTTGTTGGGATTGTTGTTGAGTATCTTTTAACTGTTGTCGTAAAAGTTCCCTTCGCTAGAATCCTGCTACGCCAACATATTTCTAAATACTCGTACTACAGTTTTTTTTTTAGTTCAATGAGCTGTTGATTGCATGATTTAGGGCCCACAAATGCGAAAATTGTGTTAGCACGATTAACGTGCCTGGTAAAAGACAGACTATTAACTGGGCTAATTGAATTTGAAATCAACAGCAGCAGGAGCAGGCAGAGCCGCAAAAGAATCATATTTAGTTTCTGTGTGTGCACAAAGGCAGTGCAAACAAGTTGGTAATAAAATAAAGTGACTCTCAGAACCCCATTTCGTTCTCTCTAACAGACTGACAGACTGAAGAGCTGACGGAAGGATTGACAGACTGATGGACTGACTGCAGCACTTCATTTAGAATTTTTGTGCGTTGAGGCACTTTCAATTTGTTAGACTGTTGCATGTTGCTTTGGCACACAGAGAAAAAAGTCAGCGAGTTCATTACGAGTTGCAACTCGGCTTTGGCTTCTTCAATGCGGCCCTAACTAAGTAACTGAAAAACGACTCTTAATTCCGGCCAAAGGCATCGTAATTTTAATTTGCAGCGTTTTAGCATTGAATTTGTCAGTACAGTGACAACAACGACAAAGACAAGAACTGCAACAGTTTTGTAGCTAATTTGTTGTTGTTGTTGTTATGTTTTTGCCCCCGTTTATTTATGTTTATTTTTTTTTTGTGCTCTCTGAGCTCGTACATAAAATATGAAAATTTCTCACACAAAAGACTTTGTTTAGTGCTGGTTGAGCTGCGGCTGCCGGACCCACTTACCCAAACAGCCACGACGCACTGCATCTGTGGCAGGGAGTGGGGTGTGTTGCATGCGCCGGCATGTTGCCAAAGGATGTTAAAATATTTTTGCAGCTTTATCTTTAGACATTTAGACGAGATGAGCGAGTAGGGGGAGCAGTCGTTGTCGTAAAGCAACGTCGGGATTTTAAAACTGACATTGAGAGCTGGGTCCTAGCTGGTCCTCGTCCTTTAGACCCACTGGGCAGGCAAATAGATTACCTTCATTTTTGCTAGCCCGAGTGTTTGAGTCCGGTGCCCCGTGGGATGTGGCCATTTTGCGGGCGACCCACAAGTTTGCAGTTGAAAGCAGCAACATCCACAGCTGCAAGATAGACAGCTTGCAACTGGCCAGGATAGGAGTAAAAATAGGAAGGCCCCTGAAGCTTCAGCTGCTTGATCATCAGGTATAACAACTCCCTTTTGTGTGTGGCAGGCAGCTGGGTACCTGGCGAAGGCTTCAAATTAATTTCACCGCATGCGGCAATTTGCTGCGCATTGTTTTCAGTTGAGGCATGCAACACAAGCAGCAGCTAGAAATCGTAAATCAAAGCAACCAAAACCAGACAACAGCTAAAGTCTTTTGGCGCTTATCGGCGTTTAATCTCTTTATGATAAAAATGTTTATTTTGGGCGACACTTGGCTCAACCACTCAACGCACACACACACACAAGCACCGCTTGTTTGTGGTTGCAATAAATTGCCGATGCAAAAACAACTTCACTCCACCATTCAGCAAGAACTTTTCGCCTTGTGCCATATGAAAGATATATACGCTGATAAGCACAGAACTTTGACTGTGCGGGTGGAAGGAAGGAAAAGCGGATTTTGTGTATACACAGGCTAATTTAAGTTCAACGCCAGCTGTCGCACAATGGGCGTAAATGATGGAGGCGGTGCCAGGCACGAGTCCAGTGGCAAGAAGGAGGCAAGAAAGTCGCTATGGACTTTATTATTATTATCCTCAGCGCAAAAGTGGCAATGGACCATGGTCTAAGGCGAAATGGGGTAGGGATGGAGCGTAACATTTGTCCAGCTGTGCTTCATTTCATATTCAAGAGAATATATTTTTTTCTTTCGTGGTCATCAACACATTGCTGTGGAACTCTATGAAAAAGCCAGAAATCATTTTAAGCATTATTTTTGATATTTATGTATAGATTTGTTTGTTTTAGGACTTTGAATTTGAGTGAATTTGTTAGCTTAAATTTGACTATAAATCTAGTTGAAGAAGCTTAAGTTGTTGCCTTAAGATGATTGAGTTGAGTTTATAGTTGATAAACGTAAAGCTTGAAAGCATTTTTGGATTTGTGATCGACACTTTAAAATAAATTGCATAAAAATAAACTTAATAAACATCAAAGAAACATTAAAAATACGCAAAAAATTTTCTACAGAGTATCTTATACTCATTTAAACTCACTTTCCTCCAAAAATCTACTCTTATTTTTTGTTGCTTTATATTACTTTCGAACTCGTGCAAAACAAAAGGCAAGTGCAAAGTTTTTCGGTGCTGATGCTGATGTACTGACTTCACCCCCTAAAACTCCTCTCCCTTCCCCCACTCATCACTTGCAGCCCCAGCCAGTATTTTTCCTTAATCTTGACATTCAGGCGGACGCCTCATCAGTAGCTCATCAAAGCAGGCGTCTCAATTTTTATCTACATTTTTTTTTATTCTTTTAGCGTTTTTGTTTTTTTTTGTTAGCTTGTGTTTCTCGAAATTTTTTGTTTTTCTGTTTTTGTCGTCATAAATGACTTTAAAAATGCCTAACAAAGTTTTTAAATTACTTCTTGAGTGGGCAAAAGCGGCGAAAATGAAATTACTTATAAAGGGGGGACTTTAGTCAGCGTCCAAGTGAAGACAACAACCCCAACCCCTGACTTGAACCGCTTTTTGCGGAGTGCAGCTGTCGCCTTTCGAGCGTTGTCAGCGCTGCAAAAGTTTTTCCCCTCGGCTTATTAACATTGAAAGCTCATTATTAGTTTTTTCCGAGCCGCCTGCCTGACAGCCCCACCTCCCTGGTTGTTGGCCATGGCGTTCTTAACTTGTCTTTAACTCGTTCATAAAAGTTTGATAAAATTTTCATTGCATTAATCCGAGGCAAGACAAGGCAGCGCAGGTGTCCATTTTCCAAACTCAAATGAAGCGCGGCTGCAAGTTAAATGAATCGTGGCAGGGGTTCAGAGAAAGAGAGGTTAAGTTCAGGATCAGATTTTTCGACACTTATTTATTTAATACGCACTAAACTGAACCCTTGAAACGTGTTTAGCTTAGCAAATTGCTGCAACAAATATTTGCCAAGTGTCAAACAAAACAATATTGTATGCAATTGGGTGACAATTGCATGGCAGCTCAAGTGGTTGCAGTGGTGCGGCGCCTGGTGGTGCGTCATCTTGCCATATGGCCGCACACTTAATGATATTGACATTAAGTGCCGCTGCTGTTGCCGAGCAACCCCTAAGCTGAGCTGCCTACCTACACCCTGAGCTGAGCGTAGGTGAATGTGGCAGGCAGCGACTCATGAGGCATGATATATATGCGACGCATCGATTGTAAACTCTCGGCTCAACGCTATTGTCATTGTCATTGTCAACGTCCTCGCTGTTTTCTCCGGCTTGGATTCTCCTTGCACACACTCGATGGGCCTAATGAACCATAACGCTTTATCGCCGTTTTGCCGTTACCCAAGTTGCCCCGTCTATGTCTGTCTAAGTGTGCGATTGGGATTTAATTTGATTGCTTCAATGCCTGCCAGCTGGATGTGTGTGCGAGTTTGAGTGTGGCATTAGCTTGTGATTTACTGTATTATTTAGTCTTACTTTGTTTTACCGCTTATTACTTTACGCCGTTTGGAGTGTGTGTGTGCTTTGTCATAGTCCTACCCACCCCCTTTGTCCAATGAGGCGTTGACATAAAAGAAAACACATAGGAAATCCTTTCTGCATTGATTGATAAAGTGCCTTATGTGAGGATTACAGCGACATTGATTTACTACGCATTGAGGATTTACTTTTCCTTTTTATTCCCTTTTTTGTCTCCCTATCTTTCGTTTTTTATCGCTATTTTTTTTCCTTTTTGTTATTATTGTGTGGATTGTGAGGCAGCTGCAGTCGATTTGGCTGCCATGCCGACTAATTGGAAGTGAAAACTGTAAAAGACTTGTGCAACGTCTCATTAACTCGTGTGCGGCAAAGAGTTGTGGCAAGTTGTGGCGAGTGTGTTTGAGTTTTCTCTACACGACATGAACACGAAACACAAACATAGAGACTCGACAAACTATATATTCATATTCACATCAGAAGACCCTTAATAAAATCAACTCAACAAAAAAAAATCACTTCATTAAAACATGACACAAAAGAGGAGACAGTAGTTGGCAGCTGTTTGGGATGTTTTGGAAAGCTTCGTAGCTTATTAAAAGTATTTAAAAAGTAGTATAAAAGCAACCTTGAGGGCGAAAGGTGTTGAATAACATTTGAAAAGTTTCGTTGGTTGAGCTCAAAACATTTTTGTTGTGTGTAGCCAATTGTTGAAGCAACTTTGGTTTGGTTTGGTTTGGTTTGCTTTTGACCCTGTTGTGCTCTGTTGGGCTTTGTTGCCACTGCTGTTGCAGCTGCTGCTTCTACTACTGCTGCTGCTTGTTGGTTGTGTCAATTAACGCCCAAGTTGTAAACAAATTTCGCACAGTTGCCGCCGCGTTGCGCATTGCACTCATAAATTGCACTTAGTCAAAGTTTGCGAGCCCACTCGAAAGAAGAGAAGGGTGGCTAGAAAGGAGGCCAAGTGTAAGGATGAAATGCTATTAGCTCGTAGTTGCACTAAACAGCCAGCTGCTGTTTACTTAGCTGTGATTAATTAACCAAAGCAGAGCTGCTAAAGCAAAGCAAAGTACTTCAGTCTTTTACAAATAAAGAGGCAAAAACTCTTTTGACCTTGTGTGCTGCTTTTGTTCTTCTTTTTGGCAGCTTTGCATTATGAAGATAAGTAATCAGCGCTTCAAAAAGTATTTATCCCAGTAAGCCACTTCAATCTGTGCAATTAACTTGGCATGTCCTTCTGCCAATATCCTGTGCCAATATTCCTGGCCAGCCAACACAAAAACTTTGACACGATTTCAACTTTAAAATCAAATCCAAAGCAGCTAGATTATGTAGCAAATAATACTTATGAACTTATTATCTTGTTTGTGCTTTATGCCACGCCCCTCTCTCCCATTGCTGACCCTGTAGCAACCTTTGTACCAGCTGCTGTTTAGCATGCACAGCACGAAGGGATCTATCTCCTCCACCGAAGGCAACTTTCCATGCACTGGGGATAGAAATTTACTAGCATAACTTGGCTCAGTGTTTTTGGCCCAGATATTGGTCTTGGCTTTTGCTGCTCTCTGTGTACAATTGTTGGTATTGTGTGGCGCATGCTGCCATTTGCCACTTGCCACTTGCCGCTTGACATTGTTGGCAACTTCAATGTTGATTCTGTGTGGCATAAACTCTGTAAATAAATTTCAACAAAATTGTGTAACAATACGCCAAAACACAGGCCTCAGGGATGAAGACGACCGTTTATTCATTTTTCTTCTTCTTCTTATTTGAATTTTTTTTTTGGTTGGCTCAACAACAAATACGTGTACTAGTATCTAGATGACATGGCTAGAAACACAAGTCTGAGCACGAAGATTACATACCCTTGAGGCCAGCAGCTCCATTGCTCAGATTAAGGTTTGATATTAAGTTTATTTCTAGGTATTTTATAAGAAGTTATTGGATATTATGTGGAAAACACAGGCATCGACATCTGTTGAGAAACGCCAGAGATATCGAAGATTGAAATTTAGTCAAGAAATTTCAACTAGAGCCTTCTTACTTGCTTATACCTAGATCATGTCAAATGTCTTTTAATTGTACGGCATATGATATAGTTGTTCGATTTAACCGATTTTGATATATAATCTAAGCGTAAATAAGAGAAGACCTTTCCCAAAATTTCAGCCGATAGCTCTAAAGCTGAGGGATTTCCACGGACGGACAGACGGACATAGCTATGTTAACTCAGCTCGAGGTACTCATTAAGAATATATAAACATTATGGGGTCAGAGACGCTTCCCTCTATGAGTTTCACATTTTATCAAGTGTATACAAATTTTGACTTAAAAATTCATAAATAATTGAATAAAGGGTTTATAAACAACAGATTTTTTATATTCAAATAATATTAATTATCATTTTTTCCATTTGAGTATAACAAAAAAATTTATTGGACTAATATTTATTTGTCATTCACACATAAGAATTTTTGTATTGAGTGATTTTAGCAGACACAAAATTATGTGTGTGTGTGCAATAAATAATTTATATATAATAACAGTAACACACGCGTGCTGTGTGTAACACGTCGCTGAATTACCCCAAAATCAGCGAGGCTTACTTGAATTTTTGAGAATCGAGGAGTAGAGCAGTGTCTTAATAGCACTAGGTAAGCAGTGCTCACTAAGCACTAAGATACAATTAATAAATGCATGTGCTATTTGACACTATCTCTTCCACATTTCTTGTGCAAAATTTGCTTACCTTTTACAAACTTACTTAAAAATCGTTCACTGACAACGGTATTTAAAACTTAGCCAACTTGTTTAAGTAGGAAAAGTTGAAATGCTCTGGCTAGTTTTAAAGACATTTCAGTTGATTGTTGGTTGCGTCGTCCTGGAGGCAAGGATGCTAAAGAAATTATAAAAGAGCCGCTGGTAATTGTGCGTTGAAAGATCTGAAACGCTTTTCGGTTGCTGACCTTCTCCCTCTCCCTCTCTCCCTCGCCCATACCTCGTATCTAATCCAATAAGCCAACAACAGTTTTCTTAAGTAATTTGCAACCCCTTTTTTTCCATGTTGCACCCCAAACAATCCACAACCAAGCCCCCTTTGTCCATGCTGTTGCTTTGCTTTGTTATGCCGTTTAGTCTGGTAAATGGCAAACAATGTTGCCCCAAAGAGCTGGCCATGGGCTAAGGGAGGGAGAGTGGGAGGAGGTGTGGACTCGCTTGACTCGCTCAAAACATGCTCGGCATAGTTGCTTCAAGTATTTTGTGTAGCTTTTGTTTGGCTTTTTCAGGCTGGCGGCGAGTATTTTTCGCCTTAAGCTCGCTCTTCCCGTCCGCCCTTTTGTTTGCCACGCCTCACTTAACCGCAACTTGTTCGTTTCACTGTTTAAATTGAAGTGAATCAATCAAACGTCTGCTTCAATAACCAAAATTTTTTAATTAATAAAGCAACAACTAAAATGCGAAACAACAAGAAGAAAATGAAGTTTTTCCATCCTCTGGGGCACATTATCCATTTAGCTGGCCATTAAGAAAATTATTTGATTCTTTTCTGTTTTTCGCTTTCAATTTTTAAAATAGAAAAACAGAAAGTGGCAGAGAAAAACATGCACCATAAAAGTTAAGAGCTTCAGAGCCAAGACTACAAATTGTTTTCAGTTATCTGGCAAGAGGAGAGGGGTATTGGCAGTTGGGGGGGTGGACTCAGCCTTAACGTTGGCTTTTATTATTGCTTTTTTATTGCGTATTAATTTTGCGTGCTTAATTTGCCGCTGCTTTCTCTCTCTCCAACTCTCTCCATCTGGGGCGTGGCTATGCCACATTTGCTGTTGTTGCTGTTGCTGGTTTCCGGTGCGAAGGGTTTTCGCTTGTAATTGGCGTTGTTGTTGCCGCAACTTCTGCGTAATGTTGTTGCTGTTGTTGTCGCTGCTCATTTTAATGGCAAGAAATTGAATTTTAATTAGTAACGAGGAATCTGTTACGCATCAGTTTGTATTTAATTTAATTTCTTAATTAAAATGCGCGGGCATGTCGGCATAAAATCCAACGACCAGCCAAGCCCAAGCCCAAGCACAAGCCTCAGCTTCAGCTTCAAGCCAGGCCAACATCAAGCCAAGCGAACCAAACCAAACCAAACGAACCAAGCCAACCAGTCAACCAAACGACTCTGTTCTTTAACATAATCAAAGAAGCGAAAGCGCAGAAAAAATTAAAAATTAAAGAAAATAAACTTCGAGCTGGGCGTAGATTATTGGCCCTTATGCAGGTAGATAGATTTAAATTGGGTCACTTTTTGAAGTAAAAGAAAGTAAACTTCTTTACTGCTGATATTTTTATATATGCGTTTCCTTTTTCACGTCCTTTTGACGTATAAAAAATAAGAGATAAACTCTTTTACATGCGACAAAGATTTCGTGATAACATTTAAAAGGCATATTTCCAACAAAAATATCAAAAATTATGGCCAAACATTAATATTTTTGTTTTAATACAGGCTTGTCATAAGCTGTAAGCAGGCTCTTAACTGTGCGACCTGCCCACGAGTTGGCCTTCTGACCCGTTTTTAGCCGTTGACATCTTGTACGCTTTTTTCTTTGTTTACTCCTCTCACTGCTGTTGTTGTTGTATTGTAGCAAATATCAATGCGGGGATAAGCGGCGCACGTGTCGCCACTTAAATGATGTGCCATTGCGATGCCACACCACCGCACACCACTTGACCTGCTGCTACGTCCCTTGTGTGTTGCTCAGGGCAACAATTTTGGTCTTTAACTTTTTCCGTTGCCTACTTTTTAGGGCATATATTGTTGCGCCAAGCAGGAAGGAAGCAAGATAGAGCAAGCGTTGCCATATCGCAGCCTCAAGACTTAAGTGCACAACGTAAATCTGTATGTGTGTGAGTGTGTGCTTGTGCCGCGAGTCCTTGGCGACTTCTGCCGCAGCTGCAGCAGCAGCTGAAAGAGTTGAGGAGAATAAAAACTAGACATGCATAATACAAGTGCCTTAGTGTCTGGCACAGTGAAATTTCTTTATGCGGCGCACATAAATTGCATTATTTATATAACGTTTATGTGACTTCTCGCCCCTGTCTGTGACAGCTCAACAATTTTTTGGGGCCAATTCAGTGGTTGCACATTTTTGGCGGGGCCAACTTTAAAGCGACTTTTGCTACGCAAATGAAGTTTAATTAAGTCGGCAAAGCGAAAATCGTTTTTACTTTTTAGCCAACAAAAACAGGGTAAAAGAGGAAAAACCTCGACTCTTGTACTCGTGGTGGGGCTGCAAAAACGTGTGGCACGGTCTGTTTGTTTGCAAGATACGAGGCCACTAATTTTTCAGAGGCGTGGCAAGGGTAGGGTTGCTGCAGTGTGCGCTGCAGTTACAGTTTTGTGACGCCAACTTTGTTTGCCAAACTTTTTATTGGCACATATCCTGCAGTCCTGGTCGCTGCTGCTTGCTGCTGCTTGTTTGTGTTGCTGTTGAGTGTGTGAGTGTTCTGTGTGTGTTGGGCCGTGTGTTTTGTGGCAACAAACTAGGCTAAAATTAAAATGTGCATTGTTTTGCGCCCGAAAGCGCGCGCGCTCACACGAACAGTTTTCAAAACAGCATTTGCATATTGTGCGAGTGAGTGTGTGTGTGAGTGTGTTTAAAGCCGCTCTGCTTGAGTACTTTATGCGGCAGCAAGTGCAACCACTTGCTGTCATCGAGCCAGGCCATTCTGCCAGCTGGCCAAGTTGTTTGGCATGCGGTTGCAAAAACATCCTTGCACGCATCAAAGGTCATAGACGGGTCGATAATCTCATCCAGCCTCTTTCTGTCTGTCTTCCTGTCTCATTCTGTCCTTTTTCTGCCTCTTGACTTCTTGGGCAATTTGTGCGCACATTAGTCGCGTACTGTGTGTGTTATTTTCTGGCCTGAATTATACTCTTGAGCATCATTTAACAGAGAAAACAATAAATTAAATTATCCGGACCTACAACAAATTTGGCTTTTCCTCGACTTTGCCCGTTTGCCGTTGCCTTTCGATTCGGTTTTCCTTGGCTCTTTCCGGCTCTTTCTGGTCTGTTCTGTTCTGGCCTGGCCGTTAAACTCATAAGTAAGATCTACACACTTGATAAGCGTTTGAACTCCACATCCGAGTCGAATTTCTAAAACACTAACTCACACAAATAGACACGTACTTGCCACACCAAACACACACTCACACACACACATTCATCGTATCCGGCAGCATATCCGCTTTATTTTGGCATCCAAACGTATTCCAATTCATTTGTTTTCTATGTGCCTTTTAACTGTGCACTCACACACACACACACACACACACACCCGCACACAACACAGCCACTTGGCATATATAGCAGCAACAGCAGCAGTCGACGGCATCAAAAATTTATAACATCGATTATTTCCTTTTTCCACACTAAATACTAATAAATTAAATTGTTTTTTATTTCTCAATAAATTTTTATTATTTCTGCTACTTTTATACTTCGTTTCGCTTCTTGGGCGATACATCGCACTAGGTGTCGATTTAATGGACCCCAACTTGAACTCTATGTTCTATGGCTTTGCCTCTTTTTTTTTTTTTTTGTTTGTTGGGAGGAATGGAGCTTAAGGTCAATTTTTGATTTCCGTTTTCGAATTGCTCACAACGCACACGCATCCGTTTCCGACAGCGTTTACACATCTCGCCAGCTCGCTTACTCCTGATAACTTCTCATCTCCTTCTCTCTGTTTCACTCATTGTGTCACGTTTCTCTTTCTGTTTATGTGTATCTGCCACTTTGATTTGTTTTTCGTGCTTCATTTGATTCGAGTTGGGTCCGACGTAGTTTCAGACAGCCATTTAATGAGTTGACGCTTTGAATATGAAAAGTTTTTGCTTTTAGTACAATTTATAGCAGCCACCCCAACCATCTCTCTCTCCCCTCTCGCTCTTCCACTTCCCTGCTCAGTTTTAGTGTGATTGCTAATTTGTAATTTACGCAGTCGACCCACGGGCGTTCAGTTTTTTCTCTTCTCGTCCTCCTTGGTTTTTACTACTCCGAATGTTGTTGTTGTGTTCGTTCAAATGACCGTAAGTGATTCATTTTGCTGCTTGGTCACTATTTAGGCTCTTGAGTTTGGGTACCTCTTATATATATATTTTATATTTGTGCTTCTGTTTTGGCGCCCTTTTGCACGTAGGTCATCAGCAAATAATAAACATAAACAGTTTATTGTCGGGCGCTGCTAATAAAAGCGAAAAAGCGCCTCATAAAATTACGCACTCAAGTGCAGAGCATAAAATACACATCCCCAACGGAACATGAACTCCCCCTAAACCCCTCCTCGCTTTACAGGTTATATTTTAGCTGCTCATAGTTGACCGGCGCTTAACTTTGAATTGCTGACCAATTGACACTGCTGCTCTCCATTATTCTCTGAGGGCGCATCAGTTACTGTTCAACTAGTTTTTTTGGTTTACGATTAGCATAAATCGAAGTCGCAGCTCTCGTCGCTTGACTTTTATAGTACGTCAGTTTTGTTGTGCAACAACATTTTACGCTATTTACACACCGAAGTGTGCATAAAATTGACGCTTATGCACAAGTTGACAGCGCATTCCCCACCTTCTCTCCGCTTTTGCACTCCTTGCAGACCTGGCTTAAAAAGTCGTAAACATGCACAACTAACAGATTTATTTATATGCGGCATAAAAATGCACAACACCAACAACAACAGCAGCAACAACAACAGCTACTACTACACAAAAGGCAACGAAAGCGCGCGCGTATAATAAAATTGGCTGTGAAAGTGTTTCCAGGACACAAGGATAAAAACGTAATCCCGCGTGCTGCTACCCAAATGACTAAGAGAAAAACGAGAACGAGAGCAAAAACGAAAGCAGCGCAAGAGAGGAAGGGTGTGAAGGGGTTTCTATCAGGATATGTGCGACCTCCTCGTCTTTATTGTGTGCCTTGTTCGCTGTCAGTTGGCTGCAAAAATCTTAAACTGACTTAAAAGGCATAAAAGCCAGCGACAAACGAACGATGTTCGAAAAAAAACAACAACCGCTTGGCAGCAGTTTAAAGCCAGCTAAAAATTGTCAAATTCGCTCTGCATACACTCACACACACATATACACACACAGAGTCCTTGCTGCTTAGCTTAATGGTGACAAGTGTCAAAGCAGGCAGCTACCCAAACCCAACCCAAACAGCAGCCGTGACAAGCAACCCTTGTTTCTACCATGCCTCCTTCCATGTTCTTGTTGTTGCTGTTGGCACATTGAGTAAATCGCCTCCAAATCGCACATTTCAATCTTTTTAACGAACTTTATCGATGTTGCCAAATAGGCGCCCACCACGCAATATGCTAATGAGACAATGTCCTGGACGTGTGCCTCTTTCTCTTCCTCCTCCTCATCCGTTTCGTGTTATTGTTAATGGCTTTTTGCATGTGCTGAAACACAAGTACCACAAAAATATATATAGTACTTATATACGTATATGTGAATAACATAGATCATCTGCTCGGCCATGGGCGCATAAACTATGAAATATCATGAAATTTGTATGTCGCATGTTGATTTTTCATTCATGTTGCTCCTGTAAACACGCACACATGCCGCCCGTTCAATGTCCTTGCCGCAACTAAATTTTTTACTAGCGCAAATTTACGGCTGCAAGCAAACAATTCGCTAAATGAAATTTCCAAAAAAACACTAGAATAAAACACACACACTTGCTGAAAAAAGAGAAAATATTACAAAAAGCACATGCTGCATGCACTCACAAATAAATAAAAAGGGAATGGTATACTGTGATGCATATTCCAACGAGTAGATATCCAGTAATATTTTGTTACTTGCTTAACAAAGTTAAGCAAAGAATTCTTAGCAAATAAATATCTCTAGTTACATAAACATCTATTTTTAAAAGTACAATTTTAATGAAAATATGTTATACTTTACAGTAATTTTTTTAGTTACCTTACAATTAAAATTTTCTGCTAACCTTTATAATTTGTAATGGGTATTCGTTTTAAATATTTTTCTAAAAGAAAATTACTTTCTGTAGTAAATATGTAAAATAAATAATTTTAAGTTTATTCTACTAGTTCTTTTGTGCCACCTAAAAATACAAAAGCAGTTAAACGCCCTGTTGCAACTATTTTTATGGCTGTAGGGTATAGGGAAAAAAATGTATGCCAGCTGTTATTGCAATTTATGCATATTTTTTATAAATTATTCTTTAGCCTCGCTACAAATTGAAGCGAAATGATTTTTGGCACGCATTAAAAGCTGAGCACTATAAAAGGATGCATCATATATGTACCTTGAATAATCTTTTTGTTTGTATTAAATGAATATATTGCAACTGTAAACTATGAAAATCCCTCAATTGATTGATCATCACAGGAGACATAAATGAGAGAAAGTGAATCAGAGTAGAAGAGGTTTCCGTTAGATGGTTGTGCTCCATTAGGTGCAGCTGCAGGCTACCTGCCATCCATTAAGCTAACGGCAAACAGCAACTGTTGGCCATCATCTTGGCCATAATACTAAGCGTCATTACCATTGCCAGTCAGCCAGCCAACCATATCCATATCCATATAGTTTACTACGATTCAGCCCATATGTGCACAGTTCTTTGGCTTTTTGTGTCTGGGTTTTCTGCGGCTGGCTGAGTGCCGCGTCCTTCGTCCTGTGTACTTGTCCTCGTCATTCGTTTTGCGGCCAACTAATGAGACTTTGCTGTTCTGGCACGCGCTCAGAGAGTAAACGAGAGTGAAGATGTGGGGGTGGCGGGGTGTTTGTCCCTGGTAAGTTTCCTTGTAATTGCCATATGTGGTAATGGCCGTAATTGGTTTTCCTTTTTGAGATTTAGTGACTTTTGTATTGGCCGGCCGCTGTTGCACATATTTGTGTGGGTATGTGGAGAGGAAGAGTAAGGGGAAGGCGGTCTGATTTTATGAAATCTTGGCAGGACTTAAATGTCACTTTGCAGCATACAACGAATACGTTTTAGGCATTAGCTAACAGGCAAACGCTAACAAGCGCCAAAGTCGCAAATTCTAACACGTGACTTCGTGTCATTTACAGCATTTAACGCAACTCGGAGAACAGTGTTGAGCAGCGCAACAAAACAGTAGCCAGCAGCATTTTGAAACTGTACAAAAAATAAATACATGGCACAAATAATGTTAGAGAGTGAGTGGCTTAACAGCTTAATAGCTTAAACATTGCTCACCAGCTTTAATCACATGAAGTGACAAGAAAAATAGCACTAAAACGGATTTAAAGTCAACAAGCATTATATTTGCAAATCATTAATTGTATTTGTTCTAAAGTGCTTTAATTTATGAGCTTTATCATGTCGTTATCGCAATAAATAAAAACAAAACACAACAAAAATTATCAATTGTCAGCTTATGCGCCCCCCCTTCTAAACACACATACGTGCACACTCATACACGCACTCCCACACATGCATGTTCGCGCCTTTAATTCTTTCGTGACGCCATCGAGCGGAAGCGGAAATATTTGCATGCGCGCTAAAAAGTATGCTACAGAAAAAACGAAACGAAACTTAAAATTGTTGAAGCGTTGAGCTTATGCAACTTGTATTTAACTCGGTTTATTGAGCGTGTGCTCGAAAGTGTGATTATATTAATTAGTCTGTGCATATCTTTGCAGCACTAAATTAAATGCTCCAAAATATGCCATCACTTTCATAACTTTTGGCAACAAATTAAATTATGATGGACGCTCATACACACATATCTTTTTTGGCTTGCGGGCGTAAATTGTCGGAAACTTTTGGTACTGCAAATTTTGTTTAATTTTTTGAGGGCCGAAACCGAATGCATGAAATGCCTGAGTGCTTGTCCTTGTAGTCAGGGCCAGGCCATTGTCGCCGCTTAGTCCAAACCTAATAAATTCTATAGAATTAATTTAATTTCCAATTTTTGCCGGCCAAAGTCAAGTGCATGACTTCCCAGCTCGACACAGCTCTCTACGTGCTTTTCGACGAGTATTTCTGTCTTGACTTTTAAAGCAATACTTTCAGAAACCAAGAAGCAAGCAGAACAATGTTTAACACACCGAATGAAAGTGTATCCTTTATGTTAAAGACAATAAGTGCTTTAAACATGATTTCAAATCTTGGCCATGTTGATTTTAAAAAGCTTAAAAACATTTTTCATAACTTGAAAATTTATGAAGAGTTGAGCATAAAATTTGCTTTGTAGATTGATGGTATGATTCTTGAATATACATTCAAAAATTCGGCATTCAAATTGTTAGAAGCTTAAAGTTTCAGCTGTTGCAAACTTGCTAATAAAGTTATGAAACTCTGTGTGCTAGAGTATGGCCGCAACAAGCGAGTAATTTGCTGTGGCACACAAAAAGCTTTAGGCGCTTGGCAAAACAGAGGCATGCATAGATAATACAAACATATGTATGCAATCACCCCTTGCGACCCCTTCCGCAGCCTTAGCAAAAAGCAAATGTGTATAGATAAAAGCGTTGTTGTCGTCTGGTTGGCTTGGTTGCGTACGGTTTTGGTTTGCTCCCTCTCTCTCGCTCTGTCTCCCTGACACGTTGTAGTATAGTATGGTCTGGTTTCGGTTTATTTCGGTTTGGCTATAGAGTAGGTGGTTGGGTGGTTCCGTCTGAGCAAAACACAAAAGCAAATTGAAAATTTAACCTCAGGTTAAAAACGTTAGCGACAGTTGAGTTAAACAGCATTAAGGCCGTGTTACGCTGTCTGTGGCACACACACACACACACACACACACACATACAGACAGACATATGTGTATGTGCCTGGGATTTAGCTAAAAGTCACGCCCACGATTGCGATTTGCCATTGTCGCTGCCCGGCGGCTGTAAGTTGTTCATTGTTAAGCTTCTTCTTTTTTTGTGTGTTTGCTAGACACTGTCTGCTTAAATGCTAAAATCATGTAGTTCATTACAAAGAGACACACACACACACACGTGCGCAGTTTGTGGGTGTTGCTGAACAGAATGAGAATGAGAGACAAAATACGCTATAAATTTTGAACAGCCATCAAGATGATTACTTCCTGCCATGTAGCGCAAACATAAAAATAAGTTGCAGCTCGCAAAAGACGCACGCAAAATAAACAGCAAAAAAGAAGAATCAACTACGAAGTATGGCTGTAAAAGTGGCTCATATCCTGCACACATCCGGCAGCCCGAAAGCGTATGAGTCTTCTCCGACTTGAAGCTGAAATTATCACATAAATCAGGCAACACCAACAAGAACAACAAGTATAACATTGACTGGCAACAGGCAACAGCCAAAGAACAACAATGAGCTGTCAGGGGCAGGGCGTGGGTGGAGGGGCAATCGGGGGGAGTTGGCGGCAAGGCCAACTTACAAAAGAACAGCATTAAAACTTTTACAATCGCGTAATGAGAATCTGCTTTAAAAACTTGCGACAGCGACAGCCGCCAACAACTACAGCTATAACACAGCACAACGCACTCCAACAACAAAAACAACAAGAAGAAAAGCAACCACAACAACAACAACGAGAACTGGAAACAACTTCAGTAACTGAGAGAGCGAGAGAGAACTGAAACTTAATTGACGCTAAAAATATACAAACTTACGCACGTATTACGTTGCAATTAAGCTTTTCTGGCTGTCATGCCACGCCCCATTCTCGACAACCTCGAGTTGCACCTGCAGCGCAGATAAACTTTAATTTCAATTTTGTGTTGTGTTGCTTGCATTTTTCTGTCCACTTGTGTTGTGGGCGTGGCGTGGCAAGTTTAGTTTCCGTTCGGGCTGTCTGCATAAATGTGATAATTAAATGCAAAATGTATACGTTTTCATATTATTTTCAAGGCTTATGCAAATAAAATCTTAAGCCCCAGCAGCAGGGAGATAATGAAAACTGCAGACGTTGCCTGCTAATGCTAATGCTTACTGCCACTGCCACTGCCACTGTCACTGCCACTGTTGCTCTTGCTGTTTGCTGTTTTTCTTGGCCAAAACGTATTTGCATACATTTCCGTAGCCAAAGTTTTTTGTGACAAAGTTAACAGTTGATAAAAAGTATTAGTAAGTTGCTATAAGACCTTAGAGTCCAACTTGTGTGCGAGTCTTAAAAATAACAAAACTGAAGCATCAATAAAAATCACACTCTTGAACGGCCTGTGCAATAAATTCAAAGTGCCAATGCCGATGCTTTAATCCCATGGACATAGTCGTAATGTTCGCCTGATGACGACGTGATTTCATGCAAAGCATGTAAAAGTCCTACACCCAGGCTCTGCCTATCATGAGAGCCCAAGAGCTGTAAACAATTGCCCGGGTCATCTAAACAACAACAACAACAACAACAACGATGACGATGACCCAATAGCAAACTTACATATCTAGTGGTAGTAGAAAAAAAGGGCAAGCTGAATCGATTTAACATGTTACAATGCTTGACATCGAAGATACCTTGTTTGAACATTTTCAATTCAAGTATTTTTCTACATGAGATCTCTTAGATCTTCGACAACTTTTTGTTTAAAAAAGTATTGAAATGACACCATAATATTTACTTAAATTTATAGATTATTTTCCTTAAATGAACGTTCAAGAAGTTCATATTTAAGACTATTGTGATTTTCATATCCTTTTCACCTTACGCTACAGGGCATTTTGAAAAATGGAAATAAGCTGAAACAAAAAAAAAAAAATGTGGCTCAATAAAATCAAACAACAAACGTGATGCTCAGTTTGCAGAATGTTGCCTTTGCCTATGCTCAGAGTCCCTGCGCCTTTTGCAGCCTTGCGGGAGCGGAGCTGAAATCAATTGTGTGTTGACATTTTTATCAGTTTCAAACCCTTAAAAGAGCAGTAGCAAAGAAAGGGCCACATCACGCATAGTCTCATGTCGTAAGCTAAAATTTTAATAGAAAGGAATCAGTGCCAAGGCGGTCATCACAAAATGTTGACCCTTTTTTTTCGAGAATGTGATCCTTTTGTGTGGCGCCTCGGGGGGTGACAAGGTGCGACGTGGCAAATTAAATATGTAAACAACGAATGTTGCAGCCGTTTGTTGTAGTTTATGAGTTGACTGAATGTTAATGCTCAAACGTCACACGTGGCGTATGCGTATTGAATGTCATTTTAAAGCCACTTTCTGCAGCAAGCAAGCAAAAGCCGCTGATTTAATTACAGTCACCGTTTGTCTACCCAAATAAAAACACTTTGAGTGCTCTTGATCTCGTGTGTAGCCGTTTACTTATCGCGTGTACTGTAAATGGTATCAATTAAAAATAACCAATAAACTCAACACACGCACAAAGTCTCATGCACCTGAACGCAATTACCATGACAACTATAATGAGATCTCTGTGTCAGTGTGTTGGTGTTTGTGGGATAAGGGTATTAGTGTCAAAGGCAAAGGCAAAGGCATACAAAAGGTCTATGGAAACGACGACGACAACGACAACGACAGCCAGCCACTGTGGCAGAGTTAAGCGCCGCCGATTGTTGCCGCTGCTGCGGTTGCCGTTAACTTAATAGTAAACAATTACAGCGCACACACACACTTACACACAGAGACTCAGATAGATGTGCACAGTAAGAGAGACAGCCTCAGGGTTTTGTGGCTTCCGTCTCTGTTGCTATTGCTTTCGCAGCAGACACACAACAATAATATATGTATGTGTGTTAGTGTTTGTGTATGTTGTTGTCCTTGTAACACTTAAAATTTAACACCAATGCGGTTTTGTTTGCTTATCTCATTTTGCATCTCATCTCATCGCCCACATGCCCCAAAAAAACATTCTAGTTTTCTAACTCTATCTTTTACACCGTTCACCTTACAGCAAAGTGTCGCAAATAGTTATTTGTGTTGGCTGTTTTCTTTTTTTTTCGTTGTTGTAATGCCTTTTGGCCGTGTCGCATTACAAGGTTAATTTGCAGCTTAATGTCGGCCACTTGAATAGTGCTCCGACTCAGGCATTATAATTGCACAATTTAGTCGTTTTTCTTTGCTTTGCCCTTGCCTTCACTCTGCTGTCGCATTTTTCATACTTATATTTTACAGCGACTTAAGCTTTCGTTTAAGTATTTAATTGTTCGCGTCTCCATGAACTATGCTAAAGTGCAGCTGTGACACAAAGGACTCGTGTCCTTCAAGCCAAAAGGGTTGAATGTCGACTGAAAGTTTAGCTTTTGTCATTTCTCTTTTCAGTTTACCTTTACTCTTAAATCTTCTTAAATAATTCGTTTAAATTTTAAAGTAAGTTGCAGCACATTTCGTGAATATGTATACTGTACCATTAATTAATGATTCAATTAAAGTTAACCTCAAATTAAATTTCTTTTGTGCAAGCAGTAAATTCAATGAACTTTTTTGTATGTGGCCTGTGAATGAGCTCAAAGCCACGAAGAGTTATTGAAAAATAAAAATAAAAATCCCTGAAGATAATGCTATGAGCATGAACGAGAAAAACTAAATAAATTTCTGCTATTGAATTTATTTTATACTTTTTTAACAGTGAAGTAAAAGTTAACTAACAATATTTTATATCTTTGTGCATTTAAAAAAATAATTTATTTATTATGTTTATTTTAAGTTGCTACATTTCCATTTACTTTAGTTTCTTCTTGCTTTTGAACTTTAGTTGATGACATTAAGTAATGCTTAACACTTAAGTACTTAAGTATTAAATAAATTAAACAAGGCTTTTATTAAATCCCTAATCGAGTTAAGCTATTTACAGCAATGCAAATTCGAATGAAATCAAATAGCTATCCAAGCCAACATTCAGGAATTCCGTCACAAGGCAACAATGCCAGCTTTCACCATTAGATTATGCGTTTGTGTGTGCAACATTAACTCTGTTTTCGTATGCAATAGTTGTCGGACCGTGCAACACGTAACACATTTTGTCTGCAATTCGGGCTATGGTAATCGGATTTATTTGCCCTGTTTTAAGGTTTTTTAAGTATGTACACATTTTCCCACTTGATGCACACCAAATACAACTGAATGTAATACGCCTTGAAAAATGAGGAAAATCTGCCAAAATATGCATAGAATGTGATATATGGTTTAGTTCTCTCTCTTTCTCTTCACATATGAATATATATGCGCTGGCGAAAAGGTATTCAACTGGCACACAAAGCCGCCTAATTAACATGCCACATAACGCACTATGCTGCTGGCAATTCCTTTACTTCATTGCCCTCCTCAACCCCTATGTCTTTCACCCTTCCCATCCCTGTGTGTGTCGGGGGCACGTGTATCTGTCATTTGTAAGGCATGGCCTTTGGCCGGGTCCAAACATGTTTTGGACACTGCAGACATTCCGTTTGAAAACTGGGACAAACCTAACGGGTTATTCACCCTCTCCCCGCATCCCCTTTCGATTCCCTTTTTTTCTACTTCACTTTCAAGTCTGGCGTAAAAAAAGTGCAAGCTATTTTTTTTCTTTCCACCTCACGACTGCCTTGCGAAAATTTGCATACACGCATTTTCCGCCAGCCAACGCGAGTGCAGCCGGAAAATTGTGTGTGTATGTATCTCTGTGTCCAGCATTTATTCTGCCCGGCTGCCAACAATTTTTCTAGATTTTTTCTACAACATTTATTTTGCCATTTTCCAGCAGAAGAGACAGAGAAAAGAGAAAGAGAGTTTAAGCCCTGAAAATGTTCTTGGCCTGGCAAATTAGTTTGGAGTTGAATTTTTAACCTGATTTTGCTGTTGCAAATTGTGCAGATTACATTTGACGCTCGCTCAACAATTTCATTTGACACGCACAAATATTTAATATACCAGCTGGGCGAGAGAAAGACACACAAAAACATCATATCAAACACATAGTATAAATTTTTGTGTTGAGTGTTTGTCATATTTTAAATATTTTATATAGCTTTTTCAGCTTCTGTTTGTTTGTTTGTTGGCATTTGCTGCATAAATTATCAGCGAAGAGATTTTTATCATTTTGTTAGACGAATTCAATTTCGCTTTTTATCGCATGCAATTTACATGCTGCTGTCCATTCTGACATCATGATTGATGCCGCATGCTGGCGACACTCAATTATCGTCAATCACTAGACTTTTTTGTTCACTTCTCTTCCTCTCGCTTCTAGCTAACTGTTTCTGTTTTTGGCTGCTGACTTGCAGGATTTTGTAGTCACAATTGTAAAACGTGCGCACATTACTCATACGCACCATCGCACCGTAGACAAAAAAAACAAAGTGAACTCTTAATAATGCAGCACAACTAGCTCGGAAATCCAACCCAAAAAAATTTGCTCACTTTTATGACTCAATTGCTCAGAAAACCCTTAAGCACAAAGTTCAGCTTTAAAGCCTTATTTGCTTTAGTGTGTGTTTGTTTTTGCTTTTATCGCAAAATGGAAATCATTGCCGTCATTTGGTAACCATTATGTATGATATATGCGCTAATCTGATATGCAGGCAGCCAGGCACCCACACGCGAAGCCCAGTGAATAAAAATGTCACCAAAAAACAGCGGCAACAACAATCAAAAAATACAATTTATACACAAGACGCTGCACAAAAGGCTGGCAAAAAGGAAACTTAAATCGCTGCCTAAAAGCACTTCAGGCGAGAACACAAACACACAAGCACACACACACAGACACACACCAGTACACTCGTGTGGTGTATAAAAAAAAGGGGCGCACTGGAGCTGGTTGCCGTGTGTTGTATGCAACACATACGTTAAGTAGCTGCCTGACTGTGTGGCAGGTTGCGGGTGGTGTATGGGAGGGGGGGTCCTGTGACGCGTGATCCTGTGCAAAAGGTTGCCAGGCAATTGAGTGTGAAAAATGTTGTAGGCGTGAGGCAAGTCTGTGTGTGGCAGAGGCAGGAAGTCGCGTCCGCGTTCATAAGTATCGCGCCTAAAGTCAGCCCACCATAACCTTTTGGCCTAATGCACGAGCAGGCAGTCAAATGGCGTGGCCAGAAGCAGAGGTACGAGTATTAACACTCAGGAAAATGCTGTAAGAGCAAGTGAATAACTAGAATGTAAGGTAAATCAAATATTTTTCGAAGTGTAGATTAATATGCCGTAGCAAAAGGGAGATGTCCTGACAACCATATGAGTTGGGTCAAAGGGCGCAACTTTGTTAGGCAAAGGCGACGACAAGTCAATAAATATGCTCTGAGATATTCATGTGTGCTCGACGAGTGGGCGTGTCGGCCAACTGGCCAAAAAGTCAATCACCTGGCGACAGTTAAGGGCCACTCGCAGCCATATGCCATATCAAATAAAGAAAGTTGAAGAGAGAGGGAAGCAAAGAACTCCACACGGCATTGGCATTGATTTGTTTAGCACGTTTCTAGACAAACAAAGCGAAAAGAAACAAAAAGAACTTTTGCGTCTCACTTTTTTGGGGCTGCTGCCTTGGCTGGCTGGCTGTAATACGCTTTTGATTTGCACCAAATTCCATTTTTCACAATTTAATGCGCATCTCGCTACGTGTTGTCGACATTCGGTCGACAGCGTCTACAGCGGTCCACGAACGTGCTTGTTGCCCCGGGCACAATCAACTTCAACTCCAGGCGGACATAAACACACACACACACATACACATACACTTACACAGTCGCACATACATCTATCATTACATTTGTCACGTGAGGGACAACGTGATTTCATTTTCCTGTCGCCATAAAGGTGACACATTGCATTTGTGTGTGCTAGTGTGTGTGTGTGTGTGTCGTCTGGCCATTTCCTTGTTTCACATATGTGTCTGTGCATGTGTGTGTGTGTGTGTGTGTTTGAGTGCTGCTTGTTTGGCCTGCTCATCAGTGCGTATGCGTAACATGTTAAACGCTAGTCACGGACCAAATAAACCAAAAAAGAAAGCAAAATGTATAATGTCCGCATATACTATATATGTGTGTATTATATTTTTATAAACCATGGCTGTAGATTGAAAACTCAAATGATTTGGTTCCGCATCTGATTTTAAATTGTGAATAATTTTTGGTTTTTAGGTAGATTGAATTTTTGCTTCTGCTGATATGCTTTGGTAAATGGATTATATGTGTGTTAGATCAGCATAACTTATTAGGACATGTAAAGCAATGCTTTAAAAATATATTATTTAAAAGTTTTCTAACTTCTAAACAAACAAGTTATATCAATGTTTTTATGACTATCATATATATGTGTTAAATTTGTAGACAAAAAGAAAAAAGCGCGTACAAAACCGAAAAACATTTATTGATTTTTCAATTTACAGATTTTCACATATACTATTTTGCGTGAACAAGCTAAAGAACAAGGGCATGCTCGAAAAACACGTTGTTCTGCAACCGCAAGCGAGGTTGGCAAACAAATTTTTCCGACAGCTGCTGCTCCTACTTCAGCTGCCCCCTCTGCTGTTGGCCAACAATTTTCGACATAACTTTAGATTTTATGGGCCACATGTGAGCGAGTGTTATGGGCTCGGGCTACAAGTCAGTTTACTATCAATTTAGCTAGAGCGCGCCTTTTGCTTTCAGTTGCCGTTGCCGTTGCCGTTGTTGTTGTTCTTGTTGTTCTTGTTGTTCCTGTTGTTCAAGCACCGAAATTAGCGATTCGCTGGATTTCGCAATGTTCCACAAAATTCAACCCGTTTCGAAGGGTAAGCACACAAACACCTTGCAGTTGGTCATTGTTGTTGTTGCAATTGCGTTGTCTACGGCTCGCCAAGTTGCAAGTTGCAAGTTACCGGTTGCCAGTTGCCAGTTTGCGAGCAGTTGCGAGCAGTTGCAAGAGTTGCAAGCTTGCCGCGCTTCCAAAGTCTGAAGTACTACACCTCATGAATATTTCACTTGCAATCACATTGTTTTCCCGCTAACTTTTAAGATTGTTTTAGCATGTGGCGGAAATGGGCGTGGGCGTGGCATTGTCGGTTTTTGAGTGGGCGGTTGTGGCATCGTTCTTGGTCGCTAGCTGCCTTGCTTGCCACACGTATAGAGTTGCAACAGCAACAACAAAACTTTGGCTTTCACTCAATTTCGCCTGGCCGGAAAACTAGTTTGAAAGCATGCACAGCTTTATGTATGAGACTGTGTGTGTGTGAATGTGTTTGTGCACCACTATAAAGGTAATCCTTGATTCCGCTGCATTTGGTGGCTCATTTTGGGGCACGCTTGATTTTCCCGCTCCTGCTGCTGACTGCTTTAATACTTGATGCCGTGTTTCCTTCTTTTTCTTCTTTGACGTTTTTTTTTTTTTTCGCCGAGTTTCGACTGCCCGAATTATGGGAGATTTATGCAGCCGTCTGGGGCATGGCCATTGCCCAAGCCAACTAGTCAAGAAGTAGGTACAAAAAGACAGAGATAGAGAGACAACGCGAAAGTGCGAGAGAGAGCGAGATAAGTGGCCACTCAAAGGAAATTACGTGTTGGTTTTGCAAGTGGCATGAGATAAACTTCCACTGCACTTTTTCTCTCTGCCATATTTTTTTTTTCGTTGTTTTCTTTTCTGTAGCATACTTTTTCGGGCTGTTACTTTGGTGGTCGCCTCCAGCTGCAGCAGCAGCGTTGAAAGCGTCTTGCGCAAATGTGCGTGGATTAAAGTTTGCCATGCTTTTAGTTAGTCCTTTCTACTTAATATTTTTTTTTATTTTGTGTAGCCTTCTCTCACACTTAACTGAACTTTGTGTGAGTGTGTTTAATGAAATTTTTTTGCTTCCTCACAGAGTCGCAACTGCTCATTCCCAGGTGCACCGCAAGGCAAATGCTCAGCGGGTTGTTTTCGCTTTCGCTCTACGTTCTTCCACCCCCTACTGCCTTTACATTTAATAGGACACAGCAGGTGAAGCGCTGAGCTGCGAACTTGCAGTGCGAGTGCAATTGAAACCATTTTCATATTTTATGTACTTTGCGTGCTTAAAAATGTTTCAATTTCTCTACTTTTTACTGCGGTGCACGCCCACGTGCCACATTTCCATTTCCATGAAGGTCAGCGAGCAAAGCCAAACCGAATAACTGCCAAACTGCATAGACTGAAAAGAAATAAAATAGTAAAATGAAATAGAAAAAAAAACTTGCTTGATAATTTTCTAGTCAAATTGAATATTTGCAAATGTGTGTGTGAGTAAGCCAAACTTTTCTTATTCTCTGCAAATAACTTTAATGGAAAAACTTTGAATATCAAACCGCAAAAAACAAAAACCTTGTCCAGCTCTAGTCGCCGCCAGCCCCCTTCAAAATCCCAACACCCTTGGCACTCAAATTGGAAATTAAAATTGAATAGTTGCTCCACACAGAGCGACATACACACAAAGCAAAAACGACAACAATCACCTAGCTCTGCCCAGTTGGGTCCTGAACAATTTAAAAAATTTTAATATATAAAATAAACTTTATTCGTAAATTGTACTTGAACATGTATGTAGAAAAGCAGGCCACATGGGGCGTTTGCAAGTTTTTCAAAATCGTTACTTAGCTTTTTTAAAAAGAACTGTTTTTACTCATGACTAAAATTATGCATATTCAGAGGCCGTATACTTGATATTCATAGCTATTCTAGAGAACAATTTATGTCTTCAAACATTCCAAATCATATACAAGTTTCGACATCAAAAATCATTTCTAAAAAAAATTTAGACATTCGGGATTTTTTGGTTTGTTTGTTCGCCAATTTCCCCAAGAAGAAAAGCTAAATTTGCTTGCATGAATAAAATTAAAGATGCCAAATAAATCCGAAGAGTTCAAGCCAAAATACCAAAATGTTGTTTCTTATGGAAATCGATTTAACTCGAACTGAATTGGTCAACTGAACAAATATGGCCAGATGGACACACAAATGCTTAAGCTGAGAAAGCATGTGGGATTGAGAGGATGTAGATACAGCTGTCTGCGACATACGCCTTCATTATACAGAATACAAAATACAGCATTGGCAACGAGCGTCGCTAAAGTCCTCGTGCGGCAGTCCAATTAGTGAGTCTCTGTTGTAGGAGGACACACGTTTTGTCTGCTGCTTGTACATCTTTGGCGTGTATCAGTGCCCAAGTGACAGAAAGTCATTTGGGTTATTAGCAGTCGAGTGTCGCAAAAGAACGCTCAAGATAAAGAGGGAGAGTGAAGGGAAGTCTATCCGGAAACCCTTCTAAGACGAACTTCAAAAGGAAAAATGCCATAAGAAATAAGTTTCTTCAGCTGACATTATTTCGTTATTATCCGCATCAAGGATTCGATTGACAGGCTGACTGGGACACAGGCACAGGCACGTGCTGCCAACGCCTTTGTCCTTGCAACAAAAATATTGTCAGAGACAAGCGAGCAACCGAGCAGCAGCAGCAGCAGCAAAGGACAACAACTGACAGATACAAAAGAAATTATATTTACTATCGAGCTGGGAAAACAAAACACACACACACACAAAAAAAATAGGCACTGCTTGCGAAATCAAATGAAATGCCGGAAATGTGACAGCAGGGCATAGACGTTGAATGAGACTAAAAGTCAGGTTAGAGAAGAGGCGACCACTTTTTTTTTTGGTGACACACGCAGTTCACTTACTCACTGATAGACAGTATTCACTGTAGTATTCACACGAATGTTTTCGCAGCAGATAAATACAACATTTGACACTTCATTATTGTGCCCGCAGCGTAATCGAATCAATTCCAGCTACGACCCCCGCTCAACCACGCCAACGCAACTCCCACAACGCAAGTCTTGTCATGGTGTCAAAAGTGCTTGGCCATTCGTCGTCTGCTTTTGGCCTTGGTCCGTGGCTCGTGGCCCCAAGGCTCAAGCCAGCTTGGCCTGTTGACACATTCGCTTAAACGTATTAAATTGTTTGCCATCGCTTCTCGCTATTGTTGTTGCTGCTCTTGTTGTTGTTGCTGTTGCTCCTGGCCAGCAAGCAAAGCCTGGCATTTTATTTATACACACTTTTGTTGTTATTGCTGTCTCTGCTGCTCGAGAACCTGATGCCTGATGGCTTTTTTGCGCTCTTATTTTTTGTTTGCGTGCGGAAGTGCGTCCAATTTTTTTTTCTATTTTATTTTTTTCGCAGTGTCACACTGAAAGTAATCGATTTCGGCAGCGGGGGGTCGGAGCTTGTAACCGGATATGTTCGCTTCCGTTTTTTTTTTTTTGGTTTGGTTGTACTATTTTGGCAAAGAAAAGCGCTACAAATGATGCAAGTGTCATAATCCAACTCCAGCTGTTCATATAATAATTGTTTGCTCTAATTACCAAATCGAATAAATATGCAAATTTCGAGTAGCCAAAAGCTCGCAAAATAGTTTTATACGAGTGTGTGTGTGTATGTGTGTGTGTGTACAGAGTATAATCGCATAAAACTGTGCAATTAAATTAATGCAAATCCCAGAAGGGAGCCGCATACGATGCCAAAAAGTTTTAATATTTAAGTGCATTTTAACACTTTTACCCACACACAGTTTCCACAACTAAGCTCAAGCACTTTATATGCACACACACATACGAACTCTCACATGCATATTGACATTTAAAATTGATTGGCAAATCAACAGCAAATGCACTAAATTATTTCTAAGCTGCAGCTGCAGCTCAAACATGCCATGTCAGGACGTAATATATATAGAAAGCATATCCTGAAAATGCCATCGCTTGCTGTCGGACATATTCTGACAAGTTTCATTAGCTCGGGCATAATAAAATGTACTTTATGAACTTTGCGACATTTGACAAATTTTCTCAAAATGACCTAAACCAATTAGCCACACACAAACACACACACACATGATGATGATGGTTTATGTTTTTGCTATTTGCCGTATATGAGTTAGGCTAATAAAATTTGTAGTAACTTTGTTTATATATATATATTTTAAACCAAGTCAGGAATTTCATATTGCATATTTAATACTTGAATTCCTTTCGTTTTGCAGCCAGCGCCCAAGGACTGATGGCCAAGCATGAGCCCATGTTCATATCACGTTCGGAGACATTCAAATTCATTGCCGGAGACATTATTGTGCTGCCCTGCGAAGTGGCCAACACGGGTGAGTAACGGAGAGTGTACTGAGAGAAAAGTGTGGTGTACCAAAATGATGAATAGAGTAGGTACTTCTGGTGTTTCAGATTTTCTTGCAGTGTCTGGGTGGGTGTGTGTTTGGGTATGCTTAACTCAGTTGTCATTGAAATGTTGCGGTCTCGCATTCTCTCATACATATGTATGTATTTGATGTATGTATGAATACATATGTATGTATAATTAACCCTACACCATATGATGCCTGCCAACTGACCGCAACAATGCATTAATCCTAAATCTCGCTTCCAGCCACAAACACAAACCAAAAAGGATGAGCAGAGACGTTGACGAACACATGTCAAAGATGCGGGCAAGCAATGGGTGCTTGGGTGGGAGGGTCGAATGTCCGATTACGTTTTTGTTTTTGGGGTTTGGGTTACGGTTTTCGGACCCACTGACAGACAGAATGGTGGTTGCACCGCTGGCATGTGCCATGTACGTTTTTCAATTTAAATGCGGTCGTGTGTGCGAGATTATTTGTATATAACAAGGATTTAGCGTAAGCAGCAGGACATGCAAACATACATAGAAATTACGCTCGTAAGGTTAAGGCTAGGATCTGTTGGCGTCTGGACGACATCTTGGACAAGTTGCTGGAAACCCAAAAGCACTTGGCATACATTATATGTAAGACTATCTTGTTGTATATATAAAAATATATATAGTGGTTGTGGTCATATCAACCGTTTATTAGAGCCAGCATTCAGAACAAAGAAAAAGCATGGCATTTTTCTTGGCATTTCTCATGTACTTCATTGCCCCCTAAACGAAAGCATAAGGAGCAACAACAACAAAAAAAAAAAAGAAATTAGAAGGAGAAAACGTAGACGATACATAGAACATTTTTGCACAAGGCGGAATTATAGCCACAGGCATTTGGGGTAATAATAAAAGGGAAGCGAAACGAAGCAAGAAAGAAAGAAAGCAACGCTCCAGACAAAATGAAAGAAAATTATAGAACAAACACGCCTCTTTCACCTCCTCCTCCCGCTCCTCATCCTGTGTTATGCTGTGCAGTCTGTATGCCATTCTATGGCTATGCTAATAAAGTGCCACCATACAACACTTTAATTAGAGACATTTCTCAGGACACAAGACACACAGCATGAAAGAGGCTTTTGTTGCGCGCTCAGCTCAGCTTGACTCTTAAATGCAATAATTAAAATCAAACCCGCGACGAATTTTCATAAGGTTTGCTTTATGGATCTTTGGCAAATATGTTCAAAGACAGCTTTTTATGCCTTGGCCATAAAGTTAAAAATGTAATTGATAGAATTTTTAAAACCACATTAAACAAAAGACCCAGCTTCCTGCTTCTTCTCTTCCTTTTTTTTTTTCGAGTGACGATGAGCGAAAATATAAAATTTATGCACATTTTCGTTTTATTTTATGACGAATGCCCATAAAATTCGAAAGAAAATCACATGAAAATGAGCTAAAATGACGAGTTTCTCTCTCTTCACCCTCTCTCCTTCTTGTTTTCTTTCTTTGAGTATGTGAATGCTCATTTGCATATTATATGAAAATTCCTTTAAATACTTATTGCGGTGCTTCGCACTTATACAAAAGTAATCTTATGTCTTGGTAAATAAGAAATATAGCACACACACACACACGCACATGACAGAGCTTGTCTAAATAAACATTGAAGCATTTCATCATTATCATTTTATTATGTTATTTGAATTTTTTGCACATGTGCAAGGCAATTTGAGGTGCACACTAGCAAAACTCTGTCTATCCTCCTCCATCCCCTCTCAATATACACTTCACTTCGCCTCTTCAGACTCTCTCTATGCTCTGGCGCCTTTGTTTGTATGCTAGTCGGCACTTGCGCCTGGGGGTATGCAATGCGAAAGTAATTCCGCTAAGACAAACACACGCAAGGACATCGCACTCGAGCTTAAAGAAAGAACAGCGCTACAGATACCCTGTTTTAGAGAAAGTTGTATTAGAATCTTAAATATTTAAAACTTTAAGCTCATTAAACTAAATCAAATAACTCCGTATTCAAATACCCAACGCAACCCCAAAAAGTAAGTATTGAAGTTGTTTGACAAACTTCCATAATTACTCCGTACATTTTTATTCCACCGAATTTTACCGAATACAAGATAAAGCTCTTATCTGCTCAGCATTTTAGATTTGCTTAAGCCAATTTTGTTGTTGTTTGTTTGTTTAATTATTGTGTGTGTTTTTTTCTGTAAATGAATTTATAAAGTACTCATACTCTTACTCAAAGGCTTATAATCAACTTGTACTTCATTTTCCACAATTCCTTAGGCCTATTTGAATATTTGCGCACTCATCAAATTTATGAAAATAAATGGAAAGTGCTGCATGTTCAAAGACGTCGGTTGTTGTCAAGTGTGTGTGGTTGTTGTTGTGCAAGTACCCAGCACTTTTCAAGTGTGTGTGTGAAAGTGGTGTCTGAGACTTTTATGTTGTGAATGTAGAATAATTACTTAAAGGGTATCTTCTAGTCTACCTTTTCCACAGTCTGTTTTTAAATGTTTTTTACCAATTTCATATTCAATTTTGTGTTTTTCTTATTTAAATGTATAAATTTGATTTTGATACAATTTCTTATCCGAAAATGCCAAAAAGCATAGCACGTGCATTAAGCAAAAAGCTTTAGGATCAAATGTAATTTTCAAATATTAATTGAATGCCTTTAAACAATAGCAATATGCAAGCTGTGAATGCATGCGAGAAATTGTTTCAGTTACGGTTTAATATTCATTTGTTATTTGGCCCGAGAATGGATTCGAAATAATTAATTGCTGTTGAAGTTGTATAACCAAAGGCCGGTGCTTAACTTGTCAGCACGCATAAGACCTTTTCCTGTTGATGGTTTTAGCCGCAACAGCAGCAACAGCAGCAACAACAGCAACGAGAGCAACAAATACAACAGCAACAAAAGCAGTCAGCAAAAAAAGTGGCAACTGGCTGCAAACTCGAATGCAATAAAATGCAAAAAGGCACAAAAAACCTCAGTTACGGCGGCCACAGAGAAAACGCTCATTACGCTTTGATGGAGCGCTAGCATAGAAGTTGCGGTGTGCGGAGGGAGTGGAGGGAAATGGAAAGCGGGGATAGGAAGCATGGAATCGGAGCTAACGCTTGAAACTATTATAGAGAAGCGGAAATGGAATCGTGCCGCAAAAGTTGAAGTTGTGCAAACAGCAGGACAGCAAACAAGGAGAATACGAAAGAGGATCGTAAAAGGGTTGGTAGGGTGTGAGGGGTGGGGTGATGTAAGTGTGCATGTGGCAAAGCAGTAGCAACAAAGTTTCAATATTAATGCCATTTACAGTTCTAATTTCGCTTTTTACGTACGCGCACAACACTTAACACACACACATACTATATATACTAAAACTTGTGCAAGAAGTTGCAAAATAATGCCATATTGGAGGCAAAACTCCCCATTTTCTCTGTTTGTGTGTGTGTGTGTGTACATGGGTCGGCTTAGCCGCAACATCGTTTATCTTCGGGGGTCATCATCTTATAATATTGGCCTTTCCGACATGCAATAAATTGCGCTCAGACAAACAACATGTCGGAGCATGGTCTCTGCCTCTGCCTCTGCCTCTGTCTCTGTGCCTCCCTGGTTTCCCTTCTCTTGTTCCTGGTTGCAAGCTTGAAGCAGCAAATTGCGCATACGCACCGTGTGGCCAGTGCAAACAAACAGAGCGCCGACAACAAAAGGCGAATGTCGGCCATATTTGAATAGCCTCTGTGTGTAAGAATGTGTGCAAGTGTGTCTGTCTGTTTGAGTCTGAAGTGTAGAAAACTAAAATTTCATTTCTGCCTCTAAATAAGGCAAACACATACACACATACACACACATGCATACATAGATAGACAGATAGAGCGCACAACATGCGGCTGGCCATGGCCAACAATTTGTCCAGTTGCAAGGAGCTGAATGTGTGTGTTGTGTTGTACTGTGCTGTGTTCTGTTTTGTGAGGCAGGCAGGCAATGTTCATGTGTTCATGTGTTCATGTGAGGCTGACATAGAAAAGCCGAAATGCTTTTACTTCGGTTTCCGCCTAAACGGATAGCCTCATCCTGCACAGCAGTCACTCACCAACACTGTGTGAATGTGCCTGTGTATGTGTGTGTGTGTGTGTGAGTGTGGGCTTCTCTATTTAGTTTAGAACACTTAAGCCGGAAATTGAGGCGTTTTGTGTTTTGCTTGTTTTCGTTAGATTGTTGTTATTTTAGTTAACAATTTATTTAGTTATACTACAGCCAGCACAATCACACACACACACACACACATACACGTCTACACTCTCGCAATTTATATGTTCTTGTGCATTATTTGTGCTGCGTGCATTGTACAAGTGACTGACCACACTTTAAGCGCAACTGCAACACCAGACAACAGACAATTTACTACACATCTCGCCTTTTGCCGCGCCCACTTCAACTAAGTCGTAGTCATTTCCTGTTGTGTGACTTTAAAATCCTCCAAACATGCATCAACTTGCGGTTACGTTTATATTTATAAATTTTTTTTTTTTTGTAAACATTATTTCCCCATAGAGCATCAACTAGACGAAACTTAATCTCTAACTAAAACTTATCTAAAACAATGACAGACTCTCTCAGAGCTAACCAAAACTTATCTTTTGTGTGTACCTTAAAGCCTTTGTTACTGTTTTAGTTTCTGCTACAGTTAACTTAGTTAAGTTGCCCAAAATCGAAATTGGATAAGCATCGAAATATTGAAAATTAATTATGTTGCTTAAAAAAGCTTTTTCTCAAACGTAAAATGATTAAACTACTTCAGATACACTAGAAAAATCTGTACTTAAAACAAGCCAAAAATTAAGTTAAAGTTCTGTTTTATTAGCTTGTTAGCAAAATAAAATACTTTCGTATATGGTTCAGCTTTTATCTTTTTATTTAACATAACTCTAGTTACGTTTGCTTGTTATGAGAACTAAATACGCAGAATTATATAAAACTAAAGTTGTTCACAATAAAGGGTTCACAATATTGTTAGAGAAAAAGTTTTTAAAAATAGTATAAAGTTAAATATATAGGAAGCCGAGTTGGTTTAACAATTTTACATAATTCCTACAGTACGCGTTATCATTAAAATGAGAATTACAAAGTCGCCGCTCCCAAAACTTGTGCAATTGACTGACCGAAGAATGCTTGTTTGGCATTGTCTGCTTGGCCTTTAAGTAACTGGCAGACCAAAAGAAGCCAAACTGCTCACAAGTTGGTAGCACACAGCAGTCCCTTACCCCCCACCCTCCTGCTCATGTAACCACGAATTATGCCTTTCCGCTCCGAAGGCAGCTGCTTGGTTTCTATTTCAAGTTCTATTTCTATATGTATGTATGTTTGTATGTATGCAGAAGAACCATGTTCACAGTGCACGCTAACGACAGCAGGTGGCGCTAGTTTATTTATTCGCTGCCTGTCTGCCTGTGTGTGAATGTGAATGCGAATGTGAATCTGATTGTGTGTGAGTGTTGCACAACACACTACCTCCACAACCCCCCCAACACCCCTTTCGCTAACACTTGCCTCGCTTTCGTTGCCTGCTTGGGTTGGCTTGTTGATGTTGTTGAACTCATTGCAAATAAATACGCTTTTTGAATGCGCATGTAAATGACTTCATAAGCATTTTATTACCACCAAGTTTCACCGAGTCCCGAGTCACACATACATGTACGTGTTTGTGTTGAAATCAATGTGTTTTTTTTTGCCTGTCTCTCTCTTTTCTATTCCCTCTTTTCGTCACTCTGTCTGTCTGCATCATTTAACATAGCGCATACACATTCAGTCTATATAGGCCCGTCGATAATGAGCATGGGAGCCTTAATTTTCAGCGCGTTTTCCCGCTTTTTTTTTGGGCAAAATACTTGAAATACTCGAGATACATTCGCATGAAATACTCAATTCCCGTGAGTATCGAAAATGCTGTTTTAATTTTTAATGAGCGCCGCTCGCGGAAGTCATACATCATTAGTAGCAAATCCGGGCGACTTCAATTTCAATTTCAATATATGTACGCACATTTGTGTGTGTGTGTGTGTGTGTGTGTTGACAGGAGAGGTGTAGTCACAGCACTCTGGTTTTGTTGCAGCATCAGTGTGGCACGTGATGTGCGATTCACGACACAGCTCCAGCTCCAACAACACCAACAACAACACATAAATTGGAAAAGGAATCACAATTAATGAGTTCGATGAATGCGCCATGTGGAGTGTGTCTGTCTGTTTGTGTATCAGTGTGACTGCCAACCTTGCATCCTGTGAATATGAATGCGAATTGAGCCGCTCTACACTTAGCGTAGAATTTTATTACATGCTCTAAAAAGAAGGCAATGTTTTTTTTTTTTATAGAGCTCAAAACAAGGAGAATAAATGATATTATGCTGAAGTTGTCCCATTTTTAATACAAAAATCTCTCTGTTGTATTTTTCTAAGTGTATTTAGTCCCTATACCTCCCTCTGCCCCTTAGCCTTTGCCTCTTTGGCACATTCCCTATTACCATATCGAGTGCCTAGCATATGATTGCAAATGCCGCACATTAGCGGATATCAAGTGGGTGTTACTGAGTGTTGCTGTCGTCACACACACACACACATACACAAAGCGCCCTCTCTCCCCTCTTTCCCCTTGACTGACTGCCTGCCCCTTTTTATTCAGGCTGTTGTTGTTGGTGCCTGTGCGCGCGTCCATGCCAAATTGAATTTCTAGCCTTTTAGATCTTTTGAAATGCCTTGTAATTGAGTCATTTGAATTCTGACTTTTCAATTTATATTGCACACAAGTACTTATACTTATAAATACACAAGCCTCACAGTCTGTATGTGTGTGTGTGTGTGTGAGTGTGTTTGATTCAATCTTTTGAGAGCGTAATTTTAGTGATTGCCCTGTCGCATTTACCAATTAAGTTGAATCAGACAAGACGTGATTATACCACACTCAATTGTGTGTATCATTTATACTAACAACAAAATGTTCAATTTCTCTACTTGCAGAACCGTATGTGGTTGCCTGGAAACGTGGCATTGCCATATTAACCGCTGGCTCCGTCAAGGTGACGCCCGATCCGCGCGTGCGTTTGGTTAGCGGATTCAACCTACAGATTCGTGATGCTGTGCCGCAGGATGCCGGCGATTATATATGCCAAATTGCCACTATGGAACCACGTGAAATCACCCACACTGTCGAAATATTGGGTAAGTAGGCCGCACCACCCACAACACACAAATTTTCAATGGCTCTGCCATATAAATTTCCACTGGTACATTGTTATGCAAAGTTTTAGTGGCTATGAGAAATTGAGGTTATGTGTGTGGGGATATATTCTATGGATTTTTATGTTCAAATTTATGCCCCTCTCTTTCTCGCTTAAATCACTTGGGTCCATTGTTGACTGGGCTACATCATTTAGACACCTCTCTTAGAGTGTGTGTGTGTGTGTGTGTGTGTTTGGCTTGAAAATTAACATATCCTTAGATCCTTTTGAGGCTGGGCCCACTCAAATATGCTAAGTAGCTGAGTGCTGCAATTTGGCGGCTTTATCGCCGCCACACAGATTCAATAGGGAAATTTTCCGGCCAGCGGAAAAATCAAAACTAATCTGCCTCCCGCTCCACTGCAGCAGTGAAGTCCTGTAACGGATGCAAATTTCCCAATGCCCTTTTCTACAGCCCCTCTCTTCCCTCACTCCCTTAGCAGCTGCTCGCTTTTGGACCCTTAACTACTTCCTGTGCCGACAACGCATTGTGCCTAACAAGCGTGCGTTTCTCTCTCTATCTCTTTCTCTTCCGCTCCCTGTCTCTATATCTTCTTTTGTCTACTTCCTTTTCGTTCCTTCACCTTGCTGCTCTATCCATGCTTTTTTGGCTGGTGCGTCTTCTAATCAGCAATGATGAATAATTTGCATATATTTCTCTTTCCCTTTTCCCTCAATTACATTGTTGCCTTTTTATTTGCATACGCTTCGCTGGCGGGGTAACTCCACCCCACACCCCTTCTCTCTTAGCCAACGGCATTGTTAACACTTTTGCTGACTTTGGCAACAGTTTTTGGCTCTGTATGTGTGTGGGGCATGCAAATTGCGATACAATTCCCAAAATCTCTAAAGTGATGTCGAAGCAACTTTGCTTTTGAGAGAGATGATGGTTAAATAGTTGTTGGCCAGCATGTCCTTTAAGACATTATATCCATATATAAGTATACACACTTTAAACACATTACTACTTGGCTAGCCTATAAAAAATGTGTATTTATTTGAGCAGCAGCAACAACCAAAAAACCAACAGCAACAAACAAAAAAATCGCCACAAACAACTTTTTTCATTTGTCATTGAAACTTGGTCCGGATTCTGTTCTGATCCTGGCTGCCGCTGCCACAAACAAACAAACATTAAACAATGACTGGGTTGGGTTGGGTTGGTTGGTAGCAAAAAAAAAGTCGATTATTGAAAAGTTTTGTTTATTTTATGTGTTTATTATGCGCTCCGTTTGCCAAATAATGATCATGGCCAGAAATATTTCGTTTATTGAACTTTAGCAGCGCACGTAAATTGCGTTCCCCCCTAACATCAGCCCCTCCCCACCACTTATTTTTTCTGCAAAAGCAAAAGCCAGAACTCTGTTTTTCTCTCTCTCTCTCTCTCTCTCTCTTTATTTTTTAGGGGGTGTAGACTGCTTTCTGGTTCCAATTCTCGCATTGTTGTCAAAGGAGAAACAAGCAAAAATAATGCGCTGTCGAAGTTTTTATAGGCTCAACAGCAGACACCCCAAACCCAAACCCTACAACAAACCCTCCCCTCCCACCCACACTCACCCTGCGCTCGACATGTGCTGGAATATAAATTTCATAAAGTTTCGCCTCGCTCTGGCATTTTGGCTCGCCAGCTTTTACGAGCGTAAATTACTTTCAGTTTGGCCTCCACACTAAAGATGAAAAAATAATGTGCGCTTGCCAAAAACTTTTGCACTTGTCCCGAACTGCCTCGGCATCCTGGCTTCTCCTGGCATGTCCTGGCAGGACGCGCGAACATCAGCATCGCGCACTTACAAAGACATTAGGCCAACGATGGCCTGAACTGGCCAAGTGGATACCACACCACACCAGACCAAACCACAATAAACAGCTTCTGCCCCGAAGCCGTCGAGAAGCTTCCAAAACTTTGCCAGTTGACAAATCTTTTAATACACAGCCCCTAGGAAAAATGTTGAATTATAAATCTATCTATGCAGACTATATATGCTTTGTTGACTTCTCTATGATTTTGTTTAGACTGTGTTGCAAGCATGTGTGTGCGTGGCATGCCACACAATTTGTACGTGTGTGATAACCAACTGACCTAGAAAATAGGAATCGAGACCAGACTGTCCAGACTTTACCAAATGCCAATGACAGCTGCAGAAAATTGAAGGAGTCAAAAGTTAGAGCATTGAAATATTAAAACTGTGTGCTTCAAATTTGCATTTGGCAAAGTTTTTTAACTAAGTTTTGAAGCTAGCTGCATATGAGTAATTTCGTTTTATAACTAATAAGCAAAAATGTACCTGAAATAATTTGTTGCGAACATTATTTATTGTTTCTATACAAAATTTTGCTTTAAGCTTTGCAGATTGTGAAAATGTTTTTAGGTACTCATATTTCAAAACTGAAAATGCTAAAATTAACAAAATTAGTGTGTTGTTGTTGAAAGAGAACTGTTTCATGCATGGCTATTAAACTGAAAAGATCCCTTAAAACTATTAAATCTGCCTCTTGCATTTTTTCTTTTTCTGTGATTTATTTAATATAGAGATATTTATAGTTTATTTTGTTACATTCTCTTGTTAAATTTTAAAGCAAACATCTCTCTCTCTCTCTCTTTCTCTCCCTCTCTGCTCTTGACTTTAATCCTCTTTTTTTTATGTCATTTTGTGTCTATCAAAATTGACTAAATTGAGTATGAAAATGTCAAACTGAGTTTTTGCCAGGATATGCCTTGCAATATCCTGCTGCAATATCTACTGCAATTTATTGCTTTAAACACACGAGTTTTATGTATTTAATGGCATTTTGCTGTTGACGTTATTCAAATTGCGTTATTGCGTTAAACAAAAACCAATTTGGCATTGACAACTGTCAGCCAAACGTCCATTAGCCCTGATTCCAGTCACTTTGTAACCCACTTACCCCACGCCGCTGTACTTTTGGCGGCTAACCGCAAACGGGCCGCAAAACATTAAGTTATGTGGTGGCCGCTGTGGGCAGCGTTTGTGGTCATTTCGCCATTTTTATTGTCATTGATGGCCGAGAAAGAGTAAAAGCGTGTGTGTGAGTGTGTGTAATGATGTAATGAGGCCATTGATTACGAGTGTTACCTCAATTTACAGCTGCAGCTTAAAACACACAGAGCATCAGATTTAAAAGGGGCGGCGGGGAGGTAGAATTGCATAATAAGCTGCTTTAAGCCCCTAACATGTGACTAATTAAGGCTTCGTGGATTCGTGGCCTTTAGCAAGCGCATTCGATTGGAAAGCATAATTATTATCGTTCCAAACCATAAACACTGAAGAGGGCGGTGATGGGAGGGGCGTTGAGAAAATAAAGCCACACAATTGTGTAAATTATACGGCCAATATGCCAAAAACAATTGCACAGAAGGGCCAGCTACTCTACATACATGCATATTTGTAAAGACAAGGCAAGCTGCATTTAATTATGCTGCAGCACAAACAATAACAACATACAACACAACACAACAACAATAATAATAGTGCAAAACAATAACAATAGAGAGACAAACAACACTGACTGACAGAGAGGCACAATTTCATGCATGCCACACAAATGAGTCTAGACACACACAGAGAGCGAAAGAGACAGAGAGAGACAGTGAGAAGTTTCTTCTGGATACTTGAGACAAATTACCAACACAATGGCAAGGCAAATTGCAAAGGATATGGTCAGGATATAGCAAAGAGCCTTGCTCGGACCATCCTGCCTGCTGCTGCATCAGTTTCTGCTGCAAGTGAACCAACAATTAAACCTTAAGCCAAACTGTATACTATACATATATACTAAAAATTCACACAGAAGCACTTTGGCATACCGTTTAAGTTTTAGCACTCAACTTTTGCCAACTAACTATGGATTTAAATTACTTAGCAGCCCCTTTCACAACCCCTTTTTATAGATGCTTCTCGTCCAGGCAGTGCTTAAAAAACTTCCGTCCGAATCGAACAAAGTATGCAACTTTAAAAGCCGCAAAAACCCAAACGCTAAAAGTTGCCAGCACAACTAGCGAAATAAGGCATATAATCAATATACAGTGTGTTACATAAGTATATGTATGTACATATACATGCTCAAAAGTTGCCTCAAAAGCTGGTGCTGCGGATATTGTGGCTACTGCGGCGTCGTTTGCCTTGAAAGAGCTCGCTTATTAAAATTGTTGACTGCCAACCCCCAACTCCCCACCTACTTAAAACCACTCTCCACGCCAACCGCCTCCCTCGCCCTGTCAGTCAACGATTGGCATCGCATTAGTCGTCATCTGCATGACATTACATGCCACAATCCACGTATTACATGCCACACACTCATACACACTCTCTTACAAAATGAACTGTTCTATAAGTCGTCAACTGCCTTACAGTTATGAGTATTCTTCTATATATGTATATGTACTCATATTTATTGAATTCAATATGACGGCTGTCGGGCATAAAGTCTCACCAAAGCGTGAAATTATTGAAAACACACATACACACACACACACACACCGCACATAGATAAAGTAGAGCCTCTGGCAGACACACACACACAGTTATATTGATAAGGATACAGATATGAAGCCACAGTCCTCTTTGGTCCTGTGCAAAAGCAAACAGACGAGATGACTTCATTGTGAACAGTATGAGCTCTGTCTCTCTGGGTTTAGTTGGTTTTCTATTTTTATTCTTCTCTTTTTTTGTGGTTTAGACTTGGCTGTAAGCCACACACAAACACACATACTCACACAGTCTCATGATTTATTATAGTCGCATGCAGATTTGTCTGCATATCATTTCTATATATAGTATACCATATCATATATATATTTGTATTTGTATGTTTCTGTTTATGTCTCGTTGTCGTTATTTGTGCTGGAAGCCCTTCCAGTGATCAATTGTAATTTTCTTTCAAATGCAAATACTCTCGCTGCAATCGCATTCCAATGCATTCCCGTCCAAAACTGAAGCTTGCTTTTTGTCTGGGCTGCCTTTTATTTGTTTTTATTTTGGCCAAAGCAATCGCAAATGTGTAGGTTTTTTTGTGCCAAGTCTATTATGTAAAAAATTTTATAGTATTTTCATACGAAATTTCATCAATCAAATGCACTTTGTCACAAATACATTTTAAGTTTCTTTTCTTTACCTTTTTCGAGCTTAATTCGTTCTAATGAAAACCGAAAATAAAAAAAATATATTGGCTGTAAAGTAATGGACTATAAAATAAACTTAGCAAGACTATAAGAAAAAAATCCTTTTTATTGGATTACTTTTAAGTCATATGTCCTTGTACAAATGCTTCCCTTTTAGCCTAGTCTTCTGTCTGCAGGGTATTAAATAAATTTTACAAAACTGAAAATCAAATAAAATCCTAAAAACAAAGCCGCTTAGCTTCAGCCTCAGTCATCACTTCCCATTTTAGGGGTTCTCCTTTGGGTGCAGCTAATAAAAATGGGATATATTTTTGGAATGTCCTTGAATGCGAGCAGGCACCAAGCAGACATTGTCGTAATTTTCTGTGCCAAACAGCTGTAAAATAATTTCGGCCACAAATACACACACAAATAAATTCAAGTTGCAAATTAAATAAAATAGCCCAAAGCTCTGTTTTGAAGCAACAACAATTTGGCAGCTCCCTTTTTGGCTCGAAGGCGAAGTGTTAACCTCAACCTCAACTTGGGAATGTGGCTCGTTTCACATGCGTAAATGCGCCATTTTGCACTCATTCAATTTGCATTTGTGCGCATATTTATTCAAATTGCTTGGCGTCCTTGCGCCTTGATCCTCGGCCAGGGCAGCTGGGACTTTGCATACATTTTCAGGATGCTGGACGCTGGGCGGTCATTGTATTTTTTTGATTCTGTTTTTGTTTTAACAACTAGAAGTACAACTGGCCATTTCTAATGTGTTTTTATTCCTTTCTTTCTTCTCTTCTGTTTATTTGTTTGTTGTCCTTTGCAGTGCCACCGAGGATTCATCACATTAGCACCGGCGGACATTTGCAAGTCAAAAAAGGTTCATCAGTGCGCATTGAGTGCTCGGCCTCTGGTAATCCAACGCCAAATGTGACTTGGAGCCGCAAAAATAATATTTTGCCCAATGGTAAGATTTTGCATAAATAGCCACAGCGAAAGGATCCCAACCAGCCAAAGCCTGTCAGTCAGACAGACAGGCAGTCAACTGGCCAACAGTCGACGTCAAATTAAAAGCATAAAGAATAACAAAAGCGAACAAAATACGAAAAGTATATGAATATAAAAAACTTAAACAATTTCCATAAAAACGTAAAGTCAAGGAAATTATTTGGAGCGCAATGTCCTCAGCACTGTGGCTCTGTTGTCCTTCGCGCCTCTCCTTTATTATTAAATATATATAATGCACACAAACACACACTGAAGACTGAAGAATTGGCTGTCTGGCTATCTGGTTGGTCTGGTTGGAGGTCCTTGTAATTGCCTCTGTCATTTCTTCGATGGCCGCATTTTATTGACTCTTGCTCCCGTTTCACATTTCACATGCGCTCGTTTTCTCTTCGAAATTGCAGGCGAGGAGAAGCTTCACTCACACGTCCTTTCAATCGAGAATGTGGATCGTCATAAGGGCGGCGTCTACATTTGCACCGCTAACAATGGCGTTGGCCAGCCCGCATCCAGCCAGGTCGTCCTGCACGTCTTATGTAAGTACACCTTCTCCCTACTTCACTTTGAGTGTCCTTATGTGTGTGTGTGTGTGTAAATGCCAATGCTGCATTGAGCGACCGAAACATATTAATTTGAAGCCAGTTGGCAGCACCAATTGGTGGCAAGACACTTTAATTTATTTGAAAACTGATTTTCAATGGTTATTGGCATCGCTGCTGAATGCAATTGGACGACTACTTACTACTTACGATTACTTAGACGTGCGGTTGGCATTTTGGCATTTACACACAACTACTGTGCACAGCTGTGGTACAGTGAAGCCAACACAACAACTAGTTGGTTGGCAATTATGAAAGTGCCGTCTCTTTCTCTGAGTTTCTGTTGGTCCGACATTTATTTAAAATTTATAAGCAATTTCGATGAAAGTCTCTTGTGGTGGGGAGGGGGTCAGAGGTTTTGCGCTGCCAGTAGCTAATTATATATGGCAGTGGAGCACCAACCACCCCTCTACTACCCACTGTTGAAGATGTTGCCATTGATTTTTGCTTTGTGCTTTCTTTCCACTTTTTTGCTTTCAGTTTTTTAAGTAATATTTTTGTTTGCTCACCATGTTGTTTACTAATTTTCTTAATATTCCCCAAACTCTCTCTCTCTGTCTCTTTATACAGACCCACCAGAAATTTCCGTGGAACGTCCCGTTGTCTTCTCCGGCGAGGGGCATGAGGCAATGCTGGTCTGCATCGTGCATGGTGAAACACAGCCTGAGGTATGTTTTAATTAAATTTGCCGCATAAATTTTCATTAACGCGCTCTCTGGCTCACTCGGACATAAAACAACAGCAATGTGCCAACCTAAACACCTTACATTAATAAACACGCACACACATACTTACTTATACCAACACTACAATTGATTTAATACCAACAAATCAGTATAGTAAAAAGTATAGCATACTTTTTTGAGCTTCTTTGATTTTGCAACTATTGTGTATTGATTAGAAGCATGCATTCATGCGAATATCTTGCAAAATTGGAATTCTAATGAAGAAGAGTTTGGATAATCTGTGGAGCTTTCCGCAACAATGCTGTGAGGCGTTGCTATCGGGTGACAAATGCTGCCAGCACTTTAATTAAAAGACTGCAATGGCAAATTGAAGTGCTGCACACAAAGCATAATTTTAATCAAACATAGAACGAATACTTTACACAATAGCCGACCACCAACACAAAGCAACACAAAGCAATGAGATAAGTAGGAAAACCAGCAATGAGTGGAGTACCGAAGCCAAAATACTCTATAGAATCCAGTAGAATAATTAATGTTGCATTTTCTTCAAAAAACATTCACAAAAATAATATTTATAGCAAGAGAATATAAATTTACTTGATCGCTTTTAATAGTAATTCGATAAGTCAAGTTACAGCATCCTTTTCTTCTCTTTTTTTGACAAGGCTTAAGATTTTACCAACCAACAAACATAGTATCCTTATAATCTTAATACATCAAAGCGTTGCGAAAGTATAATAATGCTTACGACAAGGGTATTATATAAGGAGACAAAAATTTGCCGTTTTGATTATACTCTCTCTCACACACACACACACACCACAAACACACCAATTTTTCTCTTATGGAGAAGTATTTATTTTTTTGTCGTGTGCTGTGTGCGCCTTTGCCGACATTTAAATTAATACGCTTGGCTATAATTCAAAGTAAAATTGCGGAAGTTGCCAAAGCGGAAGTGTGAAGCGGCGAGCAGCCAAAAAAAAGCATAAAAAAATATAGAAAAATGCCAGAGAGCCGCAGCAGCAGCAGCAGCCAGAAAAAAATGCTATCAAAAAGCTGAACACACACACAAAGAGAGAGAAAGAAAAAAAATGAGGAAGAAAGAGAGAGAATGGGTTAGTGCGCCAAATAATGACTGGAGACCGCAAATGTCAATGCTTAAAATTATACAGCGTCGGTTCAGTTCAGTTTGTTCGTACTCTGACTGACTCGGAATGTTAGTTGTGTCCCCCACCCCTTCGTAGTCCGGTTCTGCGAATTTTTGGGGCGTTGCATTACGTTTTTATGCTATTTAATTTTTCACATTTTTATTTTTTTGTTGCGCCGAACACTTTGTTCGCTCGTTTTGTGGCCGCAAAGAGTTGACTAGCAGTAGTATGTACTTTCCCGGGAAAAGCGCCAACTACTTATTTTCATTTTTGGTCTTTCCATTTTAGTTGTTTTTCTTGTTGTTGTTGTTGTAGCATTATGTGGCAGGCTCTCGCTCAGCTGCAGCTCTCTTTGTTTGTTCTGCTGGACACATTTCATTATACGACAAGCTATACACGCCTTACGCCTGCTTTGCATTGTGCATGCCACACGGCAAGGGGTCCAGGGGGAGGGGGTACTGCAACGAAACGATTGCTCAGAGATGGGCATGGCATTTGTAGTCTTTGAGAATGGCATTTCCGCATGCAATTTTTACTAGCTGACTTCTTTCTTCTTCGTCATTTGCTGCGTGGCTGTTTTATGACTCTAGTTAAATATATACAATTTAACGCTGAGTTCTCTGAGCAAGCTGCCAGTTCATGCCACACGGCATAAAGCCAACATGCTAACGAGCCTGCAACTTACAATACACAGTTCACAGCGTGAGTCTTCGCTCTGCCTCACAGCCAGTGTTAAGCAACCGGGCAAAGTTTTTTGACTCTGTCAAACAGACATTTTGGTAACTGGTAAGGGAACTGTGCATGTTGCAGGCAAAAGTTGATTTAACTAATATTTTTAACATGAAAGTGAGTCAAAAGTGTTGAAGAAAAATTTGTTTTTGTTTTCGATTTTAATTTTGTAATTCATTTCTAATTTAATATTAACTAAATTAAAAGGCATAAAAATGTGCTTTAAAATTACAAGGTATTTTATACGCTCTAAACAGAATTTAAAGTTTCATTCCAATTAGTAATTCATCTTCAAATTGCAGACCACAAAATGTTAATTGAAAATGTGTGCAAATTAGCAGAAATTTACCAGAAACTGCTTTGTTTGTTGTGAACAAAATACAATCTATATATTCAAACTTGTATTATTGCAGTTGTTGTTGTTCTTCTTAAAAGAAACAAATAGATAATGATGGTATCAATATAAGATATTTCAGCTGCTTGAATACGATATTAATTACAAATAGAGTGAATAGAAAATGTTAAAATGAAAATTGATGAATTGTTGAAAGGCGGATGTCTATGATATTGATTGATAAGTTGCTGCGGTTGTTGCATGTTGTCGTTGTTGTTGTTGTTGTGTGCCACATAGTTTTGCGGCATTGCGCATTTTTAATATTGCTTTGACACAATGCCTGCCGCAATAATAAGCCAAATGCGGCTAGTTGCAGAAAATCCCGCAAACTCTGAAATATGCCACTGGGGGCTATTAATTATTAAGCATGCATTAAAAGGACCTGCTCACACACACATACTAATTCACCTGCGTGTAGTGTGTGGCATTCACACGGATTTACATGTGGGCATATTTGCATATTAATTAGGAATTGCGGCACATGGTCGGTCTGGCATACATATGTATATATTCATAATCCATTGATAGATATATTGTTGATTTGTTGCATAAGCATAAGCATAAGCCACCACGAAACGTCACCACCAACACCAACACCACTAAGCAGCACCATTCACCACCCGTGTGGCAAGCCATCAATGACAGACGGCGGCGGCTGCAACGACGGGCACTGCAACATTGTCATTAGAGCAATTGTCATTAACATGAGCGACAGCAATGAGACAACATCATTATCAACGTCATCGACGAGAGGCGTCCATTGTTGTTGTTGTTGTTGTTGTTGTTGCAGTTGCTGTTGTTGTTGTTGTTGTTTTTAGCGTCATCGATGTCATTGATGTCGATGTCAGGCGCATTAAACATGCAGCAGCATTTGACAGAGCTATCAACAGCTAACAACATTAATGGCTATTGCCTGTACACACCCCCTTCCCTCTCTCTCTCTCTTCCCCCTCTCTCACTCTCCTAATTAAGTGGGGTGCAACGTTATGCGCTGTCATCGTTTCGGAGTGGCGCTTCACGGCCATAGTCATAGTCGTTGTCATTGCTTTTAATTATTTTGCAAATTAATTTCCAAATTGGTAATTTTCTTCACATTTGCACACACACATAGAGGAGTGACTCTTCTCCAGGCATAATGAGTTTTTATGTTGGACACTGTAATTGACTACAAGTTTGGCCTACTTGCAATCTGATGCCGCAAGCTCATTTGCGCATATGTGTGTGCAAGTGATATGATTAGGCCAAGCTCGTAATTACTCTGATTTTATTAGGCCCAAAACTACTCATTAAATTTTGCACAATGTGAACTCAATTACGTGTCGAATTTCTCATTAAATTTTCAGGAATATTCCTCGTAAAATATATTAACAGCTCTAGGCAGTTCAATCTTAAAGATTATTGAAATTATTGAAGCAAGAAAATTGTAAAATATGTATTTAAATTGGTTAGGAAACAATTTAAATTTTAGTGAACTGACCCAAATTAAACTAAGCCAACTATATCTGATTATTCATTCATCACTCAGATTTGATGCGCTTATATTGTTTTTAACTTTTAATGCAGGTAGGCATTCAATCAAAACGCCCTTAAGCGTTATCTACTCATTAAATGGTGGAACAAAATATGTGCGCATAAATATTATTTATGTTTTATTATCCATGCGATTGATTGATAATAATGTTGACGATGTTGATGATGAATCTCTAAAGTGCCTCGCACTTGAAGTTAAATGAAGCGTTGAATGCCTCACTTGCTGCGCGCTCGTTTGATTTTTAATTAGAGTCCCGACACTTGGTGATGAAGAGCTTTGGTCGCGGATTATTATTTCTGTCTGTTTGTTTGGATGGATAATGCGGAAATTGACAGACATTTCGATTGATTTGAGTTCAATCGTAAATTGCTGATGTGTAATTAATTACATGACAAATTATTTATTAACCAATTGCTGTAAGAGTTTTCTACTTTGGATAGTGGGTGACAAGAAGGTGTGGCAAGCAGCTGGCAGCAACTTAAGTCAATCGCTAGCTATTAGTGGCGACACTAGCGCACACAGAAACACGCAAGAAACTCCCATATGTGTTTGAGTGTGTGTGCGTGCTCTGAAATGAATACGTTGCGTATGCGTAATTATTTGCTTTATGCCTGACGGACAGGCCTAAAGGCAGGGACAAAAAGCAGCAGCAAGCAGCAATCGACACGCAGCTGCGTTGTTGCCACACTCACACACATACACACTCGCACGCACACCTACCTAACAACACTTTTCCGTTAGCAATTTCCGCTTTGCCACCCAACTGGGGATTGCATCATTGAGTGCTAGTTAAAGGCGGAGTGTGCCCCAAAAGGGAGCTCACGCAAATTTTCCTCTTCTTCTTCTGCTTGTGCTGTTTCTCCTTTTTGGGTGGCTGATTAGTGTTGATTGGCATTTCTCGCTTTGCTGCTCATCAATGCTAATTTTTTTGTGTTATTTCTGCGTCTGCTTCTTCTGCTTCGTCTTGTTCTCGCTCTGCCGCGTACTTGTTGGCTTGCTGTTGGTGTTGCTGTTGCAAATGAAGCAGCAAGTGCAAAAGATTGATTGACGCAATGCTATTGCGATATTGATGAAGTGCAAACTGTTGAACTAATCAATCGCCTGTCTAAGACTTTAGCCTAACTACACACATTTCTATTCAATAAACCAAAAAGTAATTAATGCGCTTAGCAAAGCTTGCGGAAAACACACACAAACCCATACGAAAAAAAAGGCACACAAAGTTAAGTAAAATATGAAATCCAATAATTTCGTTTTGTTTGGTCGAAACTTTTGTGCCATGTCAACACTTACGGCTCGTTACGCACGGCTGAGCGATACAGTTGCAAATAAAGACTGGGAGAAAGAGGGAGAGGGACAGATCCCGAACCTGATGCGGATGCTGATGATGTTTTGGGCCATGGCCTGATGAGTAGCGAGGCTTAAATAAAGGGAAAAGCGTAAAATCAACAAACAGCAGCTACTACTACTAGTACTAGGCCAGGCAAAAGGCATGGAAAACGCAAACATCAACATTTTGCACAAATAATAACAAACATTTATGGCATGACGGCATAACTGTAACTACACACGTACAAGCAGCAATATCTATGAGTGTGTATGTGTGTGTGTGTGTGTGAAAAATATGACAACACATGTGCAGCGTTGACAGCCATTTTAATGGAATATGCGCCAAAGCAGCGCCAAAAATTGTATGGTCAAAGAGACAACCAGAAAATGTGTTTGCCACATGGTTGGACACCAAATACATATAATCCTAGGCATATAACAAAAAGAAAAATCGAAAAAAAAAATTCTATATATAACAAAACAAGTCAAATGTAACAATATTGTTTGTCAAAAAGAAAAAAAATTATTTTCTTTATTAATAAAATCATTTTTTATGGTTATATAATTGCATTTGTAAAATTAATTTGTTAAATTTTTTTTTTTATAGCTTTATGGCTTTTTATTGTTTAATGTTATTAAAGTATATTTTGTTTTCTAGGGCAGCAACTATTCTAAGCCACTGTAGGGAATACACGTCGTTTGGCGCATATTCTACATTTGTTTTACTTTTATTTGTTTTCTCTTTGTTTTTTCAATGTATTTTCTTGTTTTTGTTTTCGGGTCCCTTGGTTTTTTGGTATGTGAGTCATGCGTGGAGCACCTGCTGCTACACCCGTTCTGCGTATGTTTGTGTGTGTGTGTTAATTCGTGCGTTGTGCCTTAGCGGTGCTATCTACCCGGCGGTTGCCTGTCTGAAGCCTCTCAAAGCCCGCCGGAACATAGCACATAGTACATACAAACAAACAGCAGCAGCAACCAGTTAACTCAAACTGGGAACTGGGAGACGGGAGACGGGCAACCAGCAGCGTTGGCAAATTTTCTGGGCCTAAAGCACGATTCGTTGCCAAAACACGCACACAGTTGCGTTGCGCCCCTCCCTCTCTCCTTATCTTACGTCTGTCTGTCTGTTGTCTGTCAGTTCAGCGCCATAATACTAGTTAGTCCGGGGCCGTAGACCCCCTGTTTGTTCAGGATATGAGCGCACTTGACATACGAAACAAGCTCTTGAAATATATGTATATATAGAGATATTTATTCACCAGTTGTCAAAATATTCACAGAAAAATTAAGAAGCCAACAAGTACAACTTTTAGTCTTTATACCTATGGTTAAGGTTAATCTATGAAAAATAATTGAAAAAATATATTTAAAATTGATTGAGTTCTTAAAGCCACATAAAGCCAAATAAAGCCTTGATGTTAATAGTCTTGCATATGAAAAATTCAATATCGAAGCCAATATTCTCAAATTGCGCAACTCCAGATTTAAATGCATAAAATTCAATGCACAATTGTTTGGGGTTGAACTGAAGCCGATGTGGGATGCAATGCGATATATTGGAAAAGTCTGCGCTGCAAATCACTTGAACTTTCTCACAGCTCATGCCACAATTCACACCCACAACGAACACACACACACACCGCACAGGCAGAGTCCGTTTTGCCAGATACGGCAATTTACAGCTACTCAGGCACACTGACACTCATTGAGTTCGAATTTCAAATGTTGTTGTTGCTGGCAGTTGCCAGTTACCAGTTTGGTAGTTTGACGCTTGTTCGTGTTCGTGTTCGCTGCGATTGACCAAGTTTTCAATTATTTACAGGTAATTTGGTTCAAAGACACCATGCAATTGGACACCACCGAGCGCCACATCATGGAGAATCGCGGCTCACGTCACACGCTGATTATACGCAAAGTGCATCCGCAGGACTTTGGCAACTACTCCTGCGTGGCGGAGAATCAGCTTGGCAAGTCACGCAAAACTTTGCAACTGAGCGGAAAACCGAATGTTGCCGTTTTTAATTCACCGGCAATCAGTCAATACAAGGACAGGTAAGCCAAAAAACTTCCACTTACAAAGCCAAAATCACCCGAATACCACCCACTCAATGGCACGCTGTTACGCTCGCTGCTCAATTGGCTGGCGAACCGGCGAACCTTGCAACGGACAGACAGATCAGACACGTGCCACTTCACGTGCCCACGTGCCACACACTGATGGCCAATGTTAGACAATTTGCGGAGTGCTTGACTCCAGTTGAGTTGAGTTAACTTCAGTTCAGTAGCTAGATAGGTAGCCAGCTGGGCGCCTAATTAGCGCAGCATCGAGTGCTGAGATTCGCACGGTGTAACACATGCCATTACGTATACGTAATCGAGCACCTGATTCAAAAATATCAGTTTTGGGTCATACTACACTCATGCGTATGTAGAGGCAGCGGCTTTATTAGATTAATTTCGCTGAATGACACACGGACACGGTGGACAGTCAGACGAAACTGGTCGTATACGTAACAAATAAAACTTTTAATTGGATTAGCTGTCATCAGACGCACACACGAAAACAGACGGACAGACTGACAGACAGATGGACAGACACTCACACACGACTGAGAGAACAAGCAACCAAGCGACAAACAAGCTCACATCTCACTGTACACACACACACACACACACACAGACCGTGCGACAGAGACGGCGAAACATAGACAGATATATAGCTATAGACCCCAAACAAGCTGCCAGTGAGTGGCATTTGCACCTTTCAATAATTCAACTTGAATTAAGTTCAATAAACTAGATAGAAAACGCAGAAAAAAAAATTGGCAAAGTGCAAAATGGAAAATGCTATGCCATCTATGAAATTCCAATGACGTTCGACGAAAACTAAAAACAGTGAATGCTGGCTAAGTTAAAAAGCTTGAAATGTACAAAAGAAAAATAATTTAAAATATTCCATATTTCTGTCTCCTTAATATTGTATTATTATTTAATTTATTCTGTAACATTGTCTAGGGACTACTGTGATGCCAATAGGGGCCATCGCGTCATTGCGTTACGTATACGCCTCGCTTAACGAAACTTTTAGCATACACAATCGGTAACATTGGCATTGGCAATGGGATTGTGATGGTAGATTGCGAATAGAGAGTTTCAGCTCTTTTTCAACTAGTATTTGGGGACGATTCTGATTTCATTTTGTTGGCAGCGCCGGAAACTGCTGCCGGCAATTAAGGCTGGCAAATTGTTGGTCCGATGGAGCCACAGTGGAGGGTCGCCTGGCGCCAGTCGCCGCTCTGCCTCTTCAATTGTTCATAATCATTTTTATTGCTTGCCTTCACTTTGATGCTATGCGAAAAGTTCTGTGTGATTGGCGTTTTATGTTTTTATTGTGCGCAGGACTTCAGGTTATTAGTTCATATGGCTCAATAAGCATGCAAACCCAACGAAAAGAGAACAAAAATAATCATAATAATAAAATTACCAACCATTGAAGCCAAAATAAATGCCAAGCACACAAACAAACAAAGTTACAAGCCCCCTCCTCACCAACTCTCTTGTCATTTGTATATAAGTTGGCTTGTTTATTGGCCTTTCGCCCTCGCTTTGCGCTTGGAACTGATTAGCATTCAAATTGTGTGCCGACTTTATCGCAAAGCAATGAACTAGCGCCTTTGTAATGCGAATGCGAATGCGAATGCGAAGGACAAAAGCGTTTTCTTGTAATTAGTTGTTTACTTGAACAGCTACTGCTGCTTGAATAGTTTCGCCTCTCGATTACCGCTATAAATACTAACCCCCGCTCCCTTACCCAAGTTGTTGTTCCTAATATTAATACGGTCTGTTAATGAGCCAAAGCGTAGAACTTCAGTTTAAAGCTTAAAGCTAAGGGGCCAATGGCCAAAACTGCATGGGAGCAGTGACTTGACTTGTGGTAGTGGGCGTGGCAAGCTGTTTGCTTTTCGGTTGAATGAACGAAACGCATTGTGTGTTGGCCAACTGAGCTCAGGCAAAGGGCAAACAAAGGACCAATAACAAAAGCACTAGCAGGAGCAACATCATCAACGCTATGTTATATAATATATATAGTGGTAGCAGCAACGTCAGCATTGATTATTATGTTGTTGCTGCTGTTGCTACTTGGCTGTATATCAAATTTAACAATTACATACGTATATTGATTGAGTTGGCCATAAAAATAAATGTTGCACCAACTGTTGCACGCAACTAACTCATCCACACACTCCCTTTCTCTCTTTTCCATTCCTTTTGTGCTGCTGCAACTCGTTAGATACAACATCTCGTGGGCGGTGGACTCGCATACACCCATCGAAGAATACAAGTTGTCCTTCCGCAAGCTGCCACAAGGACATGAGGTCGTTGACAATGCCATTGACTCGCAATCCTCATCGTCATCGCTGTCATCCTCTGCCTCCGCCTCCTCCTCCACCTCGCTTTCATCCGGCTCCAACCCATCATCGTCGTCGTCGTCCTCGTCGTATGGCGCTGGCAGCCACAATCATCGCATTGGCAGCAACTTGGCCAACTATGGCGGCTATGGCAATCTGATGCGCTGGGGCCACAACGATTGGCGCGATGTCGTGCTGCCCGCTTTCCCTCTCTCCCACCACTATTCGCAGGGCATGAGCTATATGGTGCGTGGACTCGATCCCGATCAGCAATACGAGGCCACAGTGCAATCCCGGTAAGTACAATCTAATAAGTAATCCGTATTTAAGTATTTAATAGAGAAGTGGATTATTAGGAATCCTTAAACCTAAAGTTGTATTGTTTCTCCATGTAACAATAAAGCCTTAAAGTTCGAACCTCAGTTAGTTATCATGGCTCATTAGCTGGCAATTTGCATATGCCACAAACACACAAGCCCAATTAGTTGTGGCAGCTACATCAGCAGCAGCAATGTTCCAGTAACCTTAATGTGCGAGGCAGATAATGAATTTCATTGTTGTTTAACTCATTCACAGGAATCGCTATGGCTGGAGTGACTTGACCAACAGCTTCTACTTCTCCACATCATCAAATGGTAAGTGAAACCAGCCATCAGTCCAGCACTTGGATTATACAATATACATATAACTTTTTATGCAGATAGAGTCTGCCAGAAAGTACATAAATATGCTATAAGTACATATATAAATGGCATATCAAATTTTAAGCCAGGCGCATGTGTGTGTGTGCTGTGCCTGTGTGTGTAAAGGGTATAAGCTGCTCTTACACACACAAACAAACGCACTGTTCACACAGACATGCTTTTGCATGCGCCTGGCGCTTATGCTATACTTTTTTTTATTAAATTTTTTTGTTTCAAGCTTCAGTTCTGATTTTTCTTTTCTTTTTTATTTCGAATATTTTCTGTTGTTGCTGACTGCATGCATAATAATTTGGTATTAAGTGCTACTTGTGCTGATAATCCAGAAAAATCACAGTGCGGCGTCATGAAAATCGCTTTACATGTCCGAGCAAAAGCAAAAAAAATACTTGCTGCAAATTGTTGCAATTTAATGCGTTAAAATAAATAAATAAAGGGTAAATATATATCCATCAAGCTCAAGTTATAAATTGCAGTATTAAATTCACACACACACACACACACACGCACACAATTAGTTTGCATGAATGCAAAAATTATGTTCTCATATATAAAGCATACGCACTGTTTTCTGTCTGCGTTTTACACACAATTTCGATTTTGCCACAAAATGGCGGACTAATTGCAACGCAACTCCCTGTAACTAGACTTGACTCTTTGCATAATGAGCGTGAAAAATCAAATAAGTAAAAATAAATATAAACAAACACACACATAGAGCACTAATTGGATGCACACACACACACATATAAGGAGAGAAAGAGACTTATTTCTTGAAGAGTTGTCGCGGTTATAAATAAACAAAGATGCGGGGCGTCGATTGGGTTTTGCATTTGCCAACGTTGCAACGAGGCAGGTGGCATGTGGCAGGGTTGGGGCTGGGTCAGGGGTTGCAAGTTGGGATTGCATTTAAATGCGCAAACGAAAACCATTTATATGCAAAACTATTGTTGCATTGCATACTGAATGGAAAATGCCGCAACGCAACGTAGCGCAGCGCAGCGCGAGGCAAGTCGCCGTGTGGCAGCCACACACATAAAATGTAGCACTCGCTCTTACGCTCTCTTGCGCTCCGGTTACCGTTTTTAACTCAATGCAAATGACGCATATTTGCCACAGGCTGCCTTCCTTATCCCCCCCCCCTTGAGTCATCTACATCTTTTGACTGCTGCGCGAAATGCATGCAAATGCGAACGCTGTTCAATGCCGCCGACTGTGTCTGTGTGTGTGTGTGTGTGTGTGTGTGTGTGGCAAACAAACGGATAAATATGCAGACACGGCCCAGAGAAATGCGCAATAAACACGCACACACACAACCTCAAACACACACACACACACACAGAAGGAGAGAGGCAGAAGAAGCTATACGATAAAATTAAATCAAGTAAAACGTGGCATGCCACACTCACAAAACTCAACTTTCAGTCTGCTGCAGTATCGATGTCACAATGTGCACAAGACATTTTGTGCCTTTGACAGGTGCACGCACACACACACACACACACACATACAAGACTTCATTAAGCGGGCATTGTAAGGTGCATAGTTGGTGGAGGCAAGCTAGCTGGCTGCAGCATTTTGTGGCACAGTCATCATTGGCGTGCATTGTGCTAATGGAAATGACTTCATTATATTTTCGAAAACGTAAACAATTTACGCAATTAGCGGCAGGACATGCAATGTTGCAGCCCTAGTAGTTGTGGCAGCAGCAGCAGCAGCAACAATCCTTGCCACCTAGCAATCGTTGCAAGCGACAACTAATGAGCCTAGAGTGTCATAACTACAACAACTACAACAACAAAAACTTCTAACCACAATGTCAACAGCAACAACAGCAACAATGCCAACCATTTGGTAGCAACAACACTAACACCAAAGGACAACAAGCACACACAAAATGTGGCAAGGACTCACACACTCACAGATATTAGCAGTTCATTTACCTGAGCGACGTGCTCTGCAAGTCGACCAGCTTGGACAACATCGACAGCAACAACAACAATAAACAGCTTCTGCTTCTATTGCTGCTGTTGCTTGCCCCACAGCTCGTGGCATGCCACTAAAAGAAAACGCCAATTGAGTGCCCAACACAGACAAAAAACATCAACAGTTTCACATATGCACTTGAGTGGAGTCACAAAAACACACACACACACACACACACACGCACACATATTTACATAGTAGTGAGTGTGTGTGCGTGTAAATACTCTTTGGGAATGAAGCAATTGCGAATCACATTTTTTTTTGCAAGCATTCTACCCAAAATGGTGTTGTGGTGCGCCAGATCAGCATTTTTGGCCAAAAGCAAATTGGCCAAGCAACACGTTAAATGGCTAAGATGGGGGAATTTCAAAAAGATTTTGACTCGTTTATATCAATGCAAGTTTTTATAGAGTGGATCAGCTTTAATCAATAGCTTATTTTATGATAATTTTTAGAGAAAAGAGAACAAATTAAATCAAAAATTTAATTTTTGTGTAACAAATAATATTTAAGTTAAATATTGAAAAGTAATATTAGGAAAGGAAGCAGAAATGCATATTCTTTGTATAAAAAATCAAAAATGGCTTAACCTAACATTTATTCAGATTATCATTTATTTAATAAATTTTAAATTAAAAAAAGTATTTTCAAATAATTTCCTTGGAGAGCATTAATAAACAAATATATGTTATAGAACAGCACACATATACACATCTTAATATCCACCTTTATATATACGCAGTTATTAGATTAGAGTTTTCCCATAGGGCATATTTACTTCGATTTGCTGGCAAATACAGAAAAACAAACGTTGGCAGCCGCCTTCTGACACGCCCTTTAAGGGCATTTAATTTTTATGACACTTTTTTAATGTACTCTCACACAGTGCTTGACTGTTTTCATATAGCTATAACTATACTAGTTGTTGTTGTTTGTTATTGTTGTTGTCATCATTTGTGCTGCGTAGCGTGTAAGAGAGACAGCAATTGAGTCAACTGAGGTATGCCACTATTTACATCATACACACACACTAACACAAACACACACATATATAGACACGTTGTTAACGTTAGACACTCACGCTTAGCCTGGCTTAGCGTTGGTAGGGAGGCAGGGCGGGGGGTCAACACTCTTAACAGCACATGGAGACATAAAAAATAATGCATTTTGTGCACGCGAAAAAATACTCGACATAAAGCAAAAAAAAAAAAAAGAAGAAAAATAATAATGCAAGAAGTAAAGCAGGGAAAAAAGCGAAGTTAAATAAAATTACAACATAAACTAAAGCAACGAGTGTTCTGCGTGTGTAAGTGTGTGTGTGTGTGTGGAGGGGGGAGGGAAGGTGGTGGCAGCAAGCTAGGAATGCTAGAAGAAAATATCCGAAAATGAAAGACTCGTTGAAAGTTGCGTAAAACTTGCTGAAACTGCCAACTGAGGACCAGTCAGCAATGGCAATGGCAATAGCAATAGCAATACCAACAACAAGCAAACAACAACAATAACAGCAACAAGAACGCAACGCATTCAAAGGATGACAAAGTGGACCCATACCAGAGGGGGTGGCGAGGAATTGGGAGGAGGCGACTGTCGTCTGCTCAGCGCAGCTCAAACTTTCAATTTACTTGTCCATCTTGTCTAGCTATCTCTTTCACTCCACCCTATGTATGTGTGTGTGTGTGTGTGTGTGTGCGTTTGAAGCTTTTGTGTTGCCGCTGGGAATGTTTTACCAAAGGCCCCAAACAACTGCAGCAACACAACACATTTTTTTTTTTTGTTCTGCGCTTGCATGTAAGTTGCAAAGTTTGCCAACGCACACACACACACACACATATACACACACACGCATAGAGCGCGCGCAAGTTTTGTAGTGGCAGCGTAATAAGCACAAGCAAAAAAATACTTATAAAAAATATATATAAAATATAGTATATAGTAGAAGTGTGTGTGTTTGTTGCCGCACGCGCTGTGTTGCAAGATGTGTAAGCGAATTCTCAACGTGAATGTTATGTTTATGTAAAGTGCTGGTCCCACAATGCGCAGCACAGCTAGCGAGAGGGTTAGAGAGGGGGCCCGAGCACGTGATGCTGTTGCTGAAGTTTTTGCCGCAAGTGCTACGCGAATATACAAAAGAGAAGAAACTGCATTATTAAAAGCATTACACACACACATACTATACAGCTGGAAAAGCGCGAGATGCGCTTTAAGCCAGGCTTTAAGTGGCATTGCAACAAGCGTTCTCAACTTGACCCCAAGTTAACTACAACAACACAACAATGGCCGCTTGTGGCGCCACCAACCAGTTGCCTACAACAATGCAGTGCAAATCCGCATTTAGCGGCGCCAAAAACTCCCAAAATCCGTGCAACACTAACCACAGAGAGACGAGAGAGACGACATTGCCAACTATTTTCGAGCACCCAACACAACACTCAAAATATTTTGGCCAAAAACTACCAAATTGCACATGAAGAATGTGAATCAAACCAAACATTTGGCCAAATGAAGTGTAGGCCCAAATGCTTGGGTATTTATTTTCTAAAAACAATAAAGAAATCATGACTGTAAAAATTCATCAAAAGTGTTTTTTGAAACACCGTACAAAAATATATTTTTGGTTTTCTATTTATTGTTTTGGCCTTAATATGCTAAAATATTTTAATCAATACATGCTTCGTTTAATTTCACAATTTACACACTACAATCATGCTTCCTAAATTCTCCACAATAAATATAAAAAATATATTTATTGAAATGCTTTCACAGTTTTAAATGCTGTGCTCAGAAGCTGATTTTACTTTATTTTTAAATTTAAGTTCAGAATAACTTTAGGTAAAGTTTAGTCCACTAGTTTGTATGCAAAAATATGTGGAAAATTATGGGAAAAATATTTAAATTAAGTTTAACTAGATTTCACATCAAATAAATTATTTTTAAAAGCACTTCATCATTCAAATTCATGCACAAGTTATACCTGGGTGCTTTATAAAAAATGGATATTATCCTTACAAGCTTACAACTTGATCAACACACAGACTTTATACTATAACTTTTCACACAAGTTTTTATGCGAGTGTAAACGAAAAACCCGTTGACTGATTTACCTAGCGTTACCTGCCTTTTTCCATCCCCTTCCCCTGTTTGCACGTGCTCGTTTGGTTCGTGCAGTAAGCTCCTTGATGCTGTTGCAAATGCAAATGTGTATATGCCCCATAACCCTCACTCAACCACACGATGCCCACACTCAAAAAAACGGACACAAATTTTGGGCACAAAAAAATGTTACGCTTAAAAATCGGATTTAGCTGATGCACCTATCAACACATACAAATGTAAATGTGTGTGTGTGAGTGGACCGCAATGCTATTACGTGAATAGTGCGTTGTGTCCGGTGCCGGCAACAGCTCGAGCACAAAAACCTATTTCACAACACAATCGAAGCGTAGCAAAAGCAAACCAATCCTCGTCCAATCCCTCCCACTCCCACTCCCCTAGGTTCAGGTGCTGAAAGGTGGCCAATGCGGTAAATGCGGCAGCGTTGCACGCTGCCTGTGTCGCTTGTTTAGCTGCACGAAACGCGAACGAAACGCAAAACACAAAATCACAAGTGACGTTATGGTTTTGTGCCACCAAAAACCGCAGGCAATAAAAGACGCAATGACAGTCGATGGCAGTGACAGAGCTGCTGCCGCCGGCAGCGGCTACAACAGGAGTGCAGCAACATTAGCCCCAACGGGATGTGCTGGACATACAATAAAAACATATACACTTGAAAAAATAATATAGGAATTGTTTTACTTAACGATATAAATGTTGTACGAATCCCTAAGATATTTCTTGAAACAATTTCCTGATATCTATCCACAATTACTTATTCTTGAAGTACAAAGTGTAAGAAATATATAACAGGTTTTTTTTATAGTGTAACCGTTGGTTGGCTGCGTCTATTTTCATTACAAAATTGTTGGCATTTCGTTGGCGCCGCAATTGACAATTTGCCTGTAGTTTATGTGGACAGTATGCGAATTTATATGGTAATTCGATGCGTTTGCCATTTTTGCCCAACTCTGGCTAAGCTAAGCGAACCAAATGAATGAATGAACACAGCGTATTGCGAAGGGTTAGGGAGCGGAGTGTGTGTGTGTGTGTGTGTGTGTTAGTGGATAGTGGATTTATAGCATGTGCAACAGAATTTTCTAAATTGAACGTGTCATGTTTTGAGGCGCTAGCAACACAGATGCCTCAATAGATTAGCTGTCCCGTGTATGTGTGCAACATGCAACATCCACTCACATACGTACACACATGTGTCCGTTCGACTGATGTCCGATGTTGTCTGTCTATTATAAGTGTCAGGCAATGACTTGAACATGTGCGCAACAGCGCAACATCAGCAAATGAGAACATGTCAAGGATGTCAGTGCGGCTCTCTTCGCTACTAGTATGTACTTGCAACTTCTCGTGTGTTCACACACACACAAGGCGGATACTTGGCGCCGCCTTCCACTTTTGACAGGCGCATTCAATTCCATGCAAGATGAGATTTGTATGTTTTAGATAATGTCGAACTAGCTACGAGGCAGGCAGGCTCATATCAAATATTTATAGCTCTACAAACTCATTGACAGCTGTCGTGTAACAGTTTTGCAATAAGCAAACACACACACACACACACTCTACAGAGTTGAACTTGCTTGAAGTTTTCATTAAAAGAGAAAAAACGTCTGTTCAATCGATCGTTGCCTTGGCTATTCGGGGCGCATTCATTTAGCCTGAAACCTGCTGCCTGCTGCCTGCTGCCTGCGCCCGCTCTCGACTTTATCGCTTGGTTTCTTTTACTTCTGCCTGGGTGGTCAACACAGCCAGCAATTGCAATTGCCAATACGAGTCAGCAGCAGCAGCATCCAACAGATAGCTTTGGTGCTCTGCGCCTGGCTTTAATGGCGAAATGTTCATTTGTCATTATTGACAGATGTCGCACGTTTGCCATTTTAATTGGCGGCTTACACAAAATGAGCTCTGCATCATGATGACCTCGCTCGCTCTCTGTTCACCTTTCCAACCTGTGCTGCATCCTTTCCATCCATCTGCGCTTCACCTGGCACAGTAAACTTCTCCTTCTTTTTTTCACTGATTGTGCATTTGCAGTTAAAGCGTTAATGATTTATTTGCGGCCATGGATTTGATTTAAATGTCAATTTCTTTTCACATTTCACATTTTTTTTTTTTTTCATACACTTTTTAAAGCACATATCGTACTATCGCTATATCTCTGTACTATCGTTCTACTCTCCTATAATGACTGATCACACATATCAATTTACAGATGTGCTTGTCGATCTGTCCACATTCTTAAATCACGGTCAGTCAGGTTAGTTTCTCGCATTAACTATACCTTTCTCTCTTTTTCGCTTAACTCTCACACTCGCTCGCTACTTCTCTCTTTTAACTCTTTTTCCTTTCATATTTATTTGCATGTTCTTTTATCTGCATGTTTTCTAGTTTTTTGCAATATTTGTGATAAGCCCATAGCTCTTAAAAAAGTAAATAAATAAAGAAAAATCTCCCCTTTAAAATTGCAAATATATTTGTAAACACACACACACACAACACGTGTGCATATGTCCGTGTGTGCTTGTGTGTGCGTATTTGCAGTTTACCGAGCATTTTGCGGCGAGCATTTATTTCTTTTTCTGTTCAATTTGCAACGCTTCGACAATAAAAACTGAATAAATGCAACAACAACAACTCAAATAAAAGCGCTTTAAATGGATAACACGAATATTTCGTTTTATGCTATATGAATTGAGTGAATGTGTGTGTGTGTGGGTGTGTGTATTTTTAAAAACCCATTGGCAACATTTGAAACGTTGCAACAACCTGCATGCATCATGGCATTTCTTTTATAACTGCATATTGAAAATCATATATCCGCATACAGATCTATATATAAACTAATGATTGAATTTGCTTTGTCCAAGGACTTATATGAAATCTATATTTGGAATACATTTAAAATTTTTGTAAATGGATTGAGCAATAAAAATATCAAAATCAATTTATGTTAAAAACTTTTTTGTTTTTCACCTACTTTCAGATAACGAGATGCGGGATCTGAGTGTGACCTTCTATGGCAGCGGTGCGATGAATCGACAGAAACTGAGTCTTGTCACATTGAGTGGCGTTACGCTAATGCTTAAACTAATCTTCGCTTAAATCTCTCACACTCACACATTCTCTCTCTATTTCACTCTCTCTACTCACACTTAGTTAAATAACTTTTGGATTTAAGTAACGAATTTCACCGCCAATAGCATTAAAATTAAACGGGTTTTGGTTTGGCAAACACACAAGAAAGAAATAAATAGAGACGATAGGCAACTCTAGTTGCAACTAGCTTAAGACATACAACATTTTCTCAAACTCAACTTTCAATTTTTTGCAATTCCTCAGAACAAAACGAAACATTCCAAACATTATCGAAACCAAAAAAAAAAAACAAATAAATAAAAGTAAAAGGCAAAAAGTGGAACCATATATAAGTATAATATACTACGATACAATCAATGTAATAGCATAAGCAACTGTGCATACTACACACACACTAACACACACACACATACATTACATTACATAAAATATCTCAACATTTCAGCACTCGAATCTCCAGTGTATATAGATTTTATTGCATACCTTTAGAAGTAGGTAACCAAACTGCACCAAAGAAATAAAAAGTGAATGGCAAAACAAAAAGAAGAAGAAGAAGAAGCTTGATGAAATATGGTATAACAATGATACTGCATTCCATAAAAGATACAAACACACATACATACATACAATCGTATTTAAAATGATATTCTTGTCATAAAATAGCATTGCTTTTGTGTGTGCGATAAATTGTATCCAGTGTCTAGAATCTTGTATCTAGTATCTTGTATCTTGTAACTTGTATGTGTTAATTTAATTAACATTCCAGTGCATAGCCAATTATTCGTAATCATACAAAATGCATTCGCAAAAATAAAATAATAAATAAACAACAAGTATAACAATTGTGTATTTATTTGCAAAAACATTTTAGATTGAATAGGAAAGTATTTTAATTCCAAAACAAACCAAAACAAAAATAAACCAAAAATATGCTAAAGCGAAAAGCAGTTTTTTCTAGCTTTTTGCTATTTTGATGTCTATAGTACTTAAGTAGAATAAAGACAAGCGAGTAATTTAATAAGCTTTGATTTCCACATGTAAATTACATAAATACACTCAAACACACCAGCAACACAGAAGAAACACACACACACAAAGCTTTGTATTCCATAAGTGTAAATAATTAGAATTGAAATTGGAGCTGAGCAGCTAAAAAGGCCAAGCAATCCAATTGATATACAAATATAATGGTGGATAAATATATAAATGTAGCAAATTTAAAACATAATAAAAAATAATGCATTCAACTTTAAAAACATTAAGCAGGGTGCGATTAGAATGTGTTTTTTCTTCCAGTTTTCCAACATTTTCTCTTAGTTTTTTGTACATAAATTGCACCCCAAATATTTCCAAATACATTTATTAAATAAGTATAATGTTGCAAGGGCACCGATTCATTTTTGTGGTCGCACCCTGTATTATAATTTGATAGTAAATTTAAAGCTAGGCAAAATATTCAAACTAGTCAAATGCATAAGACATAAATTATGATAAATTAAATCAGCTGTTGCATAAATTAAATATGTACTGTGACAAAGAGAAAAAAAACACGGAAAAATGATTGTATTGCAAATTGAGTTAAAAACAAAAAAATACAAGAGAGAATAACAAATAAAACAATTTACTCAAAACAGCTTTTAAAAGATTTAATGAAAAAAAGTCATTCGCATTGTCGAAAACATACAACAACAAAAAATAAAAAATTGATTTAAAACATAAGCAAAATAAAGTCTCAAAAACCTTAATACAAAAATTGTATGTTTAATTCAAAACTCATGGCCAAATGCACAAAACGGCAAGGCAAACGTACTTATAATTATATATTAAATAAAAATAGTGCGTAACACATAAATACATACTTATATGTTTATTTAAGAAAAACAAAAGAAAAATCAATAAATATAACAGAAAACACTTTTTGCCATTATATGCGATTTTCGTTTTGAAAATTTGAAATAAAAGAACTGCCCAAAAATGGAAAACCCCTTCCCACCCTTCCCACACCTCCCGCACTAGTTCCAACCCAACTCCAATTGCTTACGAGTCCAACAAATGATTAGTATATAAATGATATAATGATGATGTTCTAGTATGTATATGTATATGTGCGTTCGTATGTGTAATTTAAATAAATAAATATAAAAATATAAATACTTAGTTATGTACTTAATTGTATTTAGTTAATGCAAATGCAACAACAGCAACAAACAAATGAAAACCAAACGAAATAAGTGTGTACAATTCTACTTTCTCGATCCACAGATCAATACAGATCTATAAGTTAAAGATAACCCACAAGCAAAACAAAATGAAACATTTTCTGCATTCAATGTATATGTGACTAGATACGTACTCATATGTATAATGTAATATGTATATTTGATTATTTTGTAAACATTTTTCAAACAACAACTACATATAAAATAAAGTCTATATTAACATATAAATGTAAATCAAAAGTGTTTTTTTAAATATTCTGCATTTATTCCAATTACAACCAATCCCAAAAGAAGATTTAATATGCTTCGCAGATTCCTTTCAACTTTTTCTGTAGCATTCGTTGTAAGGTGTTGAATTTGTGGCGGCATGAATGACAATCAGACGTTGCAAGATGAAAACTTACTTTCTTTATTCATCCTGACTTATTTACACAAACTCTTTCACTAGCTAGCTTACCTTTTTATTCACACACTGGACTATTCGGAGAGAGAGACGAAGTTGAGTTGATGTGGAAAGGAAAATGGAAAAGTTAACATGCTGAAATCTTGTGGGGGCGTGTCTCCCTATGGGAAACCCAGTGCAAAAACTTTAAATGGAAAATTTTTGACAGGTGAATATAACGGTTATTTAAATATGAGCCCATACACCACATAGTACATGTACATATGTACATACATATGAATATTGGTATGTTTTGCTGTTGCACACAGTTGTAAAAGCTGTTGACAAAGGCAGAGGCTTGACTGGCCAGCCAACTGAAAAATGTATTTGCATAACAAACAAACTCGCATACACACTTGCACACACACACACACACACACACACACACACATGCTAGCAACTAAATACAGTTCTGGCAAACTGAAATTGAAAAGTTGTGCCCCGTTTGTTGTTGGTCGAACAAGTTGCAAACATCAAAATAAAACACTGCCATAAAAACGTACAAAATGGCCTTAGCAAATTTTGTTGGCATAATATTATTGCCTGGCTAATTTGGCTTTGCTTTTGCCGAACTGTGCCAGGTTGCAAGGGTGCAAGGGTGCAAGGTGCAAATGGCATAAAATAGCTGCGGCTGTAAAAATAGGCGACCCAAAACGTACAACAAAAACAAACTGTGTGCACCTGAACTCAAACTCTGAACCCAGCCAACTTGCCACCTTGCCACCTGCTACGTGCTGCAACGCGAATGAAAGCGAATTGTGAGGCAAGCATTGAATGCAAAAACATGCCGACATCATGTTGCATGCGTGCATATCTCCGCGTGTGTGTGTGCGTGTGTGCACCTCATTTCCGGGGATTGTTTTCGGGCCGGCAGCTGCTGTTCCCGTTGTTCCCATTGCTTTTCTACCGCTGCCGTTCCTGCTGCTGTTGTTGTTGTTGTTGTTGTTGGAGTTCGCTGCTGCTGTTGTGCTGTTTTTGCGTTATGAGCTACTTGTTGTCCCCCATGCGCTGGCAAAAACACACAAACACAAGCTCATGTACATGTATGTGCAGCTCTTGCTTGCTGCACAGAGCACAAAAGTCTGAGCAGAGATGAAGCTTAAATGAACTTAAAGTATTTGCATTTTGGTTAATGATGCTTCAAATTAAAACGATGTGAAGTGAGTATGAAGAAATCTTGAGAAATGTTCAAAGCAGCCTGAAGCCAGCTTAAGTTGGCCATTATTAAAACTAAGTGTTCAAAATGTTTTGATATTTTTATTTCTGTTTAGTTTTAAAATAAATAATGCTGTCCATTTTGTATTCAACTGAATTTAATATATTTTTGCTCTCCCTGCGGCTTTGCATTGTGTGCTTTTCTTACAAAATAAACTTAATGCATTTCTCTCTGTGTAAATGTGCAACGTAAGGTCCTTTACTGCTTTTAATGCATTATGGCAATACGAACGCCACTCGTCAGCTTTGCATGTGTGTGAGCTTGTTTGTGAGTGTAAATGTGTTGTTGTTGCAATGAGCACAGTGTAAAATATCACAGGCTGCATTGCACAAAACACACATACACGCACACACACATCACAACACACAGATGGAGTGTGCGACCACTACATAAACATTTGCATATAAAATTTATTATGCTAAAAATAAGCCAAGATTTAAAAAGAGAAAATGCGAAATAAGGCCAACTTTGAAGACCTCCGGCTCTGCACATAAAGCAGAAGCAGTAGCAGCAGCCGTCGCAGAACCATAATGAAGCCAGACCAGAAAGCGAGGCAACAAATGTCATGACAACTCTCTCTCTCTCTCTCTCTCTTACCAACCTCACCCCACCCCTGCTTAGCCACTGTCATATCAGCTGCATTCACACCTCGTCACTAAAGCCTATTTATGTTTATGTGACATGGCAACCAACATCGTCGTCGTCGTCGTCATCATCGTCGTCTTCCTTGCAATTTGAGCCCCTTTTGTGCGGCCGGAAGTGGGTCACATAAGCAGGCAAGTTCCAGCTCCAGCTGCAGACCAAGACAAAGACCAAGCCCCTGCCAGTAATTAAGACCGCGACACAAAAATTCTCCTCCGCGCTCTCACTACCGTTTCCCCCCTTGAAAATGAGCACAACGTTTGTGCAACTCGAGTGCCCTGCTCTCGTGTATTTGTGCTCATATTTCTTTGCATTCTATACAATTTCTCGGTGTATAAATTAACTAAAACTTTAAGCAGCTTTTCTTGGGCACAGCCATAGCAATTGCTAACAGCTTTAACGGTTAACAGTAAACAGCCAGATGGCAGCTGCCAAATTGCTAAGTGATGGCTAAGACGCACGTAATGCGTTTATCGACGGCACAAAGCATTTGCATGCTTTTAGGCGTAGGCTGAAATTAAAAAAAATGAAAACAAACAACTAACTTAACGGAAAGATGAAGCTAAAAATAAACATAGGCATTAGAAAAGAGCATTTCTGACATAAAATACAGCATACTGAATATTATTTTAAGGCGCTTAAGCCAAAGTTCTACTAATATACATGGATTGCGTTTAAAACTAACTGAATTAAAGATTTTTTAAAGAGTTGTTTCTTGAAAAAAAAAAAGTGTTCTGTTGTATTTTTTATTCTTGCTCATTCAGAGTTTAAGAGCATGACAGAGTTTTTGACTGCTATTGCTGCCGGGGCTCAACTTATTTGTATAAAAATAAAATGTGAGCCAGCTTAATCCGTTGTAGAAGCGAACAACAAATCGGATACCGCACAGTGGGAGGGCTTTGAGTCATTTTCGACTGCCTGCGTTCTTTCACGTCACCTTTTAACCCCTAGCTATCTTGAATGACTTACAGCCAAAGCGCGTAACAAGTGCCACTCAAATTGTGCGCAAGCCTCACCCCCTGGCGCTGAGGAGGAAAACAATGTAGGCAAAAAGCCACTTAATAGGCTGCCACAACAGAGACCATTTATACTCGCATGTCGGATATGTCCTTTGTCCTGTGTCGTTTGTCCTACGTCGTTAGTCGCTTGACGTTGCTTAGCAGCGGTTTTAATTCATAATGCATGCCAGACGGTGGTGGGGGCGTAGAAGGCGTGAATGTAAAGGATGTGCCAGACTCAAGTGAACAGCCAGCGGCAAACTTGGCCAACACTCGACTTCAACGAACTCACCAACTCACCCAGCAGCCAACAACTGGCAGCTGTTGTCAACGTTGCTCACAACACTTGTCTAGCTGATAAAATGCTAAAGCTGATATATGGATAGCTTGAGCATTCGCTGCCTTCTGCCCTCCATCAACCATCCATCAGCATAAAGCTTGCAAATTGTTACAACCAGTTTCGAATTTGAATTGCATTCTTTGACAAAAATGCTTGTATTTCAGTAGTGCATTCGTCCTGCTTTTTGCGCATTTTATTCATTCGAGTTGAATGCAAGCATGTTAATTAAACCGAGTAATTAAGCTGATTAACCAAACTCAAAGCAGTCATCTTCTTTTTCTGCTACTGCTGCTGAATGTCAAAAGGACATCAAAAGCATGAATGCTTTAAAAATAGAATTTTTGGAGTCACGAAAGGGAAGTATATGTCGTTTGTGAAGTGAATATGTTAAAATTATTTAACTGAAATATTGAATTAATTACAAAAAAAAATAAGGTCAAATGTAAAAGGAATAAAATCTTTAGTAGCTTTTACTATGTCAACTTTAAGAAGGTACAGAGTAGCTCTTAGTCGTTAGCTTTCGTTTGCCATTGCTTAATACTTTAATACTCTTTTTATGCCATGTTTCCAATGGAAATTTGTTAAGAGAGTACCAAAAGAATTTGCAAATGAATGTAATGGGGATTTTATTTTAAACGCTTCAACCACAATGTAACATATTAACTCGGGTAGCTTTATTTTATTTAATTTTTTTTTCTACAGAATTTTTAAAAGCATAAATTACTTAATTTCACTCCATTTAATAAATAGTTTGTAAAAATCCAGGATAATAAGTTTCTTAAATATCAACCATTACAATTAGAATATTAATTATACGTTCCAATGCCACATTCCAGCACATTTCAAAGACAACTTATTTGTCAGCTTCTTTCAGCTTTGACCCACTGTAATGGGCATCAGCTGCTTTGCCTCAAATGACGCTGCCAATTATTTTTAATGTTGTATTTGTTGTTGTTGTTGTTGTTGTTGCTGCTGTCTTGACTGTGGCCCAAAGTATGTGGTTTCGCTTTACCTATTGTTTGCCTTTAAAATTGGAGCAACGTTACGTATACGTGATACGTAAGAACATTTATAAATACGCCTAACAAACAAGCAGACTGACTCTAACTCTGACTCTGTCTCGTATACATATTGATGTGCAGCTAATGCGACCCCAGAGAATGACCAGGCAACAGCAGGAAGAGCAGGAGCAGGATTCAAGCTGGAAGCCAACGGCGCTAACGAGCTGTGCCTTGGAGAGGCGGGAGCCGCTTGGTTGCAATTGTTGCCCAAGCTGAATGCCAAAGCAAATAGCAGCAGAGGGACGTGGTTAGATGGCGGGGGGAGGACAGAGGTGCTGTGCTGTTCCTGTTCCCGGCTCTGGGCAGCTGAAAACTAAATGGAAATGCACAAAAAGCAATGGAAAAAATTCACCAGAAATACACACAATGAAACAAGAACAACAATAACAACAACAACAACAACAACAACAGAAGCAAGAACAACAACAATGAACAGCAAGCCAAATCACAAAATCCGATTTGCATGGATTTGTTGGTTTCTTTTGTTGGCATTGGATCCTTGCCGCCAATGTTCGCTGCCCCGCCAATGTTGTTGCTATTATCCTGCATACCATTCATATTGTTGTTGTTGCTAATGCTGCTGTTGTTGACTTTGTTATTTTTTCTTAATGTCAGCTCAATAAAAAGTGCTGCCATCGTTTTCTATTCTGCACTTCGTTTGTGTTTCTGTTTCAGTTTTTTTATTATTATTTTTATTTGTTTGCTTGTGTTTTGTAGGGTTTGTTGTTGCTTCTACTAAATTGTGTTTTCCCTGTTCATTCATTCGTTGGTTTGAGTTTTGCACCTCACACTACGTTTCTGAATTTGCCCCACTTGCCACACTTGCCATCGCTTGTCTGCCCCTTTGGGTGCTACAGAATTTTTCAGTGATTTTACATGTAAGCATCCTTGTGAGCTGTGGCATGTCCGCAATTGAGGCAGCCAATGCCCCCCGCCCCCGATGCCAGTTGCCACTTGCAACTTGCCACTCGCCATGTTGAATGCTGTTTTTCATTTATCTCTTTTTCCTTCCGTTTTATTTTACAATATATGTTTACTGGTTGATTTTTTATACGACTCTGTCTCTCTGTCTGTCCGTCTGTCTGACAGTCTGCTGCCCCCGAGCCATGAAGCCAGCGTCAACGAAGTTGTCATTTTCGACTGCTACATGCTACTATACATGGTGCATGCCACATGCCACCAGAAATCGCACACACAGATCTCCACTCTTGCCAATTGTTCGATTTCATTGCACATTGTTGCGCATTTTTCAGCTAAACTCTCCTGTGTCTTCCGTATGTGTGTGTTCGTGTGTGTGTGTGTGTGTGTGTGTGTATGTGCCTTACAAGAGTTTCTCATGTACAATAACGTAATCTACATAATTCTCTTTTTCAGTTTGATTTTTCTCATGTTCCTCATGTCAACATTTCCCACAATGTTTTACCCCGCAGCTCCCTCTCTTTTCTTCTGACCAGCCAACATTTGACTTTGGATTTGAACACGCCACCCTCGTTCCCCATTCCCCGCTAACATTTTGGCTGTGTTGTTATACCCTGTGCCCATTAAAAATAAAAATAGCTCAAACGGGTTTAGTTAGTTTTATTAGATTTTGTCTGTTTTAGGTTCCTTTCCTACTACAATTGAATGGCAAAATACTAAAAATGTATTTATTGTTAACTCAAGATCATCATTTTATAGGTTCTTTCAGTTCAATCAGTTAAGACAAACTATTCTATCAAGTGCAGGATATCTGCCAGTCGAGTACTCTTCACCTTACACACCCTCATTGTAGTTGTTCATTGTGTTCTTGGTTTTGCCCGCCGGTAATTCACTTCACTCCACTTGTTGCTTGTTATCATTGCCGCCAAGTGGCAGCCGCAGCATAACCACAACTTGTGCCCCATCCAAACCCAAACACACACACAAATACACCCACAGACATTCCCGAAAAAAAAAAAACAAGCAGAAGAGTCCGACACACATGTCCCACCTTGCAGCATGTGTTTGCCTTCCGGCTGCAGCCTGTGTCTACATTCAAGTGGGACTCCAAGCTGGAGTCCGAGCTGAAGTTGCCTGTTCTCTGGTTCTCTGGTTCTCTGGGCCCTTTTCAATGAGTTAATGCGTGTGTTTTGATTGCTGTGGCTGCTGCCAAGCATCTGGAACTGGCTGCACATGCTCTGGGCTTTTGTTAGCAGGCCATCGCATTATTATGCACAGATCTCGTCGCATTTTGTTCAAAAATGAGTGCTCCACTCGGCAACCAGCTCCAGGCTCCGGCTTGGTTCGGTTTTGCTACGGTTTGGTTCTGGTTTGGTATCAACGTGAACAAACTGCAAGCAGGACGTTTAACAATGCTTCGTCTAGGAGCAGGAGCTGCACGATAACGTAACCATAATCCATCATAAGTTGAACCATACAACCCGACCCCACACCACCGCCCTTGACCAGCTCATTTACGGCTCGTGGCAGCCACTGGCAACCACGACCAATTCCGGGCAGGCTTTTGTTAATAGCCTTATTTCACATATGTGAGTAGGTACACTCAGAAAGTAAACTTCAAAGCTTAATAATCAAATTGGGCATATTTATGACAAAAGTTCAAATTTTAATAAACTATTTTTGAACAACAGTTTTAACATATTTTTTTTTTTTTTTTTTTAGTGTATGTTAGTTTGTGTGTGAGCCAATTGTTGAATGAAAATCCATTTCATTTTTACATGTTGGCCACAATTAGTGCACATCCAGCAGCGTTTACTTAGCTGCAAGTTTCCCTGCCCCCTCAACCCTTTCCCTCACTCTGTCCCTTAGTTACCCGCAGGTCATTCAGCTGACTTTCTGCCTGCCTGTCAAGCGTTTGCTACACATTTTTTTTTACCATGCCATGCATGCAACATCCTTGTTGTCCACTTTCTATCCCTCCTTTTCTCTCTCTCGGTTGTCGTCGTGGCCTGCTTGTCTGTATGTGGACGTTGTCAGGCAGCTGCCAGCTGAAGTGGCATTACGTTGCTTTTGCTTTTGCCTTTACTTGCTGGCCATTTCGCTGCTTGGGCTTAAGTTCCTTTAGATTATTGCCGCTGCACAGGATTTGCTACGCTTTAATTTGCCTGCATTCCGGCTTCCAAGTTGAAGTCGTGAGCTCTCCACTTTCCACTTTCCGCTTCAACTCAACTTCTCTTTGGTGCAAATGGCTCAATTTAGCGGCTTTCAAAATTGCAGACTTGCCCCAAATAAGTAAGTATAAACAAAGTGCAACAATTTTCTAATTACATTGTGTGTGCGTGTTGCATTCTCCAAACGTGTGTGTGTATGTGTGTAAGTATGCGTGCGTTGCAACGGTGCACGCAATCAAAATGGTGACGCCTCCCTCACTGCCCCTTTTGAGGAGCGCAAAACTTGCGCATTAAATTAATTAAAAAATAAATAAAGAAAATGCAAAGAGTAAATAAAAAGCGCATGGGACAGTGGGTATGGGGCAGCGCGGCTCATAAGGAGTTAAGGATCGTGTCGTGGCCAAAAACTGCAAATTAAGAAAATGCAGCACACGACAAAATCGAATAAACAGCAAACCCCAACAAGCGAAAAGTGAGAAAGAAAGAGAGAGAGAAGAGACAGAGAGTGTAAGCTGAGCCCAACCGGGCGCAGAGTGCATGCAACTGCAAATTGAAACGATGTCAGAGCGTGCCACGCAAAGCGGCAAGTATATTTCGCTTCTCCGTCACCGCTTCCCACCACTCCAGTACTGGCAAGCACGTGAGGTCAGGTCGCTCGTTCATTAATCAAAACAATTAACGAGGCCGCATTTGGGCGACGTTTCCGTTTTTTGTGAAGTGCCCGCACGTACGCCGGAACGAAAAAAAACCAACTGCGAGTGTTTTAGTCGCGAATAAACGACTAGAATTTACTGTGTCCTCAGTCCAAGCTAACATACATAAGCGCTTAAATCTACACATAAGCCTAACTCCTTGCAATTAGGTAAACCTAAAGTATATTATTCCTAAACTATGAGTATAATACATTATGGAGCTGAATCTGTTATATTTTATAGAAATACCAAACTTTATGTTAAGTTTCTTATATGTTTTTAACATATAAAAGAAAAGGCTATAACGCATAGCATACTTTTTTGCTCATTGAATACTATTTTTGACAAACGTCATTGCAGCGCACAAAAACTGCATTTGCTGATACAGTTTGAGGTTTTAAATAAGATTTTCATTTACGGCACAGATCGATTTGAAAGAAGACCTGTAACCTAAAAAGAAATAGTGTCGTTTTTAGCCAATCTTGATATCATGTCAAGCAATTATATAACAAACTCGAACCTTACACAATTCCCACCGACTATGTGCAGCATGGTAAAGGGTATAACACAAAAATCAACAACATAGGAAATAATGAGGAGACTTATTAAGCAAGGCGACGCCCTAAATCGTTATGAGGCTGAGTCTGCAGCTGGGAGTTGGGATATATGTATTTGTGAAGGAGAGAGCGTGAGAGTGAGCGAGAAGGAAGCTCTCGAAAAACCATAACAATAAGCAATTTGTCAAGCACATTGACCACATCCAGTCAGTCGGATTCCGGATGAGGCGACGCGTCGCCACGCGGTGCCACTTATGCCAGGAAAACATAAATTTTGTGCCAAGCAGCAATAGCAGCTATAGCTTTAGCAATATGGAGCTGAAGTGCTGCCATTTTGGAATGGCTGTGGCACATTCCGAGCGTGAAGCGCACCCACGACGACAATTTTGGTAAAGCCATCGACGGGAAGGGGGGGTCTCCTGGCTGTCTCCTGGCCGACTGCGCATGAGTAATGGCCGCCTGTCAGCTTGTAACTCCTTTTTTTTCTATTTGCCCGCCCCCCGTACCCCTTCACTTATGGATGACGGCACCGGCTTATGAGCTCTGAAAAGAATGACGCAAACAATGAGTTGCTTTGATTTTCACGCACAAAAACGAAACACACAAAGGGAAACTGGCTTCATACATATATGACATAGGTGTCACTTTCTCTCCCTGTCTCCCGCACTCATAATGCTTTTTGAATTCTGAATGCAACTAGGCAACAGATTGAATGCTGACAACTACATTTGAGCCCACGCAGGCTGCACTCACAGCTGGGCGTCCTTATGTCAAAAAAATCATTTAAAACTTGACTTTTATCCTTTTTACTTTTTGTGTGTGTGTGTTTGTGTATGCAAAATTCATTTGGCAATTTATTTATTTTATGTTCACTTCAACTGATAGTATCAACATGTGCCTCAAGCTGTGCTATGCCACAAAAAAATATTTGTGTGTATTTATTTATTTTTAAATACTGAATCTGTTAGAAATACTTTGGGATGCATTCGAAATCAAAGCTTTTCTGCTCTTTTAATTAAAAAAAAAAATAGTAAATTTAGTTTTGTTTACTTTAGACTCAAAAACATATACTAAAATATTGAATCTTTGACAATTAATTAACTACACTTCAATATCTAACTAATAGCCAATCCAAAATCAACTTTACTACTGAAGCAGATCAACAAACAATTAAATAAATAATTATCTCATATCCGGAAAGCCATTCTTTTGCATGATTTAACCAAATTTATGGGCAACGGAAAAGAAAAACAATTCCAGTGAACTTAAAATGTGTCGTGCTTCAGATCTGATTTCGTTGCCTTCCCTTTACTCAGGTCCTTTGCCCATCCTGATTGCAGCTGATAATCAAAGGGAGCAACAACAGACAACAGCATTGTTTGTGTCCCTGTCCCTGTCCATGTCCGTGTCCTGGTGGTCCTGTTGTCCTTTCGATGTCCGCTTCGTTTATGCAACAATTAAAATTCGCAGTGAGCGTGATTGTAAATTAAAAAGATTAAAGCAAAAAAATTTAAATGTATACATATGAGACATGTGTGTGCGGTTTACGTGTTTGGCTCCCTTTTGACTGCATCGGCCTCTCAAATTTACAGGTGCAGAATTTAACACGACTATGTTATACCCATACTAAAAGGTATAAAGTAACACAATACACATTGCATGTTCTTTTCATTTAACATCTGGTTTAGCTTCTTGACTTGTTGGAGGTTGATTTAAAATTTCGTGTTATAAATCTAATTTTTTCTATGTTTAGAAAATCAGCTTGATGCCTTAGTCCATCAATCAATTTTATTAACAAAATAATAAATTTTGATTTATTTTATTTTTAATTGTGCTTATTGTAAAGTATCTACCCTATGTTAAAATGGTTTTAAAGCCCGATAGAGGCTTCATATGAAATATGCACAAAATTTAATTTATGATTTCCGTTGATAAATGCACACAGCCCCAAAACTCTCAGCGCTGTTATTTAATAATAATAAAAAAAAGTTTAAAAAAATAAAAACACGTAAGAAAGCGTAAGAAAAAATTGATCAACTAGGAGATGCCCCTTGGCTAGAACTCAAGCTCTTTAATATAAATATTATTTCCGTCAAATCTTAGAGTGCTTAAAGAAAGAAAAAAGCTTTATAGAAACTCTTTTGCAGTGACTTATACTTTATAGTTGTATAACTTTGTCATGCTCTTTTTTATTGGATTGTTGTTTAATGGGTATAAAAAGTGGAAAACGCAATCTTATCGGAAAATATGCAACCTGATGGCCTGCTTTTCCGTTGTTCGTTCCATATATATACATATATATCACTGATTCGCCTTGCAGCAGCTGTTGCTGTGATTGTTGTTGTTGGTGTACTGGTGTTGCTGGTGTTGTTGTTGCGGATGTTGCACTCAGAGTGCAGCCTTGACACCTGCCCGCTAAGAGCAAACTTTGCAATTAACTGCACCAATGCAGCTGGCAACTTTGTCCTCAACTGGCACTTAGTTGCCCTTTGGCCAATGTAGCGAAGATTCCTTGCTTCTGCTTCTGGTCCTTTTTCGCGATTCGACTTGAAGCTTCTTTAAGTTTAATTATTTTTCAAAAAATGCGAAATACGAAAATTGCATTTGGACGTTCAGAGCGAGAAAGAGAGAGAGTCTGTCTCCTATTTTATTTACACAGCGCGCCATCCAATCTCAGCTAGCAGCCTTGTAAATCAGTCAGACCAAAGTGAAGTGCCATGTTGTGAACGGGAAGGGGATGGTGTAGGGGAGGTGTGCAAGTCGCGTGCTAAGGTAAGGGTAAGCTTGTTGCCGTTGCCGTTGCCGTTGCCATTGCCGTTACTCTCCGGCTTCGGCCAGCATATTTGTTTTGTTGTAAATCACAAGCAGCACAAGCAGAAGAAGAAGAAGTAGCAGAACGTAAATGTTGGAACGTTGGCTGTGTTGCAAGCACCACTGCAGCACCGCTGCACCACTACACATGCCACTTTACACCCAGCGCAAACACGATTTTCATTTGTATTGCATACCAGAGAGGGGTGGAGACGAATTGTAGGGAAGGTTCGCGTTATTTATGCACACCCACACGCCAAAAACGCCTCCTCTAGCTGCCGTAGGGGGTTTGAGGGGGCTGGATTGCTTTTACTTTTGCTGCTTTACTGTTGCTTTCTTCTTCTACTTCGTTTTGCTGCTGTTGCTGTTGCTGTTGCCATACATATATTTTTTTTTCTCTGTTTTCTTTTTGGCTGCTGCTGCTGTTGCTGTTTAACAAAGCGCATAAATTCGCTCGCAACTGTTGTCCTCAGGGGGCTGCACACTGACCCAGCGAACATACCCCCCTCCGTGCAACCGCCCCCCCCTCAATACCCTTTTTGCAAAGTGTTCGTTTCGGCTTGCTGCGCTTTCTCTCATCTGCCTTTCGTCTGTTTTTCGTTTACTTTTCTCTCACTCTTGCACTGGTTATTTTTTGTTTGTTTGTTTGTTTGTTTTCGAGCTGGTCAAAACGATTTTGCCTTGGCTCCCTTGGCTATCCTGCTGTCCCACCCGCCCCCCTTTCCACTTCGCTGCTGCTGTAAGCATATGCAAAATGTTATATTTTGCGCCCTTATCTGGGCAGCTAGCGACAAGCAAACCCAAACCCCACAGAAGAGTGTGCAACCCCGCGGTAAATATAATAAAAAGTAACGCTTGCAACTTAATCTCTGACAGCTCGTTACCCGTTTGCATGAGCACAATATTCATGAGCTGCTAAGCTCAAGTTACACTCACTTGCCCGGCAATACACCCCGCACACCCACCCCTCCATCCTTTCTTTACAATTGTTTCACCTGACGCTTTAAAGTAACAGTGAAAAATATATTTATGCATTTTTTGTTTGTTACAGCTTTTGTTTCATAACTTTGACATTTCGATTGAATTACCAAGTGTGGTCTGTATGAGTGTTCAAGTGAGTGGGTGTGTGTATGCTTCTGTGTGTGTGTGGCATGTAATATTATGTATATACAATTACGTTAGCTGACCGCGCCAAGGGCTCAAATGTGGCCGATAAGCGAACTTCAGTTAAGTCCAACACGCTGATAAGCAGCTGCCACACACGCATACCAACACACCCACACTCACACAATTAGCTGGGACTAATGCCCATAACAGCCAAAGTGAGCCACACATATATACATTAAGCATTCATTGGTCAGCTGGGACTACTCGCAATTGTTGTTGTTGTTGTTGTTGTTAGCAGCTGCGTGCTGCCAAAACCAAATGAGCAATTGACTTGCTTGCCACACCCACCCAACACACACTCACATACACACACGCTGCCACAGTGGCATTATCTTTGCGTTTTAATGTGTCGGTTTATAAATAAATGGCGATTGCATACATAAATTATGCATTTTAATTTACATTTATTTACACAATTTTCAAGTCGATTCGCATCGCAGCTCATTTTACCATTTTTCCCGCTTCCTCCCCGCTCTCTTCCCGCTCCACAAATTGATTTATTGTTTGTTTTTCGCTGCCAGGCAGCCGACATTAAATAATTGTCCATTTATATGATTTAATTTGTGGCCAAGGGCAGCCAGGCGGCAAAACTGTGCCACGCGCATTGACTAATTGCAAAATACTTGCCCCGGAATGGACAAGCGCATCTGCCACACAGAACCTCCTTTCCATTTGAACCCTTCCCGCTGCCCAGCTCCATATTGAGGTTAGTAGGCTAGCAGTGTTGTTCAGTTTGGGTCAAATAACGCACCGGAAATCAACCAAAACCAGAGAGAGACACACACACACACACACAGGGATGCAACATGGATGAGGGGGAGAGTTGGAGCAAGGATTGCCATACGGCTATATAAATAGATGATGAATGTATGTGACCACACTGGCATATCCGTAGCTTTCTCTCCTCTCACACTGTTTGTATATTTATACAGCTTACCCCAAAACGACACATGTGCTACACGTAGGTGTGTCTCGGTGTGTGTATCGGTGTGTGTGTCTTGGTTAAGCGTTATAAATTATGTCAAATTTAATTTGAAATCTTGTTGAAATTGCCACATGTTTGGTTTCAATTTACCCTGTACTGGACACATCGCATCCAAAGCTATACAACAGGTCTTTACACTTCAAAACTGACTCAATGAAATTGCAGTTATTTAATATATGTTCGTACATTTGTATATGTATTTAGTTTCCAATTAATTTGCAATGAAATCGCATCATTTGCAAGACGATTTTCTGTCTGCACACAACTTTCCTGTTTATCTCTGATGAGACGTTAAGATTTGTTAGACAGTTTGAATTAAAGTAGACTTTGGCAAGCAGAAATTTAAATTCATTTAAAGGCATGGCAAATGCTCGACTTTATGTTTGACAAGCAAATAAAATTAATCAAAGACAAAGAAAACTGAATTCGTTTAAAATTGAATGCAGATTTGTCAACTGCTTGATTTTTGTTTGGTTTTTCTTTATAGATTTTATTATATATTTATTTAATTCAAAGCCAAAATGTTTTTGTTGTTTGTTTATCACAGCTTTTAATAGTTAAGCCATAAACTATAGTTAAAAGCTATTAATTAAATACAACCGTAATAGATTTTAACAGATTAGATTAAATTATGCATTAAAAAGTGTCTATCGCGCTAATTGAAAGTAATTATGCAAGAGTTAATCTTTCAAATTTTTAATGATGCGATTTTAATTTTTAATTTATATGTTTTTTTAATTATTTTCTTAATACCCGTTTTTACTTTCACAATTAAAACAGAGCTTTTAATGAATTGTGTGAATATCTTAACAAATAAAACAGTATCACAGAGTCGTTCAAGCTCCTTACCTCACATTCAGATTCTCGGAATCCGTAATTGTTTTAGTGCATATTTGAATGACGAGCAAGCCGTTTGGTCAACGTTGACCTGGTTGTAGACAAAGCATTTAAGAAGCATTTAGCGTTAGATCTCAGATGAGACTGCAACTTATCCTGGAAGCTGCGCTCAATGGTGCGATGTGTGTGTGCGCAAGGGGTAAAGAAAAGAAATGAAGCAAGCTCAAGTGCGCTGCCGTAGCGTCAACTGACGAAAGCCGATCCAAGTAAATGGCCAGTGAAGTCTACAAAATTACTTATAAGTAGAAAGTTGAACAAGTTTTTGCTCTTTCATTCTTTTGGTTCATATTATTTTTATCTTATTTTATTTTTTTGTTTGCTTTTTTGTTTTTGTGCTGCCGCTGCGGCTGCTGCACATGTAAGACATTTTGAGCTATGACAGCAAAGGCAAAAGTCGTTAAAACTTTATGAAAGTCAAACAGCAGAGACGCAAAAATAATAAAACAGAAAAAACAAGTCGAAAAAAATGATGGAAATAACTAAGGGCAACGAAACGTGGCGGCTGAACCGTCGGATGCGCTGGTCAACTGCCATAACTACCATCCACTTCCAACTTATCCAACTATCCACCCTGATTATGTTTCTATACCCTATGGAGAAGGGTATAGCTCTTTTTGTCAGTTGAAAGATACACATAAACGCTAAAACAATATAAATTCAAGGATATAGAAATGTTTGACTTCAGTGTCTTTGAAGGATTGCAAAAAAAAAGTTTTCATGGCAGACTTTTTCGGTCAGTAATTAATATTTAACATTTGGAAGCACATTTAGAATTCGCTACTGTTATTTAACTTTATTTTTGCCTCTAGTTGTTTTTTATCTTTTCTTTTTGTTGTTGCTGTTTGTTGTGCAGTGTCTTTGGTTGCTTTGGTTTGTTGTGCACTATTTGGTTTTTGCTTTGCATTTTGCAATTTTTTATACAGCGCCATAAATGCTGCCAATGGCGGCCAACCACCGCAGCTAACAACAATGACGTCCGCCCCACTTTACCCCCTTACCTCCCCCACTCCCCGCTCGCTTACCACTTTTCGTTGCCCGCATCACATGCTCCATCTTGGTCTGCCACGCCTGTCAAGCGCTTTTTCCGCTTGCAAAATGATTTGATGGCGTCGCATCCGCTCCAAGTGCTGAGTGTATACTGTATAGTGTATTGAGTGGGCGCAAGGGGGGGCCAGCAAGGATCTCAGTTCCGCGCTGTTTGCGCTGCATAAGATAATCTTTCATATTGCTACATTCTTTTTTGTTCTTGTTGTTTTGCATTATGCGACAGTTGCGCCCAGTTGCGATGAGCTAGCAGTTCGAGTCCCTGGTCCGGGTCCGGGTCCGAGTCGGGAGCAGCAGCCTTAAACCCAACGTTATCAATTTAATGTAAAGTTTTGTATTTAACTTTCCACTTTTCTTTTCTCGCTCTCTTTCTATCTCTGCTGGTCACCTGACTTTGAATTGGGGACTGCCACGCCTTAGTGCCTCCACCCATTTTAATTTTAACTGTCAAAGCCGAGCGTTGAAATCATAAATTTTACTAAGCGCAACCAGGCGGCCATTTTGGAAAATTGACCCAAACTTCAGGACCTCTGCCGCCTCTCAGTTCTATTAGCGCAGTTTAATAAAAAAGTTTCCGGCCCGGTCACTTAAGTGCCCTCGTCGAGTGGGTGAGAAAAAAAATACCCAAAGCCGGAGCCAAGTGCCTTCAAGAGAGAGAGAACAGAATACCAAGAAAACCAGAGACAAGAGGCTTGTGGTTAATATACAAGTATATAATGCAGATATATACCTATACCATATACAATACTATATATGCTTATATAGGTGCGTACAAATATGCTTGCTAAACTTTTTTAATGCTCTGCCACAGCAGCAGCAGCAGCAGCCGCAGCAGCCATTTTATGATGTGCTCTTTCTTTCCTTTTTTTTTTGTTGTATTTGGTTTTTGGGCTTTTTCCGTTCATTTTGGGTATGGGTGGGTCTGTGCTTCTAATAAAGTCATCATAATAACTTCATCATTATTGGCGCATAAAACAAAATTTATTTATGTTCCGCTTTTATGCATTAAGCAAGAAAAAGTACAAAGTGAAAGACAAAATAAATGCTTTTATGTGCCCAGAAACTGCCCCCCAACAAGCTTATCAAGGGGCCAAACATCTTCGACATCTCCACCCACCTTAACCATTCACCCACCTTCCATGTCCAGCAGCCTATCACTCGTATGTATAGATTTGATGGGTGATAGGGGGCTGAGCATTTTTATGCGTTTACGCATTTAATGAACTATGATGAGGGTTCGAGGACTGAGAATACGAAATGGTTTCTGGTTAACTTTACGTTTGATTCCCATGGCAGCCAGAAATCAGCACCCTTTTCCGATTTTTATTGAACTTTTTTATTAACTTGCGCATCAGACGCAATTTATTACCATTTATTATTAAGAGGGTTTGAGCCACTCATAATTTTTAAATATTTTTTAAATATTTCAACAGCTTTCGGGGCAGCTTTTCTTCTTCCCTTATTTTGTTGGTTTATTTATGCGTATTTTCTTATAACGAACACATGTGAGAGAGGTGCGGAGAGAGGGGAAGAGAGGAAGTAAGACAGGAGCTCTGTCAAATAAATTGCAAAACGAGATGCCAACAACAGTAGCAACAAATGAAACAAAAGATGGTAGCAAAGAGATTGAAAGAAGAGCTAAAATAGCAGATATCCTGTAAGTAATCTTTAGTTAGAAGTCGATTTTTATCGATATCTGTAATCTAGCTATGTTATAGGTAAGAAAATCAATTATACTTTTTACAACGATAACTTTTATCTAAAATTATATGATACTTAATGTTATAACCGGCAAGATTCGCTTTAAATATAAAAGTTCAAGGTCGATATTTATCGATCAATTCCAAATTGAGTAACTACCTACAACTATCCAAGCTGATGAGAACTATATAAGCCTAATTGGCTGTGAACTGCCTTCTTTTGCTTGTAACAATATTAGCCTCAACTTCTTTATACCCCTTATTTGAGCCCATTTTGGCTGGGTATGAAAACGCCCCAACAAGACAAACTTAACTAACTGTAAAATTTCTTATTGTGATTGCGTTTGTCATTGCATTAGTTTACAACTCTGCACACAGGTACCCACTGTGACACACACACAGCTCTACAAAGCTCTACACACCCCCTTCACACACACACACGCATATGTCACGGTAACTTTTGTGCCATTGTTCACAGCGCGAACATCTGAAAATCTAAGTTATGAAAATCTGTGCGAAAATGCTCGCTGCTCTCTCTCTCTCTCTCTCTCAGTCATTCCCTCTTTTTCTCTTTTGCACGGTTGGTAGCTAAAGCGCATTGAACTGTGCAAATTGCGAGCAATTTAATTTTTACTCCCCTTTTTTGTAGTTTTTTTTCAACTGCTTATTTCATTTAAGAAATCAGCTGGTAGCCATGCCCCCGCCCTCTTCAGCTAGCGAGAAAACTTTGCGTAGTAATACCAAAAAGTGCTCGCAGCACATTTTCCGAGTGCAAACTTTATATTAGAGTTGAAGTGCCAGAAACACCCACTCACACACACACACACACACACACATTGAAAGAAATAGATATACATATGTACTGGGCAAATAAGTAGAAAAGTGTAAGTACGTGGCTTGGCTTGCGTTTTTCCTCCTATTCGGGGTCGAGTTCAGAGTCGCGTTATTTATGAGTTGCTTACGTTATAAGGAACTGCAGTAGAATCAGAATCTGAACAGAAAGAAGCAGAAGAAGTAACTACAACAGAGAAGTAGCAGTTGCACAAAGGCATTGACAATGCGTATAAATACGTAGCGTCCTTTCAAGCAACGCGAGTCGTCGTCCTTTTGGGACAAAGTTCATGCAACTCTCAACTCGCCAGCTACTCCCTAGCAACCCGCACTTGCAACTTGTGCTGGGATTTTTGCGTATTTTCATGTAATTTGAAAAATATCTCGTAAGCAGTCGCAAACGCATCGCTTACAAAAATAGCTTGCGACAATTGCTGCTGGCGAGGGGTAGTGAAAGAGGAGGGTTGAGTGAAAGCACAAAAGACAGTCTCCAACTACTACACTTCATTCAGTCACGAGCCACCTGTTCAAATACACATGTATCTCTCTGCTTTTACCTTTGAGAATGAGATGCAATTCTTTGCAAAACTATTTTGTGAATACACTCGGAAAAAAAAACAGAATTTTCTGTATAAGAAACTTGTAGCAAAATCATTTCTACATGGATAATCTTTTGTAGGAAAACTTAAAAGAGATTTGTGAATAGCCTCAAAAGTAGGCTTTGTATATAGTAAATATTTCTAAGTGCACTCAACTCTTTTATTTTTCTCTCCTTCTCTTTGTGCATTATGTTGCAGCTCCGTTCACACGCATCTTTTGCGTGCTGCGCTAAATTAATACACTTGCCACTTTTGCAACAAAACAAATGCCAACCTTTTTTTTAATTATCGCCCCACGAACACACAGAAATCGTTCCTCTTTATCCTCCTCCTCCGCTTTAACTGTTTGCATTTGCCTGCAGGATGGCGCCAATTTAATTGCATAATTTCAGATTTATTATTAATTCAACTGGTTCCCAGTTGGTTACCAGCAGTTTACCAGAAATCGTTGTTTGTTGTTGTTGTTATTAAACGCAAAGCGTTTGCAAATCTCATATTCGCTTGAAGCGAGCTGCGAACAAGTCAATAAAAATAAAAATAAATGCAAAAAAATATATATAAATATAATTTTGCAAATTGCGCGCACTTAATGAGTTTCATAAATGAGTGCACATCGTTGTTGTTCTTTTCTCTGTTTCTCATTTTTTTTTTTTTAATTAATGCAAAAGCGTACCTCCCAGACACAAACACACACAAAACCATAACACACACATATTCACATGTATTTCAATAAAAAAAAAATGTTAATTCTCTATTATCGTTAGCTGACTTTCAGTGCAACTGAGATTTTATTTAATTAGCAGCTTTTTTGCGGACATTTTGTTGGCGGATTAACAACGAAGCGAAAAAACAACATAAAAAGGAATGTGAGAGACATACCAGAAAAAATATAGACTAAGAGGTAGATGTAGAAAACCGAACAGAGTAAAAAAAATACTAAAAGAGTCAAGTTAAGTTGCCCACATTCATATATCCTCCCTTATCAAACACATGCATATCTCCAACTGAAGAAACCTTAGCCGATTTTACAAGATAAGCAAGCGTATATCTCTTGTGGCTATATACAAAGAACTTCCGTTGGAGACGGCGCCCTTTTCAAACTTCCAAGGCGCGTTATGTGGCAAAGGTTGCAAAATCAAAACTAATTTAATCATGTTAATATAATTACAAAAATTAAGCCGTAATCATCGCACACACACACACACACACTTACTCACCCACATGAAAAGACAGGTAGCTAGCACCTGGCAGCAGCAGCGGCAAAAGCAACAAACGCAGAGTAAAACGACCCAAATTATTTTTAATTCCCCGCTGGATAAGCGTACACGAAATGAGCAGGAGACGTTCAGGATACAGCAGCCTTAACGCTCACTGCTGTTCCTGCTTCCGACACCCCTTCACCTCACTCGGCCCCAGCCTCCCCCCTCCTGCCACTGCAATTTATTCCAAGCGCCCGGCAACGCGTCGCGTGCTGCGCATATTAACAAAATGATTATGAAATTCATAATTACAGCTCCGAGTTCTTGTGTGCCTGTGTGTGTGAGTGTGTGTGTGAGTGTGCTGAGTCCATTGTGTATTGTAAAATGCGTCAACACATTTGCCAGCCGACGCCTACAATACACCCCGTCTCGCTGCCTGTTTCAGTTCCCAGCAGATCTGGCTTTTGGGGCCACATGGCGCATACGCAATTTTCAATGCTGCTCAAATATTTGACGCTTACGGCACGTGATTAAATTAAATGCGCTGCCAAGCATTGCGACACAACTAATTAAAAACGACCAACGATTCGACACAACACATACTACCCATCGCCCACTTCCGCCCCCTCTCCTAGTCCCAGCTCTTCTTCTTCAGCAATCAGTATCAATCGATACGAATTTTTCGTGCCAAATCCTAATCAAATTTCAGGCCAATGACCAATTGAACTGCACATATGTGTGTACGTGTGTGTATGTGTGTGTAATAAACTCCCCTTCGGATTGAGCCGCATAATGCGGTTATTGTCTCTGGCATTCCATTCCCACACTCACACACATATATATTTATAGCAATATATGCTCGTTTGGGGCTTAGATACTTAATCCAATAAATTGCAATCGAGCTGAGCTTGGCGCATTATGCGCTGTTAACCTGTGTCGAGGGGGCCTTTTTGGCTAAATCAAATGCACTTAACTAAATGCTGCCTGCGCTTAAATGTAGGCAACAAAAAACAAACAGCAAACGAAAACAAACGCAAAACAAGTCAAAAACATAAAATTGTGCTGAAGTCAAATTGTTTTAAAAGGGCGTCGCTCCCTTTGGGTCGGCCTCAATGCTCAGCATATATATATTTTAAGTTAATTGAAATGCGGCCGAATTGTAGAAAGTAAAGAAAATGTGGGTAATCCTAGGAAGTCGAAGATGAAATACTCTAGTGGATAGATTTATTGATAAGATATTATAATGACTTATTATCACTTTCATTAAAACTAAATAATGAAGAAATTCGAAACAAGGTTGGGGAACTTTGAATACTTAAACTTAAACGCAAACTTACTTCTGTTTTATATTTTTGAAAAGAAACCACATAATTTTCCTTGCAAATATGTATATAATTTATGACAACTTAAACATGTTTTAAGCCGATGAGGTCGTTTTCAAACCAATATACTTAATTTTGACAAATAAATCATTTCATAAGTGTCCACTTCAATGCACTACACAATCCATAACAAACTTATAAGACCCTCTGCAAGGGTATGCAGGAAAAAAAGGTTTCACTTTGGGTTGCTATTTCAGTGTTTTTTCCCGGTTTACGGCTTAGGTCTCCAGCCTTGCTGTTGGCTTGCTCTTTTCTTGGATGATATTTATGATTGTGCGTAGGCATTTAACGGGGGCGCGGTGGCGGCGAACTTGTTGAATGACACACGTGTGTGTGTGTGGGTGTGTCTGTGTGTGTGTGTGTGTGTGTCTGTTTGGGGTTGAGATTGCAGGCGTTGGCCGTGCAATGCGCTTAAGCCTCATTTATTTTTCATGACTCGGCCAGCCAAAATTGTAATTTCATTAACAGCAAACAGTCAGACTGACTGACAGACTGAAAGACAGACACATAGCCAGACAGACAGCTGGACAGATCAGGTGAGGCTGGCAGGCAAACAGGCTGGCTAAAAATTGAAACACACTTGAAAAATGAAGTAGCCAGACCAAAAGCGAAACACATTCGGACTTCCACAAGCCTGCTAGCCAGCCTGCCTGCCAACAACAATTTTATGAATTTTTAAAATTGTTTGCTGCTTTTAGCGGCTGCAGCGCTGATTTCGCAGTCATGGGTCGAGAGCACCAGCTCGAGCTGGACGTGTGCGCCAAAGTAGACCCAAATGCCAGGCCACTTGTTACCTATTTTACGTGGCCACAAAGTGGTGGCTTCTTCTCTCCTAAGTTGTGTGTGTGAGACCCTGTGGCCAAGGTACTTAAGTTAAATGGCATATACTTGGCGCGGGTCTTACCTTACCTTACCTTACCTTAGCTGAGGACTCTGCACTTTAGCTTTGGCTGTTTTCAGTTCACAGTCGACATCAATTTAAATTGAATTTTCACTTACCACATTTTGGTATGCAGCGCAGCTGGCCAGCAATTTGTTGCCTGAATTAGCCTAATGTAAAATTAAAGCCAAACCAGCGAACAGCAAAGTTTGCAACTGACTGCTTTGCTGGAAAATCTTAATTGATTAGACGCCACATTTAATTAGCAGCTGAATATGACTTAAACCGAACCGCCTTTTCATTTTTCGTGGGGCGGTTTTTTTCGGTCGTATCACCAATTATGCTAATTAAAAGGTAGCAGCATTTAGCGGCAACAAAAAGTACACAAAACGTTCATCAATGCGCGCAAAATGCGATGACTATTTTTAGGGCCCAGACACAAAAGGGGTATGTTACTAAGGCTTAGTCGAGAAGGCAAACAAAAAAACAAGGCAGGAAAAGAGTAAGGGCTTACAATTGCCAGGCCAAGCGTAATTATCAGAATTTAACAGCGAAACGTTTTAGAGGGGTTCGGATTTGGTATTCTGCAATTGACAAATTAACATAAGAATTGAATTTTGGGCGTAGACAGAATTAAAGCTGGAAGGGATGAATTTTATTTTACTTTACTATCGATTTTATTTTGGCCTTCCTTCCGTCTACGCCCATGGCTGCCAGCTGAGTATAAGTCGCGTGTTAACGAACCTGTTGATGAGTCTCAAGCACAAATATTCAAATTTGACAGACTAGCAGATAGATAGGTGGGCGTAGCCTTGCATTGTCTGCTTAACGCTAGCTGCACTAATTCAATTAAATATTTGTCTTTGTAGTTGCAAAAAAAAAAAAAAAAAAAACACAGACTAAAACAAAGATAAAAACCCAAACGAGCGTATGACAAAGACAAGGAGGAACTAGGAAAACACAAAGACAAAAGCCTGCCAGTCTAAGGATAAACAGTCATCCAGCCAGTCGGCCAGGTCTGTAAGCTATAATGCAAATATTGTATAACGTAAGCACTATATAAGGCGCACGACGACAATATACATATATATATATATATAAAAGCGAGAGCGGCTCGTCCTGGGCGTGATCGTGGATGCTGCCTGTGCAGCTAGCAATAAATTTATTGCTTTTGGGAATTTTCCACTTGATGGCATTTAATGCGATTTAGTATTTAAATGAAGCAGCCCACGGCCAACAGCTACAGCTACACACACATAGAGCTACAAAGTTCCGGGCATCCACAGCACAACGAGAAGGACAACAAAGACGATAAACTCAGTGGAGCGCATTAAAATAATCTTAGCCAAGGCCAGTCATATATACACACACAATGTTCCCTACTCAAAAAATAAATATATTTGCTAACTAAGCTTCATAATTTCAGAAATGTCCGCTGTAATGAGCAGCATACCATTTTGCTTCGCTTAGCCTCAAGTCGGATCAAAATATCAATTCCACATAGCACACACACACACACACACATATGTTACATATAAGTATTTTTGTGTGTTTTGGTTCAGATTCCTTTTTTGCATTTTACTTAAAATCCCTTTCCCTTTCCAACTCTCACTGCTTGTCGAAGCGTTGTTAGCGCAAATAGCATTGAAAATAGTTGATTGAAAAATGCGCTTGCTGCATGGAAAATCGTCTCTTCCAACGGTCACACACGAGTGCAATGCCCCGCATTGACTGACAAGGCAATCTAAAATGCTTTTTACAGAACAGAACGTGTACTGCAACGAGGGTGGCTAATAAAGTCGACTAATGGAAGGCATATACTATAGTTATACAGAAGATAAAATATTGACTGCTGCCGGAAATATTACAACTAAACTCACTACTGAACTCTTTCAAAGCACTCTAGTTTTTTTTTTAGGATATTCAATTCTTCAATATTTAATCTACAAAGTTATTGTACAAAGAAACTTTAGTTTAAATAACTGCTGGCTTATCCTGCTGAATATGCTGCTAAATATCTTGCTGTAAATGATAGATAAAGTAGTTTTTGGTCAATCCATTGATGTGCCCTCGCTTGGCCATAAAATCTGTACCATAAAAAGAGCATTTAAATTTTAAAGGCGCTGTATATGCGCTTTAAAGGTGTCGTGTATTCATCTATAAAGCATATCCTTATGTCAAGTTACATTAACATTTTGTATTTTTGTAGCGCGAACATAATTAAACATTTCGTTTTTGTGTTTTGCTGTGATTTTTATTTGAGAAAATATTATTTTGAGCATGACAATATGTTAGTTAAATAAATAAATAAATAGTTGGCATAAATGGATGCGCACACAATAGTAGTTTAAAATAATAATAATATTTATAATAATTATAAAATTGAACGTAAATCTTGTACATATAATAAACGCAAAAGCGTTCAAACAATAATATAATTATACCTATAACTATTCTCATGTAGTATATTTTTCTATATCTATGCGTATGCAAATTTGCATTTATTCAATATAAATATGTACGAATTGCATATATCGAACGTTTGTGTAAATTGTATAATGCATTTGATATTAATGTGATAAAAAGTACAAACAACAAATAAGCCAAGCCGCAAGTTACGCAAATTGCAAAATGCAAATTTCGCAAAATACAAAACATAAATAATTAGAAGCATAACAATTGACTTTTGTTTTAAAATTAACCAAAAAATAAATAATAAAATTAACTAGCTGACAAAAACACACTCGCTCACACCCAAAAATACACATGAACAGACACGCTTTAAAATTTAACCAACACCAGATAAACAATATAAATAAAGACTAATTCAAAAAGTTGTGGGTCAAAAAGTGTGCCAAAAAATTTGTAGTCGAAAATTTTTTAACTTTTCACTTCAGAGAGAGAAGAGAAAAAATTTTCAAGAATTACTACAACTAATTAAAATGGGGAGAAATAAATTGTGAGTGCTTAATATTAATATTCGTATTTTATAAAAAATTATTCATTACGTATTCATTACAAATTGTTCGTTTGTTTTATTGTTCATAGAACTTACTTTTGATATATCATAGATATATGGTTCCTAAAATTACCGCAACACCTTCTGCTGCTGCTGTTAGCCTCCTCCGCTCACCTTTCCAACCATTATGGAGTGCCTTTTGCTGGTGTTCGTGCTACTGTTTTTTATGTGCTACGTTGACTATTTTGTGTGTTTCCTCCACGTTCGCTTACTGTCACTGGGCTACTGAGGAGAAACACACACAGACGTCAACATACATGCAAGGACAGCACAGCTTAAGGACGAGGCAGAACGCAGGACTTTAACAGCAAGCATTTGAATAAAGATGTCGCCGGTAAGTCAAACATATGCATTTTAAGAGTGGTGGTTGCCACGCCCACACACACACATGCAATATTAAATTGATTGCTTGATTGCTTGAGAGAGTAACTTAAAGCCGCAAACAGGACGAACTTACCTTCGCCAACTGTCAGCGGCTTTAGCCTAAACAACTTTTGGCCAAGAACTCGATAAAGACGAGTCTTAAAAACCACAAAAAGTTGAACTAATGCACGAACTTACCTTCGTGCCTATAGATTATATATATATATTCAAATATATATATAGAAAAATATAAGGTTTCATGTATGTACAAGCAAACTAAAACTCGCTAGATCCTTTGGGTCTAGTCGAGCATAGTTGCGGAGCAAAGTTGGTGGGTGGTTGATTGTGGTTGGTTGAAATAAATAATAAATAAACTTAGAACTAGTCAACCTGCTCTCTTACTCCTCCTCCGTCCCCTCCATTTCACTGATGATAGGGCTGACAGAATTGGTAGACCAAACGCTGTGATCTCTCCGTTTTCTTCATGATGCCCTTCTTGTAGTATTGCCGAATCGAACGCGACAACTTGTCATAGTTCATGGCTGGACGATTCTTGCGTCTGCCCCACAACTTGGCTACTCGCACCGAATCCTCAATCTTGAAGATGCCCTTGCTGCGATCTATCCAACGTATGGCCGTTCCATTCACCTGTGGTGCAGCCAACAACTCTTTGAGAAACTGCCACAAATGAATGTGTGAACCGCCACCATTGCGTGCACCACCTGTCCGTTTCGGTGTGGGCGTTGCTGTGGGCGTGGCTGTGGTTGCTGGCAGCACTGTGGGCGTTGCAATCACCTCCATATCCTCATCTTCTGTGAATGGAATAATTGGTATATTGTTAGTAAAACTAACTAGAAAACTCTTTTAAGCTTGAATGCTTCCTTTGTTCATTTAAGAATTCAATCTAAGCCTTCTATTCAATCTACACACCTTCACTTTCCTCATGATCCACATTTGTTGTCTGATATGCAACTGTTGGCGTCCAGAGTAGTTCATTGCCAGGCTGCGTGGATTCCATTTGATTGCCCAACTGATCGGCATAGGACATCTTCCATATCTCTAGCTGAGCGTGCAATGTGCTGCCACTCTGCGAAAAGAAGAAAGCGAATAAATATAAATTTCAATTGAGCCAAGGTAAATCTCGCATAAATCTCAATCTCCCCAAACTGCCCAATCTAGACGGCATATCAATTCAAATTCTAACTGCTAACTGCTCACATAAATTATGCGTCCCGAACGCTGTCTGCAACTGCAACGGCAACATCTACAGCAACAGCCAACAACAACAACAACAGTAAATGGCCAACAGCAACAACAACAACAACGACAGCGACTTACTTTCACCTTGCAATGTCGTTGCTGGTCGTTGGCTCAATTCAAGTCGTCGTCGTCTTCGTTGCCGCTGTCATCTGAGCTGTGGATGTAGCTTTAGTAGCTGCAGATGGAGCTGGAGCTGAAGCTGAAGGTGAAGCTGTGGATGTACCACAGTGGGGACAGTCTGACAATTGAGTGCTACTTTATTACTTTGATCAAATTCTGATATCTTTCCAATTATTGAAAAATATACTGAGAAAATAAAACATATCTTAATGAAAATAAAAGTTAAAGCTCTATCCAAGAAAACCCTAAACTCCTATGTATAAAACTACAAGACTTTACGATAAAAATACTTTTTGCCAATAATAAATATCTAAAGCTCTATCCAAGAAAACCCTAAACTCTTATGTATAAAGCTACAAGACGAATTTACGAAACATATTTAATTGCTAAGAGTTACAGCATATTATTTAAAAGCTATTAAATCAAAAGATGCTTAATGTTCCCATTAACTTTACGATAAAAATACTTTTTGCCAAAATAAATATCTCCAACTACACTTCGTTAACATTTTACACCCATACATTTTCAATTTAGGCCCACTGTACTTTGGTTGTTGCTGACGCCGACGCCGCTGGTATAGTTGTTGGTATTGCCATGGAGCTGAAGCTATCTCTGTCGCGTTTGGCTGGCTCATAATCACCAGCGAAGTGCTGTTGTGCAGTTTCACCAAACAACCTTCACACATTCTTTCACCTTTACAGCCATGACCACGGTTACTAATTTTGTGTGCGGCTCACTCGCTTCGTTTGGCTCTCTGTCATTTCATACGCTCGATGCTTGCTCGATTCGGTTTCAGTTTGCGTTCGTTGCTCAAGTCTTTTGTTTTCATTTTGTTGCACTCACCAACAACAACAACAACAACGATAGCGACAACAGCAACAACATTTGATGCGTCGCACATTTCACCCATTGGCAAATGTAATCATTGGTATATTTTTGGCAAAGTGCTGACTGTTGGTTTTCGACTTGGCTTTTGGTTTTGGGGGAGCGCATTTGGAGTAGTTTTTGGATGCCGCAAGCTTTTTTGCCTAATTGTTGGCAACAGGTTTGCTTTCCGATTTGGTCGCGCCTGGTCTGTGGGCCATGACGTCAACGCCAGTTACGAAACTTGTTTTTTTGTTTTTGTTTCGAATATTTATTTATTTTTATTTAATTTTTTGCCTCTCTCTCTCTCTCTCTCTCTCTCTCTTTCTTTCTCTATCTCTTTCGTTTCTTAACTTAACTTGAAGTTAGTTTGTTTCGTTCGTACGCGAAATTCAATTCAATTCAATCGCATTGATTGGTATTTTGTTTGGCTTCGTTTTGGGCCGTTGCTTTCTGCCTTTTGAGTTTTGCTTTTGCTTTTAGTTTTTTTTTTTTTTTTTGGCATTTGCATTGTCTTCTCTTCTTATGCTTATTAGCCTACCCTGCTTCGATTTTGTAACACACAATTGTATTGATAGTCAGGTTGAGTAAGTCATATGTTTGTTTTTGTTGTTTTTTTTTCTTGTTTCGAACTTACCTCGGGCAGCCGCCGTGTGAATTCCTCCTCGCTGAGTAATGCCAGTGCAGCGCCATCCTCGCTGAACTGCAGCTCCAGATTGGCAGCCGGTGGCAGCTTGAACTGTGCCAAAGTGGATCTAAGCCATGCGTGTACCTGAGCGGACGTCCAAGCATTTGGATCTGCACACATAAAAAAATAAAACAACAATTAGAATGTATTGAAAAAATAAATTGTAAGGGAATTCTCTGTCCAAGAAACACGTTCAATAGTTTATCGTTTAAAAGCCGAAAAGAAAAACCAAGAAATTTTAAAGAAAATTGTTATAATATATGTCTAGGCAAAAACAACATTCCATAGATTTTTAAAAATGAATTTCTTAAAAGAATATATTATCATATTTTAAATGGTTGGTCAATTAAGGTTGCATTTTTAGAAACGATTAAAAAATCACCACACAATAAAATATGTGAGATATTATAATAAAAAAAATTCGTTGGAAAAAGAACACCGTCATGAAAAAGTGTTAAATGTATATCAAGGCTAAACATAGTTATGTTCTGACTCACCCTGCGATATTTGCAGTTCCGCACAAATGGCGTCCGCCTCACGCTTGGCATACTCCAGGGCCAGTGAAATGACCGGCTCAAAGTCGCCGCGGACCTCAGCTAGCCCACCGATGAAGGACTCCAGCGCCAGAGGCTTCAGATTGTGCTTGCGTTGGAACGTTGTGTCCTCGAGGCACTCTCGGAGTACCTGATGATTCGGCTTGATGTCCACCTGTTGCTGCTGCTGCTGCTCTTGCTGGAGCAGAAGTGTGTTCAAATCAATGAAGCTCTCCACGTCGGCATCCAAGGGCTCCGCCTTGATGCTGTCACTGCAGGCGGAGGATCGGGGTGAGGGGGTCTCGCAGTTGGACTCTGGCGGCGAGGGTGGCAAAATGTGCAGCTCCTGCTTAATGCTTGAGGCATCCAGTGAGGGGCAAGGACTGTTCAAGCAATCGTAGCTGCCGTTGTACTTATTGCCGTAGGCAAACGAAGCAAACTCCGACTGCAACGGACTCGACTGGGGCGAGGGGTAGGCGCTGTGCGGGTAAGCGGGCGGTGGCGGAATCAGCTGCTGACTGGAAGTGGGATAGGCAGCCGTAGACACTAACTGTTCCCGAAGATCACTGCCACCAGCAGTAGGGGAGCACTCCCAGGCACACTCGATTTTGATCTGTGGCGCGTTATATTGATAGACTGTTGTTGGTATTCCGGCGTCTTCCGGCAGCAGCGACAAGTCAAAACTATCCGCATAGGCATAGGCCGAGTAGTTGTCTGTTTGAATGGCTGGAAACTGTGAACTGCAGCTGTGCGGCATCTGCAAAAAATAAAACACACAAATTTTAGGCGCCACATTCCTCAAACACAACACACACAAAACAAAATTAAACTAATGAATTAAATTGCCCAACTTGTGCCACTGTTTAATTAGCACGTTAAAAGCTTTAACGTTTTTTTTTTCTTTCTTGCCTTTCTAATTTTGAGCTGTCTTTGGCGCCTACCTGCCCTAAATGTGGCAATGTTTGTTTTTTGTTTTGTTTTTAATTTGTTTCTTTCTTTTAAATGTTAACCTTAAGTTTCCAAGCGATTATTGTAGCGCTTTCTGTGTTTTGGACCAAGCTGTCGCCGTCAAAAGCAAGATTTGTACTAAGCTCAATATCGCATCGATTTTCACATTTATCAACAATATTAAAGCCGAGTCGAGCCGAACCGATCCATAACACACTCTGTGACTTCATATCACGGCACAGTCTGTGCTCGTGACGTCACACACACACAACCAGCAACAACAAAAAAACCCAAAGCACAAGCTCTCCAGCCTCAAGAGGGGTAGTTGAGTGTTTAACTGTGGGCTGGGAAGGGGAGGGAGGGGAGCTAAGGGGTACAGGCATATAAAACTTAAACTAATAACAGCAATGAGAGCCGTGTACTTTTTTTTTGCTTTTTGTGTTATGAGCGCCGCAAACAATGACGAGAGATCCAAATCAAACTTATCTGATTTAATATTGTAAGCAGCAGCCCCCTAACAATGTGAATTACTTTTTGTTTAGCACATTTTCCTTCTGTACCTTTTTAAATATTTAATGACTATCATTCTAAAAGGAAAAACCATTTTTGACACTTGCTTGTAAAAAAAATATAATAGTTACAATTAATTATATCAATGAAATTGATCTTAATAAAATACTTTTATAGCTCAAAGACTAAAACAAAAACTACAAAAAAATAAAATATGCTGCTCTGATTACATAAAATTCATTAAAAGCTCTTATTTTATTAATACTCATTGACATGAAAAAATGTTTAAAAAGAATATCTTCAACATTATTTTAGTCACATTTCCAAGAAATAACAATGGCCATCCCAACTCTAGAGCCTATCCAACTACAAATGTACTCTACATTCTTGCCTGTTTTATTTTTTATAAACATATTTTCTTTGTACTTGCAATATAAACCAAATTATGTATTTAACTGTGCAGTTGCGTTTGTTGCGGCTTTTAATTTTTATTTTTTTGAATTTTATTATCATCTACGATTTTTGCCTCTGAGTGAATGCTGAATGCTGCTAAACTGGTTTTTCATTAAGCTCACAGCAGTTGGCCAACAACCAGGCGGGTGGTACAGGGTGTCTGAGCGTGTGTCTGTGTGTGTGAGTGAGTGTATTCTGTTGTGCTGTCTGCTGTTTGCTGTGTGTTGTGCGCTTATTATTAATTTAACAGCTCATTCTGGATTTTCCGATTTGCAGTCTCAGCTCAGCGAGCCAAAGAGATCGAGGACGTCGAGGGTTGCTCGCTTAATGGGTGGGGGCATGAGACGGTTGGGGGGAGGGCGTGACTAGTTATTGCCATGCAATTTCTATTACCAATACAATATTGACGTCGTCGTTTGTTGCTGTTTTTTTTAGCTAGTCACGATGTTAATACAATTTTTATGTTTTAATTGTTGGCGCACCGGGCGTATGAGTGATTTTCGTTGTTAGCTTTTCTCGTCTAGCTGTTAATTGCCACCGCTAAAGCTTAGTTTAAACATTGCTTATTATTAAGTTCTGTGCTTTTTTTTCTCCTAGGCCCAAAAGGGACTTCACCCTAGGGGCCATTTAACTAACTGGATTTGGGCTGGCCAACTAGAAATAAGTATATGGCCCAAGTGATTCAACAGGCTCCAAGAACACAAGCACAGCTGTTGATGCTGTCTGTGAGCAGTAAGTGACTCAATAAAAAACCCATTAAATCTTTCAAGAGTGCTAAACAAAGTGCATACATAGGGCATATATAAGGTGGTTAAGGGTTTGGGGTTTGAGGGGTGTGTTTGTGTCAACCAATTGCTGCTATTTATAGACCATAAACACTCAGCCAGACCTGCTGAGCCGGCATTTTTATGGCCAAGAGCAATTCTTTTTTCTTTTTAACAGATCTCATAAATTACACAAAAATCAAATAAAATCGAAAAGGCCTACAAATTTATTGAGGAAATACTTAAACAAATAATTAAAAAATAAAATTAAACTATTGCAATTAAAGCTTCCTACCAAGTGTCATTAAGTAGAAAAAATACCAAAAAAAAAAAAATTGATAGACCATTAGGATAAAAAAAAAATGTTAATGGAAAATAAATTGATTTAAGCTTCATAGCGAAATTGCTTTCCATAAATAATAATAATTAAAACATAATTTTTTATAAAACTAGGCATAAGAAAAATTATTTGCTGCTCATGTTGTATATCAGCCAAATTGTCTGTTAAAAAAAAAACAACATACATCAAATATTCCATAAATTTATTTTAAAGCAGACTACAAAGCAAAGCTTTAATTTTATTACCTGTAGTTACAAATTGCCCAAATAAAAACAAATATTTATTTTTTAATAAATATGTCTAATTATTTGCAATTTGTGCTTCATGCATTAAAAACCAAAACAATGCCCACATCCTCAGAGAACTTTGAGTTTTGTGTGTCAATTAGATCATTCGGGTTATTCCGTTTCACATTTCCTGCTCGCTTCACATTGCGCTCACAATGCTCAGTAAGTTTTAATTAAATCTTTTAAACAACAATATAAATATATATAGTGTGTGTGTGTGTGTGTGTGTGTGTGTGTCTAACAAGCTCAAGTTCTGACGGAGTTTCCAATAGACTACAAATACAAATTTTATTACAATGTCTGGTAGCGAACAAAAGGCTCTTTTTGCTGTTATTGTAGCAAATTGCTGGACAACAACAACACTAACTAGAACCATATTTCATTGACAGCTCTCTGACATGAGACGCCTGTCAATAAAGCTATCAGTTTCGATTTAAATAAAGCCAGCCACACACACATACATGTGTTTTATGGGCATATCACCCATACAATAAACGTCACAAATTGGTAATTTGAAAAATAACATGATATGCTTGTTCTATTGCCATTGCTGTTCCTGTTTGTTTTCACTGCAAACCAACAAAAAAAAAAAAAAAATACGCAGGAAAAAAATCACAAAAAAAACAAAAACAAAGCGCCGACAAATTCTAAAGAGCCAGCGGCTTGGGTGTCAAAGTTGGCGCAACAATGGGAAAACAATAAAATAAAAAAAAACAACAACAACAACTCGCACTCATTTTTAACCGCAAACGGCAATTGGGATTGTAGATTTAAACTGACAATATACACATGTATGTATTTTGGTATTTTTAGAAAAAACCACAATATTTTAATAGATCCATTAAAATGACAGGTCTATTTTTATAGCAATTTTGCAAAGGTACCCTAAAAATACACAATCTACAATTTATAAAAATAAATATTTGTATTCGATTATGAATTGTAATTACTTTTGAAGAGTGGGCTGTGAAGATTTGAAAGCTTAGCTGCGGGTTTCTAAAAAGCTTACAAAGCTAAACTATTTATGATTTATGGAGTGTTTATTGATCTTGGTAATACGTATACGTAATGGAGAATATGTCTCTAGCTTAAAAAGGAAAATTGCTTAAAAACCAAAAACAAGAAGAACTTAGAAAAACTTAACTCAAATATATCTTTAGAGCTCAACCTACTTTTAACGTACTTTCTAAAAGAGCCTTACGCAGTTCATAAAATAATTATAGGAGGCTCTTAAAAAAATATAAAGCATACGATTAAATCCTTCTACATCTGAAATTAACAAACAAATAAAAACTGACAAAGAAATTTTCTGTGTATGTTCCCTAAATAAAAACACTTAAAAAATCACATCTAACCAAAAAAAAACAAAATTAATTCATGTGGCTACGGTCATATCAAAATCTTTTTACGTTTATGAGTTGACGCTCACATGATGAGAATACACTGAAATATTTATCTTAGAGTGTAGTGTGCTTTAAATATTTAAGTTTAATGCTTCAACTAGCTGATTAAAATCTTAAATCTAACAAAACAAAAATGAAATCATAACTGAGTCATGTCAGCACAAAAAACACACATGTGTGTATAAGTGTGTGAGAGTTAAACTACCAACAAAAGAAAAACACCATGAAATGTAAATATTGAAGAAGCGTAGGCCACAAAATTCAGAGCATATCTCAAGTTGCTACAGACGAGAAAAATATGAAATAAATGTATTGAAAGCAATGCGGTAGCAAAAATTGTTGATTACATTTTTTGTGTGTGCGTGTGTGTGACTCTAAAAGAACTACGCAAATGATAAAAATGCCTTTGAAAATTAGCAAAAATCAAAATGTTGAACAGTCTGTTCAAGTAAAATAAATTGATATATGCTCTGGCACACGAAACAAGTTTAAACAATTTGTCTTGCAAAAACAACAAATCTATAACAAAATTCATTAGAACAATTCCAAACACTAGAATGTGGCACATGTGTGTTCGTATGTGTATGTGTGTGTGCGTGTGCTTGTGCTATGCTTTGGCTTATAATCAAATCAAGTTTAGGTTGTTCAGAACTTTTGCTTTAAGCAGCGACAAAAGCTTTATTAAAGCCTTCGATCAGATAAGAAGCTGTGTGGTCAAAGAGAACCCGCCAAAAGCCAGCTAGCTTTTATAGTTGATATTGTTGTTGTTGGCTTGAGTTAATAATAAATGAAATCGCCAACGCCTAAGGCGAGCGCACGATCTATATAAATAAATTAAGCGCGGCTTTACAACGGGGCGCGCCCAGGTCTGGGACACAAAGAAACCATTTGCCAACCTTGGGGCCATGAGTATGTGCTGTGACAAAAGGTTGCCGTGCCCCCAGCATGACCCCCCTACACTCCCCCCAGCCACTAGTAAAACCATGCAAAGTGAAGGGTAGTTGCAATTGCAGCAGCCTTGAGAGTTTTGTTATTGTTATGTTGTTGTAGTTGTTGTTACTTTGCTTAGCTGCCATGACCAAGTTGATGTTGATGTTGAATTATGGCCAAGTGTTATTTAAATTAATTTATATATATTTTTTCGAGCTGCTGCTGCTGCTGCTGCTTTGAACTAAATAAAACAAACTATGCAAATGTGCCTCAGGTGTTCCAACGAACTAACAAACCAACCAACTAACTGACTAGCTGCCTGACTGACGAACTCCAGCGACAATTGTCAGTTAATCTATTCTAATCGCATTATGACTATAGACAAAACAGAAATACATACGAAGACTACAAAACCCCTCACCGCACACTTTGACAACGTTTGAAGAGTTGTCAACAGCAGCAACAGCGGCAGCAGCTACAACAGAATACAGTCAAGAGTTAAGCGGCAAGAGCATAAGTGCACAAATCCACGTAAGTACACTTAAAGAAACTCACAATAGAAATGTTAAGATACAAAGGCAGTGTCTAAAAAGAACGCCTTTTTAAAGTACTTGTTATTTAAATTCACTTACTAGAAAAGTACTTTTTTCTATTCATTCTCACAAGTATAAACATTTTTTTACTATATAACATTTTTATATCATTTGATTTTATTTTGAGCCTAGTTTTTGTCTCAGTGCATATAGCACTCCATCAGATACACGTACTCACAGATTCTCGCACTCGCACATACTTGTATGCGTGGGCTAAGCTGTCACAGAGACAAGACTTATTTCTGCTTATTTTTACAGCGCTCGTTAATTATTTTTATTTTGTATTTTTTTTTTCTGTTGTTTCGCTTGGCTTCTAGTCGTCGTACGAATAGATCGCAATTCGTGACGGCGCAATTTTATATTGTCCCATTCTGTTGTTTGGTTCTGTTCAGTGTTGGGATTTGTCGTTTGCATTGCATTTAATTGTCGACATTTCATGCAACACAATAAATTGTTCTCGGCGCCCCACAAGGTGAAATACTTATTCGTTTTAGTAGCCCAACAGCAGCACATAAAAAATGGCAGCTCAACTCTTAAGATATACATACTAATGATCCGAGCATTTCAATTATGCTACCCATTGGTAGCCGGACTGCATTAGAGCTTCTCAGAGATAAGAAAACACACACAGAGAACGATTTATGCAAATATCGAATTCAGCTTTATGCAAATGTTGAAACTGTAGCAAAAACCTATAAATATGTCAACTGTTCCGGGTTATTGAAAAGGTTGCAACCTTTAATGTGTCGAATGAATAAATTTCTGTCTCTTGCATAGAATTAATTAGACCAAAGTCTTGTTGTAACATTAATAATGGAAAGTTCCAAGCTTAAGATTTTTTTCAACATTTTTACTGAATATTTCCCTACAACAAACTAATTACAAATGAACTTAAGCTTATGAGAAGCAGCCAGCTCTTAGCTGCAGAGCACTCTTAATATGTCCAACATTAACCATAAGCCATAAACCAATCCCCCAAAGCTATTTAGACACCCTGAAGAGTGCTCACAGTTGGGTAGAAACTGAGGTTCAACTCTAGACATAACAGACAGCACACACACCCACACACACACACACCATATACACACCCACACCTACAGTGGAAGAGACCATTCTCATTCCAATGTCTAGGCAGTGAACTCTATCAGACAATATAGCTTCTGTTGCTGAGACTCTTGTTGCTGTCTGTTGCCTCATTATGCAATGCACGCATTGACAATTATTCTGTAGAAAAGACAGTCAGGTAACAGTCAGCAGCAGCAGCAGCAGCAGTCTTGGCCAACTCATTTCAATTTGCATAAGAGCCAGGCGACATTTACGCGATTTGCAATGCAACAACAACAATGATTACTAAATGTATATAATAATAACAACAATTTGCAAAAGCCACTCCCCAGAAATGCCAAGCGCAGCAAAAATGCCACAAGCTGATTACGTTGTGTAATGAGTTTGATTGATTAGAAATAATAGGATAGCAAAAAAAAAAGATGGCCAAAAGGGCCAAAAGGTAAGCCAAGTAGACGTCTTAAGTTGCAGACCTGTTTACAATTGTCTTATGAGGTTCTCTTTCTCTCAATAGTGAAAAGACTTAAAATATTTATGTCATGTCAGTTTTTGCTTTCTTTGTTTGCTTTTTTCCCCCTCATCTATTTTTGTATGTCTCAGCTTTTCGTTGTTGCATCTTGCGAAAGCGGCAAATGCGCTTGCATTTTTAATTGTTGGCCGCGAGTAGTATTTATTTTATTATGTCCATAAATATAATGAGGCATCTAGAGTGTCGACTTGAAGAAAAATGGCCAATGGACCGACCACTCCAAGTGCATTTCTAAACGCTTCTTCTGTGTCACCAGCAATTGGAAAACGCGAGAAGGCCAACAACAGCAACAAGATGGCCAACAACGACAACGACGTGCAAAATCGCCAACTGCAGACACATTTCCATCAAATCAATCAAAAATGGTAAATACAAGTTTTTTTTTGCTTTTCTACTTGATGTTGCTGTTGCTTCTGCTATTTGTTGTTTGTTGTGTGTGTGTGTGTGTGTGTGTTTTTTTTTATTTAGAGCTTAAGTAGGTCCAACAAAACTATCTGATGCCTGACTGTCTTTCTGTCATTGGAATGCACTTTCCGAGTGAAATGCCAGCTTGACAATGCTACTGCTGCTGCTGCTGCTTGGTGTTGTTGCGGTTGTTGTTGCCATAGTTGACAATCATTTAGAATCACTTCTTGCAAAATGAAAGCATCTTTTGAAAGTTGTTGCCATCGTTTGATGCCTTGGATGTTTGTTTGTTGCTGTTGTTGTAATTAAAACGAAATGCCATAAGACAAATGGAAAATGTAACTAGCAGCAAGTGTAGCAACAGCAACAACATCAGCAGCAACATCTATGACAGACAATGCGACGCAGTGCAGACTCTCACCTAGTGACACTCATTTGTGCCTGCTGCTTCTGATGCTGATGCTGATGCTGTTGCTGTCTAACTAACACAGATTCACAACACCTACATATATCGTAGGAAAACATATGAATATACATTTGTATCTCTGTTGCTCTGCTACTTTTGCTAATTAAAAGTCAGATGATGGCTGATGGCTGGTGGGGAGGAGGGGAGGAGCTGTGCTAACGTTAATAAGCAACGCATATGGCTGCCAAAAAAGCATTATCTGACAGATGTTGCGAAGCAATTGCGCAAATTATTTGAGCACACGACACACGAAGATGCTGATACAAACAAGCAAATGCACACACACAGACAAACATACTAAAAGTGATAACAAATTTCACTGTTGATAAGCACAAGCGAATAGGTTATCAGTCTGTCAAGTCATCAAGTGTTTGTAGTTAGTGATTAAATATGTATTTACAGCCACACTCACTCCAAATGGCACCCACTAGCAACCAGCCAGACAGCCCAGAAACTTATATATCTTTTTGAATAGTTGTTACCTACCTCGCCCGCATTTGTCATGTACATCATTTTCTCATACTCCATTTTAGTTTTTCCAACAGCAGCAACTCGCTGTAAATTTCGCGTTGGTGAGAATCGCGCTAAATAACCGTTTCTAGCTATGAGCTACAGTTGCTAGTCTGTATCTTTGAATACTTATATTGTTGCTTTTGGCGTGTGCGTGCAAAATTTAACGTTTGCTGCGAAAGTCTAGCACTGTCATTGGCTATCTCGTTCTCGCACTTCAGCTAACACATTCGAGCGCTCTCTTTCTGTTTTGATTTTTTGTTCGTATAAAATATTCAAATGTTTAACTCGTTTCAGTTAGTTTTTGTTGAAGTTGTTGCTGTTTTGACACTTGTGCTTTTAATAAATGTGCATTAAATTGTTTGTTGTTACTTTATTTTGTGTTTTCCTTTTTTTACATAATTTGTTTTGATTTACTTTTTCATATTTTCTGATTGCCTTGAGGATGAGGCGAGTTTATTGTGTTTCACAGCATTTTATTGTTAAAATTTCCACTTGCAAACTTGTTGTTGCTCTCTTTCATGCACACACACATTCTTTTTTTGCTCACACTGTCTCTCTCTCTCTCTCACTCTTTCTCTTGTTCACTTTTTATCTCAATCTCTTTTTCTTGCTGTTGTTGTTCACTGATCTTGTTTCGTCCGCTGTGAACCGTTCACAATGTCTTTACGCTCATTTCTGTGAGCTGCGTTCGCAACGATCGCGCTGCTTACCTCATGCGCCAACACAAAGCTTTTGAGCCGCCAACCGGTTTCAAAGCTTCAGTCGCCAGAGCTTTTTACATACGTCGCTTCAAAAGCTATCAAATCGATCAAGTTTTTAGGCATGCAGTTGATAATTGAGCTTGAAAATCGCACTTAGCATCAGCAACAACAGCAACAGTGCCTGCAATGCCAGACGCCCACTCACGCCCCTTCGCCCAGCACATGCATGCGATACAGTGTTCAACTAACGAGTTTAGTTCAGTGAATTAGTTCATTTTTATTCACAAAAAAAAACCTTATGATCAACAATATTAATATATAAGTTATGAATATAATAAAATTATTTATCTTAACTGATTGTATTTTTGTATTATTTAGCTTTGCTTTTCTATATCGTCAGATATTCAAAATAGATTGAACACTATCTAAAAAAAATTCGGTGTGATGATTAGCTTAAACGCACTTCAGAAGAACTGCTTGTTGAACTGAAATGACAACTCTCCCAGCTCCACAATGTCCCAGTCACTCAACAGTGGGTTCGGTTTCAGTTTAACGGCACTTGTGCGCCGCGGGGTTGCCAGACCGACCACAAGACTCTGTCTCCATCTGTCAGCGACTCGAAGGCAACTTGCTTGCAGGCGTGTCTCTGTCCATGACGCTCCTTTGTGGGTGCATGTGTGTATATATGTATTACATATGTCTACGTTTGTGTGTGTGCTGCATTATCGCATCCGTTTCCGCTGCATAAGACTATGGCAGAGAGACAACGTTGGCAGCGGAAGCAGCAAAACACAATTTCGAAAATCTCTTTGACATTTATATTTCATTGCACAATGACAATTCTGCAATTTTTTGACAAGCCATAAAAAGCACATGACAACTGCAATGATGACAGCACCAACTTTACGCGCCAAACTCTAACTACTATGGGCTACATCTACAACAACAACTGCAACTCTAGCAACTTTTCGTTGCCCTCTGGCAACACTGCCAGTGGACAGTAGACAATGACTTCAATGTCGTCTGCAGGACGTCGCGTTATTCCCGTTCCAGTTCTCTTTGGCGTATACATCGAAATGAAATTACGCCGCCGCCCATCCCAGATGCCATTAAATTTTAAGCTGTTTTTCTCAGTTCTTGCCAGCTGCAAAGAGATTTTGAAAAGGACAAACAGCAGCAGCAGTAGAAGGACAAACTGAAATATGGCCATTAATAAACACAGACAACAACTTTCGGTACTCGATTCAAAAAGTCTTTGCTTGAAAAACTTTTAAAAAACTATTGCACTGCATACATAATGGATAATTAACAATTTAGGAGCGTCATTCTAAACAACTTAAAGACTTCAAATACAAACTTATAAGTGTATTAACAAAGGCAGGAAAAGTAAGGTAAAATATTATCTTTAATAGCCTTGTGAAGAGAACTTTTTGATACAATATGCAAAAGTTTTTAGATGACAAAACATGACAGGCTTATAAAGTTTCTTGAATATAGAAAGTAAGTCTTGATTTAAGAAAAAAAAGTAGTACATATGTATAAGCATATTCATGGTAAATTCAATTTTCAATTTTCGGATACTAAAATCACTCATTACAAAAATTCTAATGTGTGAATGACAAACAAATATTTGTCCAATTTTTGTTAAGTTTAAATGGATAAGGGTTAAGTGAAATTATTATTATTATTTTGAATATAGAAATATCTTTTGTTTATAAGCACTTAATTAAATACACTTCCTTCCTTGCTTAAAGTTAAATTTACTACGTTTCACGGTGAACCCGCACTGAGATAAAAACTTTTTATTGTTTTTTCTGAGTGCAGTTATCTTAGTAATTTAAAGAAGTTGGCAAAGAGTATACTAATTTTCAAATGTTTCAAAGTCAGATTTGTGGTATTGTTGTAAAGTATTGTTGACTTGTTTAATGAAACTCAACAAGTTTTCATACTTTTTATCTCAGTTGGTCACTCAGAGAGTAGTACAACTTTTAGTAGCAATTCAACTACCAACCTTCTATGCCTGCCCTAAACCCTTGTGCTTGATGAAACACTGCATCCAGTAGACAGCCCTGATGCAGTCGTCGTCTGAAACAAAAGAAAGAGGCATAAAGTACATACAACACAAAAGATACTGCATTACACGCATACCTTATATCTTGCCGATAGCCATCATTATGCAGGACATTGTAGATGGCATCAACCTCCTCTCAACATAGGCATCCAGCATCAGAAGCGTCACACAATAAAGGACAGCCTCCGCCTAGCCGGGCAGTGCTCCATGTGTAATGAAAAGTCGCCGGAGTCGCTGATGACCAAGGATGTCCTGCTGGGGCTGCCAGGATGTCGGACGCGTACAGTTGCCGGCCACGTTTCGAGTACGTGATGACGGGTACAGACGCGCAAAGACCGCGACAAACAGTTGGCACAGAGAGCCACAGCCGCCAGCAGCAGCAACCGTCCATATCAAGGGGTAAGTGACGCCGGAAAGCCTCCATAAACTCGGCCAAGCTCGGCATCCAGCTGGCTCAGATAGCCAAAGGGGGTGGGGGAGTGGCGAACAGTGAACACCTCCTTGCTATGAGCTATAGGGATTGTGGCATATTCTCGACCAGATGCTAACGCAGCTGGCGATGCTCACGCTGCACACGTTGCATGCTGCAGACCTAAAAACGGAAGCGGCTTAGACAAGACCAGGCACACACACACAAACACACACACACACACACACACACATGTAGCCTGGCAGGCACTGGCCACTAAGCATCATTTAATCAGACTGATGCATGATAAATCAGGAGCCAATCATGGTCAGGTGAGCCTGGGCAATGCTCGTTGCCACTTGACGTGCCAACTATCCAGCTAGCTAGCGAGCATCACACACACAAAATTGCATCTAAATCAAGGCAAGGATTAATGCGTTTGTTGGAATGCATGCTGATCACAGAGGAACAGGTAGAGATACCCTATAGAAAAAAAGTATAAGAAAAATCATTAAGCTATGAGGAAACAACTATTAATATATTCTGTATAAAGGCAATCAAAATTAAATTAAATAAAAATAATATACCGACTTTAAAGGTTAAAAAATCACATTAAGATATGCTTTAATGCAGCTTTTAACAACTTCCAACATACCCACTTTCAATTCGCACAGGGTATATGTACACAAAAAAAAGGTAAAGAGAGTGAAATGGTATATTTGATTGTAGAGAGTCGTCGTAAAGGGAAGTCCCAGCAATAGGCTGTCTATAGGCTGACGAGGTATGTGCATAGACGTGCATGGAGTGTAAAAGGACGAAAAGGAAGGAGGAGTAAGTGATTTGTACGTTCGTTCGATACTCACCCAGTGCAGCAAGTTGGCAATAACATGAGTTAAACAATTTGCCACACTGCTGCAAGTAGACGGAACATGGGACAGGCGAAGAAGACGTGAGGCGTGACAGCATACGCAACCGGATTGCCGGCCAACGAGACACTTCCGGTGTAGAAGGCCACCAACGTATTGATGTAGATGAATGCCGTTACGTTTAAGCGATGCACAATGAATGCCCAGCGAGCGCACTCCGGAAATGGACCTCCCCGCCAGCCCCCCCTGCAACTGTTTCCTCTTTTGAGCAAACTGTTGCACGCCTGTCGCCCATTGAGTAATAAACGTCAGCCGCAAGCTTATCCTTCTCTTTCAGTGTGTGTGTGTGTGTGTGTGTGTGTGTGTATTTTTAACTTCACTTTGATGTGGCGTGCACGGCAGTTACCTCAATTGGATATCACATTGAGAGTGTGGGGTGTTCGCATCCTTTATATAACGTTCGACCCGCTCCTGCTCAAATCCCAATACATATAGTTTTGTATACGCCATGGTGTCACTTCAACTTCAGACCATTCACATGGAAATCCGCTTGAAAGCCATTCACAAACGTAATCCGATGGCCGCTACAGGGATTAGCATCAGAATACACTATAGACACACACACACACACACACACACACACACACACACACACCAAACTAGACAACACGGCGCAATGCCCAGAAGGGTATTTTGTGCGATTTCGTGCCCAGCGCCATGGTAATCATCAGGCGACGAAGCAAATCGTCAATAACATCAGGCCAGGACATTGCCCAGAACTACCCAGAACTACCCAGAACTGCCCAATGAGCCGAGTCCGCGGCGTTATTTTCAAATAAATAAAAATGTTAATTTTAAAGTTCTCCCTGCCAACCCCCTGAAGTTTGTGCGTGTTGCGCTGACTGAAAATTACAGTTATTCGCTGTACGTGTTTAATTATTTTTAAATCACACGCAAAGCGGATGCCAGCCAACCAGCCAGGACACAGAAAGAACTCTGGCCTCTTTTTGCAGCTACAAGATTATTTTGTTAGCCGAGTCACGTGCCAATTGCCAGCTATTTTAACGGACTGCGTCCCACGCATTCAACTGCCCCAAACGACTGGCTCAAAAACAAAAAAACTGAAAGAAGAAAACTGCCCACTTAAAGTGCTATTTCCGTGGCGGGCCCTCTTAATTACACAGAACACTCCAATCTTCTCCGCTTTCTCTTTACCTCAACTTGATACAATATTCTTAATAACAACAACTATATATTATGCAAACCTTAAGGTTGACAGACAAAAAAGATCTTAAGTAATAATATACATCTTAAATGCTTAATTGCCAATGAACGTATACTTAATATTACATATGTTTTTATTATAAATCGTATTTAGAAACTGGACCATTTTTAAACTTAAATTTAACTCTGCCTATTCTCAACTCTTACTCAAAACTGTAAAATCTCATCAAGAAGTAAACTAAAATTCTCTTTGCAACCCATACAAAATTTGTCTTTTTCTGTTTTTACAAAGGAGCATAATTACGGCTTTTCTTTGACACACACACACAGACACACAATCACTCACATGCAAATGAATTTAAGTACTCAATGCATAATAAATAAAGCAAATAATCATTTTTTGTGCTCACCGCATTCATTTATGCTGTTTGCATAGCTCAACATAAACATTGAAACTAGGGAAAAAGAGGAAGGCCAGCGACCATTTGCCTTAAAAACTGAAGTTAACTGAAAGGTCGCAGAATACACACACACACACACATTGTTGATTTAAGCAAAATTTTATATATTTTATTAGAGTGGAAAAAGGCGAAAAGAACAAAAACGCTGTGGCTGCATTTGACTTTATGCAAATTATGAATTCAGGGAGCGTGTCCAATGTCCGATATCCTTTCCTATCCTGTCCTTTCCTCTCTATTGTCCCTGCGTATGCGATTCCAACGTCCTGTACAACAAAAGTTGATTAATTTGTTGCAAGTCTTTTGTTTTTGTTTTATGTATTTTCTGGTCGGTCGCTCCGTCCGTTGCTCTTTCAACAAAACTCTTTGTAAAGTTATTTTTATTGCCATTTGTTGCTATTATTTCTGTTATAATATTTGCTGTTGTTGGCATTTATTAATTAAAACGATGGCAAAAAGGTCATCAGACATATTAAATTTATATTCACGACATAAAAGTTCCATAATATGTAAATTGGCCCAATTACTTTTCGCCCAAATCCGGCATCAAACAAATATTGAAGGATGCCATTGAATTCTTTACACAAATTAAATGCTGCTTCAGAAAATGCCTCTCAATTAGCTAGTTCCATGTGAATTTTCTTTTAAACAAAAGAAATAATCAAATATTGATACGATTGAAACAAATCTATATATTTGTCTGGTTATTGACATTTAACTTTTAATTAAAATGTTTATGAGTTTGAAGTTGATATTTAATTGAATACATTTTCGTTAGGTTGAAGATTTATACACTGAAATATTCTATGCGCCATATCGTAATTTTTAAGCTATTAATAATATCATGCTTGAAAACAAATTTAGCGACTAAATCGCAGATTGAATAAAGCCAATTTGATGGAACAACAAAAAAAACACAAGCTTAACACATGTCGCACTCGTTTCGTGGAAGGGACAAATATGTGCAATTCGAGGAATTTCAGGATTACATATAAGTACTATATGTATGCGGGGTCTTCAGTGGAATCATTTTGAGCTGCGATGACGTCAATGCGAAATAGAGAGAGAAGAGAGGGAGAAAAACACTTGACATAAAACGTAATAATGTAGAGCTCATTTGTCTTCAGGCTCGAGTGCAAGCCATCGAAAAAGGCTTACAGCAATGAAAGATGTGTGTGCACACACATAAAATATATGTGTTTGTGTGTTGCAGGTGGATGACTCTTAGAGTGGATGGTTATATTGCCAGTGATAAACATGGTGAGCATTTTCCCTATACATATAACAAACATATATATAGGTATACATAATGTTGCCAAAAATCAATTGAATTATGGCACACAACGCGTGAGTGGGTAAGGGGAAAGGGTGGGTGATGGTTGCCAAGACAATTGAGCAGCAAATTGTGTAGCTCGACAAAATGCCCAAAACGGAATGGCAAATATGGATGACTGCGTTGCCTGCCAGCGACAAGGGCAGCAAGCGTTAAAGTTAAGAGTTGGGCCCCAAAAGTCCTTAACCAATGCAAGTGACAAAAGCTTATTGAACAATTTTTTTTTGTCAATACTCTAGCTAAAAGGAAACTTAAGCTGTAGGAAGTTTTTGACAAAGTGTTCTTACATTGTTGAATACTTGATCGGTTTAAAGATCGCCATTTTAATGATAAAACTATTTGTAATATTTTTTTTCTTATTTTTTTATGTTTCAAATTTTATTTATAATATATATATATATATAAAATTTTTAATATTTAAAAAGTTTTTTTTAAATCTTCCTAAGACATTAAATGAAAAACGCAATTTTTAAGAGCATTTCCACTTCGTCTGGCCAAAGTCTTCTCTACTTGCATTCTTTTTTATCTTATAACAGCTACAGCAATGGCTCGTCCTGGCATTGCCTTTATCGTTGCATAACGTTCTCTTTCTGCTGTGTGTGTGTGTGTGTCTGTCTCTGTGTGTGTGTATTTGCATTTCTACACGGCATGCGCTTCATTGGCTCGCCCCAATCCTGTGCACAATGCAAGTATTCTTCGGTTTTTTATTTAAATCCTTTGTGCTCTTACTCAATTGTCCTTGCGCAATATTTGTTTGATGCCTGATATCAAAATGCCTGATGCGATTATAAAAATACATGCTTGATTGCACCTTTTGAGGTATCCTTTAAGTCCTTACGATACTTAAAGTCAATGGCCATGGCTTTCCTGCTGCTGATTAACAACGGCAGCAGCAGCAGGATGTGCGAGAACGCGCTGGAATATCCTTTAGCCCACAGTCAATTAAACGAACAGCAGCAGCGCCCGCTGGCAAATAAAATGAAATCTAAATAAATAGCCAAAGTAGCAAACTCCAAATGAAACTAATACAAAAGTGAGTGTGCTTGTGTGTGTGTAAGTGTGTGCGTGTGTTTGTGTGGCACGCACGCTTGGGAATAGCTGCCCCTTCGAAAAAACTTCTTGGATGCTGAGTTGCTGAGCTCTCCATGTCATTGCACGCGTTATCCTTCAAGCTAAGGAGCAACAGCAAAAGCAGCAGCTGCATGCGCATAAGAAAATTAAATAGAAAAATTGTACATAGACAAGTTTAGCGGGTAGTGTGCACTGAGCGAAAATAAGTGTACTAAGATTAAGTGCTTATTGATGAGTGTTTAACTAGTCAAATAGAAAATAAGTGAATATATGTACATATGTATTATAAATATATTTTTAATAATTTATTTTGATTTATCTACGCTCTTAACATTAATTTTAAATGTCTTTTGGCTCTTTTAATATTTTTAGAAATATATTTTCACTTTAAATGTATAAAAAATAATTAAAGAATTGTTTTAATAATTCTATAAGGAATATAAGAAACCCACTGAAGTCTATTTTCTAAAATGTTTTGAATTTTTCTCTTTCTCTGTGTATCTGCATTGGTGTTAAAGGCGGGTGTGTTTGCATTGTTGCTTATTCTGCCAGAGCCTGAGACTAAGACAGAGACTGCATCGAAGGTCCTTGCAAAGGCAAAGGGACATTGCTCTGCGCATTGAACTATGGCTAAGTAGTTGCTAGACCGACTGGCTGGCTGGTTTGGATGGTTTGGCTGGCTTGGCTTGGTTTTCCTCCTTGGTTTGGCGGAGGCGCCTCTTGAGTCGCTTGTCCGTTATGGAAAATGGCAAATGGCAAATGACAAATGCGCCGCCGTCACTGCACTTATAATTAGAATATGCAAATCTTGTCAGTGTGTTGGTGTTGCTGTTACTGGTGGCATGCAACGAGGTAGCTGTTTGCCAGCTAGTTTTGCCACATGTTTATATTTATGCGCGTCTCCATGCGGCTCCATTTCGTTTTCGTCTCCTTCATAGGGCAACAGTTTTATTACCACAACTCGCATAATTTGCATGTAAACGCGCCATTTTTCTTGCAGCTGCAGTTGTTGTTATTGTTGCTGTTGCTGCGGTTCTTCTTGTTGCCCCCTTTTAATTATTTTGTTTTTGCACAGCTCGCGTATTTATGCAAATGCTTTCACATCAATTTTCAAGTCTGCGCTGCACTTATTATCCCAGAGTAAGTTGCCAGTTTGGCCCAAGATTGTAATTGAGTTTGGCAAACTATTTTGATGCTCAATTGATTACGCATACGCAGCGTTGCCTGCCATAAATATGTATGTTTAATATCCTGCAATCGTTTATTGTGACAAAGTGGGTAGCCATGAGTGAGGCAAGAACTTGAAGGAATCTTTGAGACTGTTAAGCTTAGCTGCTCTTCATACTGAAAACTTATCTGCAATTCAATCTACACAAATTCGAAAACCGTTCGTAATTCTTAATAATAAAAATTTTTTCCCATCTTTAACTGCATTTTTCTTAGTTAATTAGACATTTTTTTGATTAGCTTAAAAACAAAAACAGGGTAAGTAAGAGTTTAGACCTTTTTATGTATGCTACATTTGCATTTTTTAAAAAGTATTTTGTAAAAATTAATAGGTTGACACTTCACACGCAATTGTGTGGACAAACTTCTGTTTTTACACAAGTGTGTAAGTATGCGATAGTGTGGTTGGGCGTGAAAATCAAATTACGAACTTCACATGTAAATTAACTTTTTATATTAATGGCTATTTAATTAATTAGCCAGCAACATGAATATGTTTTTTTCACAAGCGATTTATTTTGTTTGGGTGTATAATTTGGGAAGGCCTAGATCGCGAGAAAAAGCAGAAACGTCGTTAAGGAAACGCAGCGCAAAAGCAGAATAAGAATAAAGAAGGCGAAGGAAAAAAAAATTGCGAGGTGCTCTCATCTCGAAAGCTGGGATGTAGATGCGGCCGGATGGATGTGGTCACAAACACCTTTTAAACTGGACCAGTTGCAGGGAGAGAAAGAGAAAGAGAGACAAAGGAAGATAGAGAGAGAAGGGCAGCGGGACGTGAAACGTAAATTACAATTAATTACATTTTAATGACGCTTGTTTAATTCAGCGTTTACAATTACATACACAATTATGGCGCCCAAACGCGAAAAGAAAAAGAGAGAGTGGGGAAAGAGAGAGAGGAAGACAGAACGAAGTGATGCTCATTACGGCTTTAACAAATTTTACCTCGCTTTCAGCCATATTAATGGCCACGGCAACAACTTTCGGCGTAATTAACTGGCTGCATTCTCATTCACACTCTTTCTTCCTCCCCCTCCTTTTCTGCCTGCCTGGCTGCAACAATCAAAGCGAGCGAGAGACAAAAAAGCGTAAAGCGAACATTTATGCTGAAAATAAATATATGCACATTAATTCAAAGGGAATGGAAGGCGAACAGTGCAAAAATCAGACAACAGGCAAATTGAGGTGCGAATCCATAAACACACAAGTGTGAGAAGCTATTAAATTGAAATGCTGAAAAGTATGCTACTGCAGGCAATGCTTACGGTTGCTGCCACACTCTCTCTCTCTCTCTCTATCTTTCTCTATCTCTATCTCTCTCTCTCTCTTGCTACGAGGCAGCTGGAATTGGTAAAGTGCCGGGGCAGCAATAAATATGCTTCAACTATTTGGCAGCCGGCGTATTTAAGAGGTCTGCAACAACAGCAACAACAACGGCAACCAAAACAGCAACAACCATCAGGCTGGCAGACATTAAATTGCAATTTATGCCAATGAGTTCTTAATGTACAAGCGCCAACAACAATAACAGCAACAACAATTGCTCAATGCCTTCTAATGGACCCTCTAACGGCAGCGGCGGCGTCTGCCTTCAACTTGTGCTGTAATTTATTTGCAAATTATTATTAAAACTTTTGCCTGGACAGAACCCCTCCCTTCCCACCCCCCACTAGCCTGTCTCTCTTTTTCCTGCCCCTTCTACCCAGCTTCTAAATGATTCGCACTTAGTTTGCTGTCAGCCACAACAACAACAGCAACTGAAACAAAACATGGCCGTAAAGTCGCGCCTATAAATCAAGTTGCTTCTGGTTTTTGGGGTCAGCTCTTTTGTGTTTATATATGTATATCCCAAAAATGTGAGTTTCCTTCTAACGTCCTTGGCTTCCTCCTTCTTTTTTCATTCTTGTCCAACTTAATGCCAGGCTGTTTATAGACTTATGAATATATTTCTTTTTAATTTCTTGATGTGCGTAACAGTACATAGATCACTAATACGCATAGTTGAACTGCTTGAAGGAAAGATATTCTATAAGAAAGTCCACTCAAGCGTTAACTCTACAGAAACTTAAAAAAGGAAAGCATGTGTGGAATGCAGCAACAAATCGCTTAACATAACTAATCTTAACTGAACCGTATTCAATTTTCCAACACACGGCACACTCAATGTACAATCCACTATCTTTGCTGCTCTTCCGTCCTTCCGCTCATTTAGCGACCCAGTTGAGGCAGTTGATATTAACAGGCTCTCAATTAGTTGCCAATTATTCAGCACGCAACACATTTGCGATATATGGCAATGAGATATATGTACATACGTGTGTATATAGAATAATGCACTGCTGATATATGCGAATAGCTGGCGATGTGCTTATTCAATTAAATGCAATGCGCCAACTCAATTTCGAAATCGCATTTATCAAGCCATTAGAGTCAAATAATCCACACACACACACACACATTCAGTGAGAGAGAGAGATGAATGCGGACACAATGCAAAGCAGGCTGCAGAGAATAGAGGAGACTCGCATTAAAAGCAGCCGCCGTTAGCTGATAACGGAATTTGCCTACCATTATATAAGCAGCAGTAGCAGCAACTTCGAGGAGCTGCAATACTCGTTGAAGTGCGGAACAAAATCCAGCCGATGAGTGCACTTGTGGGGCGCAGACAAGCAGCTTGGGCTCAAGGTGGCATAAGACGATGATTATAGCGATGATGATGATGATGATGACAACGAGAACTCGAATCGAGGCAGGACAGAAACCAAACCAATTGTTAGCTACAGGGTGGATTGGGGCGAGGCGGGGCAGCAATCGCATTAGAAATAGTTGAGAAATCAAAAAGATTATAGACTGCAGTAGAAGCAGCAGCAGCTCCTGTGCAGGATATATGTACCCATTTCAGCACAATGAAAGTCAACTTGAATGAAAAAGAAAATCTTTAGAATTTACATTGTATTTCGGAAGAAAAAATGATATGAAATGAAATGTATTTGCAATGAGAAGCAGAGGCTTTAAAGTCGACCAAGGCAAAATAATGAAAAAATAATATGTGAATACAAATAAAGATTCGAATTAAATGTGACAAAAAAAAGTGTTCAAATGTTGATATAAGATACATTTTCGGCTTTCAAGCTTTTTATGAAGCTTTCCTGATAATAACAGTATCAATTTTCACAGTTGCATTCACCTGTGCAACGCTGTGTGGCAAACTCTCATAATTGAGCTGTGATGTCATTATACAATTTCATTCAAATCAGATTAAAAACGTTTTACCACAAAATTGCATTCGCTGTCATTCGCTGTGTGTTTCCCCGAATTCCCATCTCCTCCCTTCCACCATCCTGTCCCATTCGTTTTCCTATCGCCTAGCCGCCATTATGATAAATGTGCAGAGAATCAAATGAGGCTGAATGCTATTGCCATGGTTTAAGGGGCCAAATGCAGATAGATAGAGACAGAGTAAGAGAGAAGTCAGCAGGACTCCATTGCCAGGCCAATTGAATGGCAGAAGAGGCTGTCCTGGCCTGTCCCAGTCGGGGCTGGCTTCGTGGTTCACTTTATGCCGCTGGCACTACGAATTAGCGCCGTAAATCGCATTTAAATCGTAAAATTCTCACAGCCATCCAGCCAGCCATCGAGTCACTTTGCCTTTGCATATAGAGTGTGGCAACACGTCCGGAGACAATGGGTGCGGTAAGGGAGATGTGAAGTGATGGAGAAACGCCAGGGCGCCATTGAGTCTCTTTTAGTATGCTCAAAGATTTTGATCCTATCAGCTAAATTGCATTTGACAGTTGGCGAAAAAACTTTTGCATTGGCAGCCATAATTTCTGGTCGCAGATTCACACACATAACTGAAAAGAGATTTGACTACTGCTTGTATAGAATGCGTCATCAACTAATTATTATAAAAAATTTATCTTTATTTTTTTTAATGTTTGTTTATTGTGAAGTGTATCTTCAGTTTACCTAAAAGCAACTCGCAACTTTACCTTTATTTATTAATAACTCATAACTCTTATCAGCAATGATCGCAGCTGTTGATCGTTAGTTATATTTGTGTTTGGCACTTATCAGCGCGATATCATAACTGCCCCTTTAGCTCAGTGGTAGAGCGTTGGTCTCGTAAACCAAAGGCCGTGAGTTCAATCCTCACAGGGGGCACATTTTTTGAAATCATATTTAAAATATTTTTATACCCTGAACCCATAAAATGGGTAAAAAGGGTAAAATGATTTTGTGCAAAAGTTTGCAAACAGGCAGAAGGAAACATCTTCGACCCTATAAAGTATATATATTCTTAATCAGCATCATCAGCCGAGTTGATATAGCCGTGTCCGTCTGTCTGTCTGTCCCTCTGTATGAACGCGTCAATCTCAGAGACTTTAAGACCTAAGGACTTTAGATTTTTAACATAAGCTCATCTAAGTCCTAGGCAGTACAAGTTTCTTTCAGATTTTCGATAACCGTTTCCGTTTTCTAAATACACGTAAAATAGTACTAGATTATGTAATGAAATCCGTTCATTAAACGATTTAAGCAGAATTCTGAATTTAAGTTTGCAATGTTCATAATTCGAGTGTGTTTTAGCGCGCTATATTGTTTTTAATTAATGTTTTTCATATTTTAATTGTGTTATGTGTTGTTAGGAATTTTCATGGCAATTCATCGCCCACTGCGCCATCTGTCGGCTGCAATTTCCTATCGATTGCAGCCATGTTCGCACTTCATGCGATAACTGGGAAGTTTTGCAATTTGCGGCATTGGAAAGTTAGTCTTTATGGCTGGGCTTGGACGGGTTGGGACGGGAGGGGAGGGGAAGGGTACAAGTGTTGAGTATTGAGGTTGGGCTTTTGGGATTGAGCCGTGTAGCCAGTGTGTACCTCAAGATTTTTGTACTTTTTCAGCTGTTTGCCAGAAACAGGAAAGGAAGGAGGAGAGTTCTTTTTTATGCTTTGTTGGAGACTTTGGCAAAGATTTATGCGGCAAAGTCGCTGCCGAGCTTAAGTGTGCTTCCGCATGTTTCGATAATTTGCGTGATTTTTGCATTTTTACCCCGACCAGGCAGGCAACCAGGCAACCAGGCAGCTAGCCCGGTTTCAATGTAGTAGTGCATGCGTAAGTGGCAGCCGTAGCTGCATCATTAAAACTTTCAGCCAGGCAGCCCAGCAGCCACTACAGAAATGTGGGGCATGCAACCAACCAGCTGCCCCCAACTAGTAACAGTGCAGCACTATATATGCCTGTATGTGTGTACTATATGTATTTGAAAATTTTATAATGATTTTGTATTTATTTAAGCTGGCAATTAAAAGCGGCTTGCGCATAAAATATTTACTTGCAATTAGAGCAGCAGAAGAAGCAACTGCAGCTCAAGTGCAGCTTAGCTTGACGCTCAACTTTGGGTGCACGGAGAGAAAATGCAGTCAACTTTATCATACTTTATTTCGCTTTCCCATAGAAACAAGGAAAACTTTAAAGTTTTTTATGAGATATCAGTTTGCGATATCACCTTCTGTTGCCTCACTTTCACTAAAGCCTTAAATCTCACTTTTTCTCAGTGTGGCAGATATGTGAATTGTGGTTGCCTGAGCTTGGGTGGGTAAGCTCTGGGTGTCTATGTGCCGTGACAGACACTAATTATGGATTTTACAATTTGCGAGACTTGCAGCTAACCGCAAGACATAAGACATGCCAGCGACATGGCGTTCATGACACAAGGAGAAAGGACTTTACCTCATCCCATCTCCCCGCACCACACTACACCACACCACACCACACTGCCATTTTGTGGTCTCCTTGGATGCTCGCGAGAATCGAGCTGAGAGTCGGGAATCGAGAGGCGAAAGTCGAGTTGGAGTCGAAGTCGGAGTGTGTGTGAGGCCAAGAAAGTTGCCTGACATCAAAATGCTGCGAGTAGTATCTTTCTCTGGTAAGTATGTGAGTTTGTCGCAATGTTATCTGCACTGCCACACACACACACATACATACGTGCATATTATGCATACATGTTTAAGGAAATAAAAGGTGGAATGGGTTTTTTGGGTGGTTGGCGCATTGAAATCGCCACCATTAATAAGAAAGTTTTGCCTGCTGCTGCCTGCCTGCCTGCCTGCTGGTAATAAGCAAATTGAGATGACAAAGTTTATTGTTGATTTTATGTGCACACATACACACACACACACACATGCACACTCACATTGACTCCGTTGGGGGATCAGGCGACCTAAATGAGTTATTTAAGTAGCACTCGCGCCCCAGTTTAAATGCGCTCGTAATTCGCCTTTGTGCCACAGTCAACTTTTAGTCCCACAGATATGAGTACATGTGTAAGTGTGTGTCTGTGTGTGTGTGTGCACAGTCAAACATTGCTATAACGAACGACAATTGTCAAAAGCTTAGCTTGGCTTAACTATTTTGTATTGTATTTTTAAACCATGGTAAATTCTCAACTAAAGCAATATTTTGACAGAATATTGAGAAAAGTCAAAAAAGTACGTGCATATTCGCATATTCATCACAAGATTAATGCTTGCTATGTAGCAAAGGACGCGGTAAACTATATTTAGCTAGAGGACTATAATTTATGTTCATGCCCAAAAGTAGGCAACGAAGACGCTTCGAAATATGATAAAAAATTGCCTGTTAGCTTATTAGTAAAGAACAGTCTTAGCACTCTTTTACTGTATCTTTAGACCTATGTATGTATGTGCTTGTGTACTTGAGTATTGTCTATGCTATTAATGCGCATTGCCTGTAAGCTGTGTCTGTTCCTACGTCTGTGCCACTGCGTTGCCTTGGCAGGCAACGTTGTGATGTCCTTAGGATTCGTATTCTTCGTGTGGCATACTTTGTGTCGTTCGCCGCGAGAAACTGTGCATGTGTGCGTGTACTTTACTTGGCTAAGTACGTGATTTGATTAGCGCCCCACAAAAATCCAGTCCGTGTCTGTGCCGCGCTTATGCCTTATGCCTTATGCCACTTATCAAGCATACGCAACGTTGCACATGCCGAAACAAACAAAAGTTTAAAATAAAATATATCTTTAATGTGCCACAAATTCGTATTTCTATATATTGTATATATGTTTCAGTAAAAATCGCCTGTTGAGGTCAACAAATTATCACAAGCATTTTTCATTCGCAATTCGGACGAATGCGGCCACAGCTACGGGAATGTCAACAGAAAAATACGTGCACAAACATAGAAATGGCTGCCATTGACAAACTAGTATAAAAGCAGCAAACACACACATACAAACATACATATATGTATGTAAGTGTGTTTGTATTCTAGCACGACGTAAACGAGACATTAATGCTATTATGCGTGTATGTGTATGTGTATATGTGTGTGTGTGTGTGGGCGGCACTTGTGTAAAAAGCAACTAATGAAAACGGAAATAAAAACCGCTCGAGGAATGCTGATGACTCTCCAAGGATGGTATTTAATATATATGTATGTGTGTGTGTGTGTGTGTGTGTGTGGGTGTGGGTTGTGTTTTCGGACTCGTGTGTAAAAGGCTCGACACTGCACTCCCTCTCTGCCCCGCTCAACCCATTTTGCACGCGCGCCCAAGCACTTAGCATCAATTTGGTGGCTCGTACATAAGCGACAAACAGAGACAGCAATAGCCTGGCTAGTGGCAAGGAGTGCGAGCAGCAAGACAACTAAGTAAAAGCATAAGTAATGCACATAAATCAAAAATTCAGTGCTGCCAGCCAAGGAAACCCCCCCTCAAACGCCTACCTTCCCGCCTTACCGCCTTACCGCCTTGCTGCCTTTCTGCCTGGTTTTCTGCCTGTCAGAATGGCACGCACAAATACTCACTCAGTTTCAGGAGCCAGCATACTAGCCGGACACTCTCTCCCTCTTCCTCTCTCTCTCTCGCTGTGTAGTGAAAATGCCTAACAATGTGCAAGTCCAGTGCTTGGTAGCACAATTACCGCCAAGTGCCTGGGCCGCTGCAACCAACCAACAACAACAACAACGAAAAGCACACAATCGAGAACTTAGCCAGCGTGAAATATTGAAGTTGCCGCCGCCATTGCCGGCGCTCACTCCATATAGCAGCAGTATATGTACTACACTAAGAAAAATTATTAAATTTTTAGTGAACTTTGGTCTTATGGACATTTTTAGCTTGATATTAAAATCACTTTTGGTTCAAAAACTTTTATCTCAATAACTTTCTTATTTGCACTTCACTACCATATTTCTCTCTGTGTATTTATATAGTGTCCGCAGGTCTGGGCATCGACATTGGCATCTTGAAGCGCGCCGTCCGCTTTGGCAAATGGCACCTGCGGAATGCGCCGTTGGAATCTTTTGAAAAATATTTTCTATATTCCGGGCGACGTCTCCGCTTTCAGCCCAAGCCATAACTCGTAAGCCATCTACTACATACACACATATATACATATATATATATATAAATTTGCTGTGGCCAGACAGGTGTGTAATTTATTGATTATTCCGCTAGATATATGCTCACACACACACACACACCACAGAGAGAGAGAGAGGGAGACACCCACACACACAAAGCCTTGCTTGTTTAGACATTTTGTCATCTTCAATTTGTGGCTGTCATTCTGGCTGGCAGACAGGCACTCGCCTTGGCACTAGCACTGGCTGCATTTCCAAAAGTGGATTACAAGCTGAAGGCACTTGTAATCGCTGCGTTAAGCCAGCAGCAGTCAGGAGCAGTAGCAGCCAGCTAGTATTGAACAGCTTCCACCAGCCCCTACTCGTATTTTGTGAGGGTGCCTTTGGCATGGCTGGCATCTTCATTTCATTTAAGTTGAGTTGAGGCTTGCTGGCTGGCGCGTTTATTGAGTTTTAATTGGATAAGTTATAGACGCTTGCTCATGTTGCATAAATTCCACAGACATCTTTGTTTTCGCACCCACGCATAGCAGCAAGGGAGGGGCCAACTTGTGGCAGCTGCAGTCCTTTTGGAGTTTGCCACAGCGCATTCGTGCGGCAACTGCTCAAAAAACGTGCAGCTCATTACCTGACCAGCCAAGACCAGCTCTATATATGTATATATTGAATCGTCGTTTGTAGTTAACCAACCAACTGCCCAGATATCAGTTATCAGCACAATCAATGGAAAAGTTCATTAACGAACTGCGTTTAATTAACGTTCAGTTTGTTTGCTTAACAATTCCGATAATTAAGATTGGTTCCAGATTCCGCACAACTTTCAACAGCTCATACCTTTAAAGACACTTCTTTTTTGTATAATAACTACACAATCCCCTTGTGGTGGTTATTACCTAATCACAGTGGACAGTTGTTCTCTTTTTGTGCAGCATCTACGAATGCCAGAGGGAATGGAGTAAGGGGGAATGAGGGAGTTGGTGGCATCTTGAGCAGCATCATCAGTCATGGCTGCATAGAGTTCATTATTATCGCTGACATTGCGCTGGTTGGCGCCCATTTGCTGCCCCTCTTCTCCCCTTACACCCTACCGCCCTACCCAACGCTGGCTCGCTTATAATTCATTTCTATTGTGGCACGCCTGAAAGCCCCTTTTGATCCAGCTGACTTATTTGTCTTAAAGGAAGCTCGCAGTAAAATTGCTTTTCCTACAACTACGCGCGCACTTCCTGTTGTTGTTCCCTGTTGTTGCCTCTGGAGCTGGCGCTTGTTGCGCGTCTTGTGTCCTGCTCCTGCCACTTGCAACTGCCTGACGCAAGTTTCTCTATTGTTTTGTCGCCGCCTTTTGTAGTTCATAAAGTCTCGGGGATCGGTGTTAATAGTCGCCTCTTCTCTTGTCTCCGCTCTGTCTCCTTGTCTTTCTTCGTTGTCTATTTGTCGCTTTGCGCTTATTGTCAAGTTCGCTGGGGCTTCATTTTCTTGTGATTAATGTCGTCATTAACTGCAATTAACTTTTTTTGTGTTGACTCGGCGACCGCGACAAATCTTTGAACGCTTTTTGTGTGCCGAACTTTTTGGCCCAGCTAAAGCCACTTGACTGTCATGTTAAGCAATGCCAATTTGTGTGTGTCATTCTTGAGTGGTTATATCCTTCAATAGACGCCATCGCTCATGTGACTCACTCTATGTATGTGTGAGTGTGTGTGTGCTTCTTTTTATTTTTTTTTTGTTCTAATTATTTGTCAAGCAGTCAACGACTAATGGCCTGGGCTGACCTCTCTCGTCCTTTGGCTCTGTGAAAGTTATTTTTACTCCCCAGCTAAGTACAAAATAAAAGCGCGACGTGTGTGTGCCACAATTCCAGTGTTGCACGTGCTGCACGTTTCAGTTTCTGCTTTTTCCTTTATTGTCATCAGCTGTGTACTCCGGAGACTGCAACACACACACACACACACACACACACACAAAATTGCAAGTGCCATTTTCCCCATTGCATATGTATCTATTTCCAACTTCCAGTTAAGAGTTGCATGCTGCGCTCTGAAAAGTATGCTACAAATTTTTAAATTTCGCACCCTAAAGCCACAACGGAAAAACGGAAATCGCTCGTAAAGCAATGCCAAAATCGCATTGAAAACTTTCATACGCTTCATTTGTTGTACCGTTTTTTTATAAGGGTAGCTTAGCTTTTGTATGAAGTTGAGCTAACATAGAGAATAATAGAAATATAGGACTTGATATGAATTTATTATGTTCTTCATAGTTTCATTTGCTATCAAATCTGAAATCCTCTTGCCATCAGTCAGCTTGATAGTAGCCAGAAATGGCAAAAGCTTCAGAGCACTTATCCCGTTATTTATAGCAAATTTTGATGCAACATAATAAATCTTTGCGGCAAATTCTTCTGTTAACGGCTGAAATAAAAAAAATATATATATATTTTGGCAAATAGAAATATAAATATATAGCAAAGATGTTCAAAATACTATTCATTGTGTTGTATAGCTCTTACTTTACTTTTATAAATAAGAAAATACTATTTTAGCCATTAAATATTTAAATAGGTTGCTTAACAATTTGGTTTAATTATTAAAGGCACGCAAAACTAATCGAACCGATTTTCACTTTTGTGATGAGAGAATAGAGCATCATGAATTCGTTTAGCTTACCTATAGTTTTTTTTTTCATGAACATGTGTCGGCATTTTTACTTTTGGCATTTTTGTTTTAAGTGCCCTACGCACACACACACACACACACACACATTTGGGCCATCTTTTGTGGGCTATTTGGCTTTGGCTTGCATTTCTGTGTTTTAACTTTCTTACAATAAAGTGATGTTATCTTGCGCCCCAGCTACTTTGCGGCTTAGGCAACAGGCGAAGTCAACTTGAGAGGGGTAGGGGGTGTCTTGCAGCTGAGCAGATTCTTTTTTTTATATATATTTGGGGTGTGGGAGGCCGGCGACAGGATCTAGGGGAAATTACTCTGTGCTTTATCGTGCATATAAATCTATTTGCTCAGGTGTTTTTCGCTGCTAATATGTTTGTGATGACTTTATTTTGCGCTTACCGCCGGCTTTTCTCGCCTCCTTAGCTACCCCCACGCCACACCCCTAACTTTCAGCTTCTTTTTTTCGGCATTGCCTTATTTATATATGTGTGGAACTGGGAGGGGGCTGGGGCGTTGCTGTAGGCAGCGGCAGCTTAACAGTTTTTTTTTCTTCTTGGTATTCTTTTTTTTATACATACATACATATATATTTTGTTTGTGGTAGTAGCTCTAGAAAAGTTGTAAAAAGGTTTTTCCAGCTTGCCAGCTGGTCTGCTGGCTGACTTAGTCCTGGCAAGGGAAGGATGAGGAACGCAAAGAGTCGCACGCATTATTTTCAGTTTTCGCTTGCTTTAATATTCCAACGTTTGCCGCCAATGTGGCGTATGCGCAATTCGCTTAAGCAAATACGTGACGCCCCAATTCTCCGCCCCTTCCACCTTCTTCGCTGTAGCTGAAAGTGCAAATTAAAAGCCAAAACCGTTAGGCTAAATGCTTTAAGCACTTAACTTGCACGCATGTTGTGTGTCTTGTTATTGTTGTTGTTATTGTCGCTGGTTAGCTGAAATATTCAGGAGCGAACATAAAGCGCGCGCCCAAGGCACAGGACATGCTGCCCCCAAAATGAATGTCGGCAAAGCTTTTAAGCCTTTTTTTTAAATGCCCTTAAGAACAATAACAGCAACAGCCACAACAACCAAAAACAACTAGACTAGCCATACACTATGTGTGTACTATCTACACACACACAGCAATGTCTTCGCGACCACACACACACATGCACAACATTTACTCAAGGGATTAACTGCAAAGATCTTAATGCCTCTATTTCGACGGTCTTAAGTATACTTGCGCCCCGGCCAGGTCGACCCAATGTGTGACAGGGACAAGTCAAGCAGCACTGACTTACGGCACCACCCACTTCCCCAACCCCTTCCCACTCATTTCTCCCCTTGAACCTACTTACATTTTTCTAGCTGCTTCTTGTGGGTGTGTTTTGTTTGTGTTTGGGGCCTGTGTTTGTTTTTACCACTAGCCCTTGGGCTCCACGAGCTTCTACTTGCTCCTCCGCGATTCCTTGTTTGCATTGCGTGTGGGTGTGTGGTCTTCAGGATTGGGCCACATATGCACATTGTCATTGCCAAGTACCACTAATATTATTTACATTTCGTTAGGTTTTCCTGTTGAGCAACAACCCTAAAAAAAACCCGACCCAATCCCAATCCCCAACAAAAACACTCGATACATGCGTACAGTTAGGAAAAAGTTTAATAAAAAAAAGTTTTCTTAATCCTAAAAAAAATATTGAAAAATATAAAAGTGCTGCTTAAAGTCTAGAAAGGAATACAAATCCTATCAACATTTTATATTTTCAATCTGGGACTATTAAAATCTTCCAATAACCAAACACAATTTTTCTCCAAGTGTTTATTATATTTACGCGTGTATCTGCAACACAATCCACAACCAGAGCTATTCATCAGCTAGCCACATGGTTGCTTTTCGCCACCACCAATCCCTTCTCCAATCCCTCTGCCCGGCGGAAACAATTATTGCGAATTACTGCGGCAATAAAAGTACAAAACTTTTGGACCAATCTTTTTTCTGTGCTTTTCGCTTCGCTTTTTGACTAATAGAATTTTACGCTATTAAGCAAAAAAGTTGAATGCGCAAGAACAACTTTTGTGTGAGTTTTCTTTAATGAAACTGAAATTGTGTAACGATCAAATTGAAAAACCACACCATGCAAATACTTTTACAACAATAGCAACAACAGCAGCAGCAGCAACGACAACAACAAGGCGAAAAATAGTACCAGCAAGAAACAGATGTTGCCTCGTGGCGTTCGTGGCAACAGCCGTTGCTCCGTGTAATTGAAAAATATGAAGTACAACGGCAATCTGATTAAAATTACATTAAAATAATAATAACAGGAACAACAACCCCAAAGGGAACAACAGCAAAGAAATAAGTTACAAGCTTGCAATTCGTGAACAATTTTATGGTACCTTGTTGGTAGCAGTAGAAGTTTTTAGACAACTTTTCCACAGCAATACTTATCGATTTCTGGACGAAAGACTTTATTGCTGCATGCAGTTGATTAATTTGGTCACTTGAAAGTCAATTTTATGCAATTTTTCTCCTCTCTTCTAACACACATCTTAATTTAGATCACCTTATTTTCCGCTAGATGTCGCTCTGTGTATGAATGTTGATTGGCAGCACTGATGACAAAATCTGTGCTGGCAACTCCTTATCATATAAATCTTGTCGGTACCAGATTTGCACGTCTCTTAGCTGAAAATGTTATACTTTATATTAAAATTTGTCAAACTCTTTTTCGCCAAGCCATTTGAGGTGTGTAAAATCTACTCGAAGCTAAAGATGGAATGGAAGATAAATCAGGTTGGCCAGCGTGTTAATGAAATCACCTGCACAGCACCGCAGTACTTTGATACATGTTTCATTAAACATCAGTTGCCGAACTGGCAGTGCGACGATTTCCATTGCATTGAAAAGCAGCTGGGATTTGTTGTTGCTTACATGGATCGGGCAAAATACTCCATTGACTTGGCCATCTATGTACTAAGCTCTATGTCCATTGGCAATGCTTTAGATCGCGCCTCCAAACGGGGCGTTCGAGTTCGCGTTTTGTTTGACACGGAGCATGTACGACTGAAAATTAAGTATGAAAATATAGAATTTCGTCGGGCTAAGAAAGTGAGCGAGCCGGATAGCATTATGCACAACAAGTTTTGCATCATTGATGGATACGGTACACAGCGCTTGCTCAATGCCAAGAAAGGTTATGCCCTGGCCGTTTGTATGAGCGGCTCGATGAATCTGGTATACATGCCCAGGGGATGTGATGACTTGTGTATAACCAGCGCACCACGGATTGTCAGAGGCCTGGAAAAAGAATTTGAACGCATGTGGAAGATATTCTAATAAATACACAGGTGATTTTGTAACTTATTGTTTAATATACAACTCGTATTTAAACATTATTTTTCCGTCTTAAGGCTCACTTAGGAGATACGTTTTGATTCTGTATGGACTGGGATGAATTGTTATTACATGTAACAAATGTAATGTAATGTAATTAAATATATAAAGTCGCCTTTATCCCAGAATATCGTGTAATTCTTTGAAACAACCGTTGCTCAGCTGATCTTGTTACGCAAATAGTACTTGATGAGCTGTATGCAAACCTCCGCATCCTCAGCACTGTCGTGGCCAGCCTCTGCAAAGGAATACAGGAATTTAGTTTGCTTTCGATATCTTCTTTATAATTACTTACCGTTTTCCTGTATAATGCGCTTTAGATTCTCAATGCAGAGAGTTTTCAGTGCACGCTTCTTGGGCGGACCCATTTTGTGAGGAAAGAGCACAGAAGTATCCACGACAACATCGTGTATGAGTTTGAGTGCCTTCAAATCGCTCTCCAGACTGTGACCCACTAGCACCGTCTTGGCGTGAAACATGGACATAAGCACAGCCTGAACATCCCGTAGGGTGCGCGTCTCCTTTGCCAGCATAGCCTCGGTTATGCCGGAATAGCTGTAAAATAGATACCGATGAGATGTGTGTAAGTAAAGAAAAGTTTACAATTACGTACACAGTGTTGTAGTCTACAATTTGATTGTCTGGCTTGACAAGCGCATCGTAGACACTGCGCCCATTGATGTCCACAACGGTGACGCGGGTTAGCTCGATGCCATGCGTAGTGTAGCACATTTCACAATCAAGTGCATAGATGTCCTTTTTGGTGGGCACATAGTCCTCCGAGCGTTCAATAGTCTTAATAAAGCATGTCAGATTGTCCGGATCATAGTAGTCGCTGACATGATAGTTGGCATAGCTGCAGCCAGGTGTGCCTGCCGGCTGCTGGCAGCAGCGATGCTGATTGTCCGTAAAGCCACGTCGATAGCCCGTGCTCTTTGCATGATAGTTGCACATATCGGTGCATTTTGTATCGTAGATACTCAGATTGAACACCTTGCCACAGCGTGTGCAATAACGTTCCGTCTCATTGGGACGACGATTGGGACGGCAGGCGCGTATGACAGCTGTACCACGGCCTGACCCCGGACGCGGATAACCATTCTCCACCAGCTGCTCATCAGTCAAATGCAGATCATAGACCATTTCATAAGCCTTTTCGGCACTCAATGAATCGAAAGGCTCTGCCGAGGAGCTTGTTTTTCTAAAAATAAATTAAATGTAGATGTAAGTTTTGAGAACAGAGTATTGGAAAATTGTACATACTCCTTTTTCTCAACGCTCCAAGATGTGGTCAGGGCACGCTTGCCGCCCAGCATCATCTCATGCGAGATTGTCTTGTTGGCAGAGCTGGGCTGATTACCCGCCTCGATGGCCTCCTTGCGCAGCTTGTTGATGGCCAGCATGCAGCTGTTCTTGTAGATGGACGGCGTGCTGCACTTCTTGAAGACGGCCAACTCCTCCACCTGAGCCCGCTCCCAGGCATCATTTAGCTGCGGATAGATGACAGTGCACTGCTTCACCATCAGCTCGTAATACTGCATGCGTATGTTATAGGATATCTTGGAGCTTTGTGGCTCAAGCACCGGTGGCTTTGCGACCGCAGCAGCCGTTGCTGGCGCCACTTTATCCAGCGCCGCTGTTGGCGTATGCGCCACACGACTGCCACTCTTGAAGGATTGGGCTATGGTAAACGCAGGCTTCTTCTCCATCTGCAGCTCCTCGATTTTCTTCTTGGCCCGCGCAATAGCTATCACATTGGCAACGGGCGTAATGGTGCGAGCTGTCAAAACAAAAGATTGGATAAGTTATTGAATATAATTAATAAAGCGTAATAATATAGTGTTAAACATTCAGCTATTAAACTTATAGGTGATTGATATTAGGCAATATAATTTATTGCTTCAATGTTTGGTAATCAGATGGAAACTGCCTGAAACTGCCAATCATTCAGTTTTATAAAAATATGCAAAATATAATGGATGTGAGCAGGCCTAATATTGTATATTGTTTGTAAACACGAATTGAAACTTATTTAATTAGTGATTGTTCCATTTGAATGCTGCGCACTATAGAAATTATATGATTAAACTAATGGCTTTAAACTCTCACAATCGAACATTATAAACAAGCTTATTTAGACAAGGGTTTTTCCACTTCCTGAAGTGTCCAAGTGGACTCTCTTTTAAAACTCTTCATTTCAACCCAAGCGATGATAGCTACCTGTGCGTGTCGGCGGTGTTAAAGCCGCTCGTGATATGAGTGGCGTAAGTGTTTTGGCCCTAGCCTCGCGCAGCTCTTCCTGTGCCACACGCACACGCTCCTGGGCAAGACGCAGCTGCTCGGCATCCGCATCGGCACGCAGTTTCTCCTGGCGTCGCAGTTCGGCGCGCCTATCGAAGATCCGTTTCATAGCATTGCGTATATGATTTGGTTTGTGGACTGCCGCAGGTGGCTCTGCTTTGCATTTATCCGCATTCTCGTGGGCGACGCGACGCTTCTGGAGCGCGGCTGTTGCTGCCTCGGTATAGGCATCAATGTCCGGCGAGGGCGCCTTGCGCTTGCGTACAGTCTCTGCTGTAGGTGTTGCATCGGGTTTGTGGATTTGGGCAAATTCCTGCTCCAGCTTATCAAATATCATTTCACACTGACGCACGATCTCCTCTTCGGAGGTGGCCACATCTATGTTATAGTCCAGCTCATCGTCCTCAATCGGCTCCTGGCTGCTGACTGCAGTTGGCTTTTTTGGTTCGGCCTTTTCTTTGCTTCGGCTGGAGCTGGAGGAGGAGGAACTCTTTGACTTGGAACTGCGCGAAGTTGACTTAGAGCTAGAGCTGCTGTGCTGGCGACTTTTGGAAGAAGACGATGCGGACGTGCTGCTCTTGTCTTTGCTGCTGGAACTTCTTTCACTACGATGCTTATCGCTGCTTGATGATTTTCTATGCGATGATGATGATGAGGACGATGTGGAAGATTTGTGCTTAGAGGTGGAACTGCGACGATCCGAACGTTCCTTATCTTTATGCGATGAGCTTTTGTGTTCCTTGTGCTTTTCGCGCTCCTTGCTGGATTTGCTGGAACTGGACGATGATTTCTTTTCACCATCGCTCTTTGGTGCTTCTTCAGTGGACATTTGGTGCTCCAGCTTTAAATCAGCATTTGGTTTTAGCAAATTTTGTATCTCTTCTTTTTCCAACACATGCATCTCTTCAATCTCCTCTTGCTCTTCCCCTTCCCCTTCCCCGTCCTCTTCCTTGTGCGATGTGCCATTTGTGGTGACCAGCTGAGAGGGCACGTATTTGGGTGCCCCGCCCGCATCTTTGAGGCTCTTCTTGGAGGGCGATGCATTCAGAGCAGGCTTGTCCGGATGATACTCCAAATTAGTATTCTTCTTCTTAATGGGCACCGCACAAAGCGTCATCTCGGGCAGTGGCAGCGAGAGCAGCTTCGGCACCGGCGCCGGCTTGTACTCCGGCACAGCTTCAGCTGCCTCCACATCCTCTGCAAGCACAACATTCTTTATACTGAAATCATGTTTTTAAGCATACACTTACCCTTGCGTAAATGCTTAAAATGGCAGAAGGGACGTTTGCAGGTGGCGACGGACGCTTCGCCGTCTTTATTAGCGCTTCCGGCGCTGTTAAAGTACGGGCAGGCGAAGCTCTTGAAGAGGCCCGTCGATGGTAGCATTTTCGACTTCTCGCCCTTCAAATAATATTTCGCTGCTTAATTAGGCAGGCGTTCTATAAAAAAAAAAAAAAATATTCTATTTATTTCGTTCTGTATATTTGCTCATTTCATGAAATAAATGCCAGATGTTTTTGCGAATTGCTGGAAACGGCGTTGCCAGCGTTTTAAAAGTGTGGCAGCCTTGTTACAACAGCTGAGCGTATAAACAAAACAAGCCATCTTCCCAATAGAAAATGTGACAGCAATCGAAAATACTTCTGTGATTACTAAAGTGCAAAGGTAAAATTATCAACGTGTTCTCAAAATAAGCTCGAATTAAATGCTGTTTATAAAAACAATTTGTTGGTCATAATGGCACATCATTATTTTAATTGACCAAAAGATGCAAGTAATAAGAGCAAATCAGGCATACATGCACATACTTACACATTTACGGACTTAAATAGGTATACTTAAGTGTTTTTATCAATTTAGTATCTGTATTAAATTCGTGACAGTGCTATAATTGGATTAGAACATAGATTATGCCGGGTGCCGGGTACAAAGTCTAACACATCTGTCTCTTTCCCAAACAATTGATGCGCGACGTCACAGTTAAGTGTTATACGAGAAACCGCAATATTCATATGTACTTGATTTCCCTTTTCATTGCAAAGATGCAAATAAATTAAGGTAAAGTGTTTTTTATCAATTTGCATTCGTTCATTCAACTGCGCTTATCAGACCGTCTGGCATTGTGTGTTAACAGTTAGCGCATACAAGTTGAAATTCCACGCCCACCGACTTTAGCTCCGACCCACTGTTATCGCTCTGCGCTTAGTCGTTTGGCGGCACTTGAACGCATCGGTTGGACGCTACTTCAGTGGGATATAAACAAAAGGTCAGCCTAGACTAAAGTCAAAGCTAATTACCTATGTAAATATTAAACATAGAAATTTTCTTTTAAAGTATAACATTACCGTGGATAATGTTTGAATTAAAATACATGTATTAATATTTGTGTGTTTTTTTTTCACGAATGCGACCTTTGATCGCTTCCACTTGAATTTGTTACTTTGGACCAGGCGTAAAACCAAACCAAATATCGTGTGTTGTTATTTTAGTTTGGTTATCAGCTTATCTGGCGCACCCACGACGATTATATATTTTTATGCCGTCTATTGATCTAATTGACTTTTCAGACTTTTGCATTATGGATCGTGCAACACTTTACTTTGGCAACAAGAATGAAAAGAACACCTTCAGCTATGACGATCATCTGCCTTCTTTACCTCTACCCGAGCTGCGGGATACAATGAAACGCTACTACGAGAGCCTTCAGCCCTTTGGCACTGCCGAGGAGCTGGCCAATTCACGTCGGATTATCGAAGAGTTTGAGAAGGGCGTTGGCGCCGAGTTGCATGCGAAGCTCCAGGAGCGTGCCAAAACATCGAAAAACTGGCTAGGCAGCTTCTGGGAGGACTATGGCTATCATATACTGCGACTACCGCTGCTACCCTATCAGATCATGCAAATGCCCAGCCAGATGGTGCATGTGGGCGTGCCAGAGACGCCCGAATATATGTTGAAGGTGAGCATCAGCATGAGTCACCTTATTCGGTTGATATTAAGCTAATCTATCCACTTAGGGTTTGGTATATATGTATATATGCAAGTGCGTACCTTACATTGTCAAAATTCGATATCTATTCTATTTATATGCAGTCAATTAATAGATAACAATTATTTCAGAGTCTCGCTCGTCACATATATTACTCGTTGGAGTTCTGGGATTTGATGCGTAATGAGACAATGAAGCCACTCTCTTCGAATGGTGGCAAGATCAAGTATACTTCGGCGCTGTACAAGCAATTCTTCTCCACATCGCGTGTACCGGGCGAGGAGCAGGATCACGTTGAGAAGCACTTTCGGACGAAGTCGGAGGGCAAGACACCCACGCATGTGACAATCAGTGGCAAGGGGCGTCAATTTGCCTTTAAGTGTGTGCATGAGGATGACACCATTCTGACGCCGCCAGAGATTTTGGTCATATTGCAACGATTGCGCAGCATTCTTGACTATGAGCCGGAAGGCGATGGTGTGGCAGCATTAACCAATGATGATCGCACCGGCTGGGCCAAGAATCGCAATCGAATTTTGGAAATTTCGGATGCCAACAAGGAGACTTTGAAGCTGGTGGAGAGCTCCTGCTTTGATGTCTGCTGGGACGAAAATACACCGCAAGACACAGAGCAATCCTGCCAGACGTCCATCTACGGTGACTATCAATCACGTTGGTCAGATCGCAGCAGCTGTCTGGTGTCCTTCAAGAACGGTCACCTACTCCTTTCCGGGGAGCACAGTTGCTATGATGGCACAGTAAGTGCCAGCTTTTGCACGTACATTCAGCTGAGCTTTTTCGAGGAGCCCGAGCCTGACTGGAGTTTGGCAAAGGACACCAAAGTGGTGGACATACAAGAACTAAAGTTTGAGTTGGACGACACGCTCAGATCGGAGATTAAACGTGTGCTCCAAGAGGTCGAGCAGCGTGTAAGTCCTTAAAACTATCTATTTGTAACCGAAATTTCAATTATAATTTTATTTAGGGCATTGATGTCACTGTCACATTTGAAGTGTTCGATGATTATGGCAAAGACTTCATGAAGGCACAGAGATTGCATCCGGACTCGTTTGTTCAAGTGCTCATGCAGTGGGCCTACTACCAGATGCACGCAGAGTAAGTAAATGAATTCCTACTACTGCATCAAAAGGTTAACATATTATTGTCCTGCCTTTAGTGTTGCACCCACCTATGAGACGGCGCTAATGCGTCAATTCTACAGTGGACGCACGGAGACGTTGCGTGCGTGCACCAACGGTGTCTATGCGTTCCTTAAGGCATCATCGGATAAGAATGCTACCGATCAGCAGTTGGTGAAAGCTTTCCGCGCTGCTGTGGCAGATCACAGGCATTACATGGACGAAGCACGCAAGGGCAACGGCATCGATCGACATTTATTTGGGATGTGGTGCGTGGCGTACGAGAACAAGATGGAAATTCCCGCATTTTACGATGATCCATTGTATGCCAAGAGTGGTGGCGGCGGTAATTTTGTTATATCCTCCAGCACACTTGGCTTTACGCCCAACGTGGGCTTTGTTGCACCCATGACCTTGGACGGTTATGGTGTCTTCTATGGAATAACCTCAGACGCGTAAGTTTATGATTTGTGGAAAGAAGTCCATTAACTAATGTGATTATTTCTTTATGCAGCATCTACGTTAACTCGACATCGTATCGGGATAGCATTAAGACCAGTGCTCGGAAATACAACATCTTCTTCAAGGACTCATTCCGTCGCATCCGTCAACTGCTTGAGCAGCAAGCAAATGAATCAAATTTGTAAACAGACCCACCTTAAGCATTTCCAACGATTTACCATGTAGAAACTGCTGGCAGAAGATTGTCTTATTTTACTTAAAGCACATATCAATCTTAAACAACTTTTACAACTTGCCAGCACTTTTCTAAGTAGGTCAATAAGTTTTATAAGAAAGAAGGACCTGCCAATTTATTCATTCATATTACACACGCTATCATGCTTTGTTTCGGTTACGGTCAGTTAAAAAGAAAAGAAATAATATATAAATAACATGCATATTCATAGTTTTAAAGCAATTGTAAATGTTGTCTATTAGATTAAGAATGAAAATAATCGCTCACAATAATGTCAAAGTTTCAAAGTTGATGCTAATTGGCAAATTGTGACAGTTAAATTAAGCTAATTAAAACGATTTGTAAATTCAAATTCCAATTTGTTTTACTGTTTGTGTGTGCCTCAGAATATACCAAAAAAAGAGTAAATTGTATGTTGTGTGGTTTTTTTTTTTTTTCAGTTTGTTACAACGTTTATTGAAATTCAAATGTTCAATGTTTGATTACAGTTTTTCGATAAATTCAACTTCAAAATGCGACTATATGCTTAGGTAGATTGTAGTATATTATTATAAGCGCCATTGAGACGATGTCTCTGGTTGAAAATTCATTACAATTGCTAAGTGAGCGACACGACTTGCACTCAATTACTAGATATACATATATATGTATGTGTGTTGTGGTATATTTATACATATACATATATATGGATTATGTGAAAGCTGAACTCCGGAGTATGCAATTACGAGTACTCGACTTTAGTTAGTTCGATTAAGTGCGTCTACTTGCTAATTACAAATGTGTGTGTGTGTGTGTGTTTGAGTGTGTGTTCATCTAAGATATATAATATATAAAATAAAAATAGTGTGTGTTCAATTAAGGTCACAGACCCATGCGCTAAAGAAGAAAAAAAACCAAAAAAGCTGACGGATGCACAACGTCCGCGCTTAGTGGGCATGATAGTAGCCAACGTGAGACGAAAGCATTGCGTAGTCATGGGGCACTAGGTCGTGTCCTCTTCCACGCTGTTGCTGAGGTCGCTGGTTGGCGTAGAGTTCCACTCATTCCTGCCCAGGCACCGCCACGCCCTGATGGTTCTGCTCGACAGCGGCGACAGCTGCTCCACCCGACGAGGGCGCAGCGGACGATGGCTCCTCACTGGCTGCTTTTGGTGCTGCCGATGACTCGGAGCCGACTGGTGGCGGCTGGAATGCCGGCCGCTGTACAAACATGTTGTCAATGATGTGATCAATATTATCTCCACTGCCGCTCGCCCCATCATCCAGACGGGCGGCGCGGGACTTATGCTTCTCGGAGGGTGGCAGTATGGGAATCGCATTGGTGGGACGACGTTGGGGCAGCACAGCGGGGCGGGTGGTGGCCTGTGCCGGCGGCACAAAGTACGTGGTGCCACCGACCGTATTGTAGTTTTGGTGATAGTTCAGGGACGGCGGACCGGCGGGTTGACCGGCTTGTGCGGCGGGCGGAGCAGTTTGCGGCGCAGACTGTGGCTGCTGCTGTTGCTGCTGCTGTGTAACCGCCGCCGACTGAGCTTGGGCATAGGCAACAGCAGCGGGCGTGGGCGGCAGATAGCCAGCACTGGCCGGATTGACGTAGGGCGCCTGGGGCACAGGAACGGGTACGGTGACGGGAACGGGCACGGAAACTGGCACCGGCACCGGTTCCCCACTGGTCACATAATAGGGCGCCGCTGGCGCCTGTGTGTAAGCTGCTGCTGACTTGGGCTGGGGCACCGTTGGCACTGCAGCCGGCGGCACAGCTGGTCCCAGTTGCAGGTTTTGGAGTTGCGCCTGCATCTCCTGCTGTTGATAGGCAATTTGCATGAGCATGTGTGGATCCTGGAGTATAAGCTGTGATTGCTGTTGTTGTTGTTGCTGCTGCTGCTGCTGTTGCAGCTGCAATTGTTGTTGAATTTGCTGTTGTTCCGCCAAATGATGCTGCTGCTGCTGTTGTTGCTGCTGCTGTTGTTGGGTCGCCTCATGTTGTGAGCGCCGCAGACTGGAATAACGCTTGGGACCATTGCGTTGCTCCGTTGGCATCGGTGGCTGTTGTTGTTGTTGCTGCTGCTGTGCCAAATGCAACTGTTGCTGCTGCTGCTGTTGGTGCTGCTGCTGCTGCTGATGTTGTTGCTGTTGTTGCTGCTGCTGCTGTTGTTGTTGGTTCTGCGAGGCCAGCGAATGCATTTGAACGCTACCAACATGACTGGGATCATTGCGCTGATGCACCTGCTGCAAACGCTGCGAAAGATTCGAGGTAACCATTGGTGGTTGCTGCTGCTGCTGCATCTGCAACTGTTGCTGTTGCTTTGGTTGCTGCTGCTGTTGTTGTTGTTGTGGCTGCCTTTGTGGTTGCTGTTGCTGCTGATGTTGCTGCGAATGATGCTGTTGTTGTTGTTGCTGCGGCTGCTGCTGTTGTTGTTGCTGTTGCTGCTGTTGTTGTTGTTGTGGTGGTGGCGTATCAACGATTTGCTTGGGTCCGACATTTGGTCTGTTCAGCTGATAATCCCGATCGGAACGCTGCTCCGCATAATTGCGATGATCGCCACGATTTGACTTTTGCTTAAACTCCATGGCATTCTGACGATTGCCGCCATTGTGTCCACCACCGGCGCCTCCGCCGCCACGACCATAATTTCGATTCCGTGGCTCACGTTCACGATCACGTGGCTCTTGGTGCTTGGCAGAACCACCCGGACCCGGACCCGGACCGGTGGCAACATTGTTTCCCATCTGCTTCTCTGCGGCAGCAGCGCGACGCTCGAGGCGATTTTCCTTCTCCTCGCGGGAGGTGGAAGTGCGGCGCGGACGACGATGTCGGTTGTCGCTGCGCTCATTCAGTGCGGGGAAGTCCTGAGGACGTGGCGGCTTGCGCTCCTTGTTGCTGGCCTTGAGGTAAGCCTGCTCATCCTCCCAGTTCCTTGAGTATTTGCTGGGGCCGCGTGCATAGCGACGTCGCCGACGCGCACGTGGCGCCGCATCCTCATTGCGGATGTCGTAGCCATAGGACTGCATGAGTTCGGCACGCGTTTTGGGCGCCTGCTCGCTGGCCTCGAAGCGGTCGTGGGACCAACGATCGCCACCGGAGGCCGGTTGCCACTTCTTCATCGTTTTGGATGCCTGCGATATTGTGGGTGGCTGACCAGCGGGCGAGGCGCCCGTATCGCCATTGGCCACATCGGGGAAACTGGGCTCCAGCTGACACTGGCCGCTATCGCTACCCGCATCGTGGATACCGGCGCCGTCGCCCTCAGCTTCGGCAGTACGATCGTCATGCTCGTAAAAGGTGCCACGTTTCGGTATGTACTGTGGATTGCTTCGATCCTCGTCCACTTTTTTCTGTGCCTCTGCTTCGGCAGCTGTGCGTTCAACTCCATTGCCGCTCACCGTGCCACTGCCCAGCTCATCCTCATCTTCGTCCGACTCGCTCTGGCCGTCATCATCGTCCTCGGTTTCGGTTTCCTCATCGCTGGCACTCTCATCGTCATCGTAGTCACCTTCACCGCCCTCCAGGTCACTGGCTGTGTCATATTCGGAGTCATGGGGATGAGAATTGCTTGAGGGTTCCTGTGTGGGTGAGGTGCCCAACTCAATGCCGCCTGCCTCGCTGACATTGGGTGATGGGACGTTGGGTATGTCGGTCGGTGGAGCTGCTGCTGCTGCTACCGCCGCCGTTGTCATTTTTTCAACATCGGCCATCGCGAGAAAATTCGTCGATTCTTCGATTTTTTTCTTTCTGCTGTCGCTGCAAAGTTTTCAATCACAGAGATTAGATCTTTGCGCCCCCTCACTCACTCACACGTTATATGCCCGCTTTTCACTTACTGTCTTTTACTTTGATTTTTTTCGATTCTCTTTTACTTTATATGCAGAAATCTTTTATTTTCACCTAGTTTTCTTCCACAACAACGCAATCAGAAAATAGAAAGTGTCTAGAGTTGACATCAGATATTGCGGTTAGGACAGAGTTGTCAGCTGGCCGGTGTTCCACAACATTCACAATAGTTAACACCACGCAGCCTTTTTAACTTATTTACCTCTCACCTGCAAATTAATATTTATTCCCAAAATATGGTGTTTTGTAAAAAGTATGACAACAAAATAAATAACATCTGTTAATTCATCAAGTTTAGAAATTGAGTTTTTAAGCTGTGCTTTTTCATATGCTTACAGAACTGCTCCACACTTAACAGAGGTTCTTTATGTTCAGCAATAGAGCTAATTTTCTAGTGGTACGACAACCCTAGTCGCAGCTGTTGATGAGACAACGGGCCGCAGCATACACGAAAAATCAAGTTTTTGTCTGCAAATTAAATTTAACTAGTGCTTTTGTATAAATTTAGTGAATAGCCTTTTCTACAAATCCAATTTACAAAATGTCTAAACTTCTGGGTATACCACTGAAGAAACCGTCAGAGGTCGACATTATAAAGCCACTGAACAATCTAATACAAAGCACCTACAATGGAGCCACTGCCGAAGAGAAGGCGCAGTATGCGGAAGCAGTAAATGACTTTTCAAAGCAACGCAATACGGCTATTTGGAAGTTTTTTGAAAAGTATGAGGCATCATTGGAAGTCGTTTATGCGTAAGTCCCTATTTATGATAATACAACTCCTAAGAGCTTTCTTTTTGGGGTTTTCATAATGACTCATTGCGGTTGATAGCAGTCAAGTTGCTGTAATTAATCATGTATGTGGTAGTGTGTGAAAGAGAGATAGAGAGAGGGAGCCCAGACGTAAACATTGAATTGAAGGAATGACGTCGTCTTTAATTGATTTGGTTTCACTTTTTGTTATTTTAGCTACTACGATCAGATTTGCGCATTGGAAACAAAGATTTCAGCTGGCGAACTTCAGATACCCTTCAAGTGGAAGGATGCCTTTGACAAGGGCTCAATTTTCGGTGGCAAAATCAGTCTGAGTAAGTGAATTAAAATGATGAAATTAAACAACCGGTTTAACCACACGTATATTTCTAGCTCACACTTCGCTGCTGTACGAGAAGGTTTGTGTGCTGTTCAACATTGCCGCCCTGCAAAGCAGCGTCGCATCCAGCCAGCAAATGGACACCGATGAGGGTCTCAAATTGGCCATTAAGCTGCTCCAACAAAGCGCCGGCATATTCCAGTATTTGAAGGGTGCAACACCTGCAGCGGTACCTTCGGAGCCCACGCCAGATCTGAGCCAGGACACCTTGATTGTACTGCAGGCATTGATGGTTGCCCAGGCCCAGGAAGTGTTTATACTGAAAGCGATTAAAGGTTAACTAAATATACTCATCAATCATAATCTTAAACTTAATTCTAAATGTGTTCTCACACCGCAGACAACATGAAGGATCAGATCATAGCGAAGCTATGCTGCCAGGGCGAGGAGTTCTATGCTGATGTGCTGCGTGCCATGCAGAAGGAGTCGGTACGCAGTCTTTGGGAGAAGGAGTGGATACCCACTGTGGCTGGCAAGCAGGCGGGTTTCCATGCGCTCACACAGCTATATCAGAGTCTCGTGTGTCGCTCGGCGAAGAGGATCGGTGAGGAGATTGCGCGTCTGCGCAATGCCGTTGAACTGTTTAAGGCGGCGCAATCACGTGGAGGTAATGAGACCTATCTGGATGAGTACTTCAGTCGGGCCAAGCGAAATCTGGCCGAATCCACCAAGGACAATGAGTTCATATACAATGAGATGATCCCGGAGCTGAGCACACTTGCCTCCCCAGGCAAGGCACAGCTGGCCAAGCCGTTGCCCATGGCTAGCCCCATGGCAGCCAACTTTAGGGACATCTTCACAAATCTGGTGCCCGTTGAGCTGCATCGTGCTTTGACCGCTTCCGATATGCGCAAGAACGAGATTGTCAACACGGAGATTATGAAGCTTCGCGACGCAACTCAAACTCTGAATGCCGTGCTGGCCAGCTTGAATCTGCCCGCTGCGGTTGAGGCAACCGATAGCAACAGTGGACTGCCGCCATCGCTGCGAGAGAAGGCGAATGAGGTGCGCGAGAAGGGTGGCATTGACCATGTGCAGACAATGTTGAAGGATTTGCCGGAGCTGCTCAATCGCAATCGCGAGATTCTGGATGAAACAGAGCGAATGCTGGACGAGGAGCGCGATTCGGACAATCAACTGCGCGCACAGTTTAAGGAGCGCTGGACGCGCATCAGTTCCGATAAGCTGACCGAAATGTTTCGCACTAATTCCAAGAAGTACCGCGAGGTCATCACCAATGCCATCGAAGCTGATAAGGTTGTGCGGCAGAAGTTCGAGGCCAACCAGAAGGGCATTGAGCTGCTATCGCTGCCTCCAGAACAGATCCAACAATCGCTGCCCTCGGCCAGTGGCAGTGTCGATCCCAACTGTTCCAGTGTGCAGCGGCTGAAGCAGCTGATGGAGGCGGTGGAGACTATCAAGGCGGAACGCGATGCTGTCGAGTTGGAGCTGAAGTCGGCCACATTTGACATGAAGGATGAATTTCTGCAGGCCCTGCAAAAGGATGGTGCCATCGATGAGCCCGCCTTATCGTTGGCTCGCATTGGTCAGGCCCTGAACCCGTTGCAGCAGCAGGTAAAGGAGAGCTTGGAGCGCCAGCAACCGCTTGTAGCCGATATTCAAAGTGCACACACCGCCTTTGTCTCCGAGACGGGCAACTGCGGCAGCTCTCGCGATAAGTTGTACCAGGAACTGGCCACCGCTTACGATAGCTACATTCAGCTGTCGGGCAATCTGCAGGAGGGCACCAAGTTCTACAATGACCTGACGCAGCTGCTCGTCGTCTTTCAGAATAAGATCAGTGATTTTGTTTTCGCACGCAAGACCGAAAAGGAGGAGCTGCTCAAGGATCTGACCACAGAGTCCAGTCGCCAGGCGCCACCAGCAACACCAGCCTTGCCATCCCACTATGCATCCACCTCGGGCAGTGGCAACGGTAACAAATATCTTTATCAATCGGAAGTTTAAGATTATGTTATCTTATTTGTTTTTATCTCTTTGTAGATATTCCAAATATGCCCGCTGCTGGAGCTCCACCCGCCACAGCTGCCGCCGGCCATATGCCGTATCCAGCGCAGGTTCACATGCCGGTTCCATATGGCGCCACTCCTAACGCACCCTATCCAACATATGTGCCACCGCCCATGCCGCAGAGCTTTAATCCCTACGCCACGTTGCCATATCCGGGCAGTAAGTATCTAACATAAACTTTTTTTTAAAATCATTTCTCATGTATGGCTCTTCTTTAACAGACTACCAGTATCCTGGCTTTCCACAGGGTCCGCCACCCGGCAGCTATGGCACCTATCCGGGCAGTTATGCTCATCAGCAAGGCGGCTATCCCAACCAGAAGCCACCTGGCTGGTAAAGTGCTGGTTCCACCTATACATACATATACATTAATATTTGTCTTGCACTGTGTTTCTGCCAGCGGCTCTATTTGCATATATCTATATATTCTGTTATTCGTGGAAATCAATTATTGGTCAAAGCATTTAATGCAATCAAGCCCTCATCCTGTTTGAAATTGTATCATATATGCAGTTGAATGCTTATTGGATTTTAATCTCATAAACGTATCACAATAAACGTTCCGTCTTAGCGCTATAAACTTGTACTTTGAGCCAATCTCCGAAAGAATTCTCGCTTGATGGCTGCAATGCATCGCGGTGAGCACATGCTACTAATCAGATGCTCCAGCGTTGTGCTGATCACGTGTTCTTCAATCGTGGCGTTGTGTCTCGTGGAGTTGTTGGTCAGAAGCTGTGTATATTCCTGCTTGGGCATCACATCTAAGGCCCTTACATGCACGTCAACGTTGCCCAGCATCTGGAACACATCACTCTGGCCGAGATAGTCGCTATCCCATAGCTTGCGCCGGCTATCCGAACCCTGATCCTGGACTGCTCGCTCGAACAGGTCGAAAAGCGTGCTGGCCGATGGTGCAATCTCGTCAAGCTGGTTGGGATTCAGCAAATATTGCTTGACCTGATCAGATTCGCCCTTAACAAAGCTCTCCACCAAATGCTTGACTATTAGCTCGTCTAAAGTTAAGTCCAAGTCACTCCTTAGCGGTACCCAGTAGTTGACGCTTAGCGATGTTTCCACCGCCTCCACGTAGTGCCACCAGTGACGAGGCACAATTAGCACATCGCCCGGATGCAGTACGCAGTGGTGTGCCTGGGCCTGGAACTGTTCGTAGTGTTGGAGCTTATCTGGCGCTGGTGCATAGAAGTTCTCCAGACAGTAAACACTCGACTCCTCATAGGGTATCCGTGTGCTTTGTAGCTGTGTTTCGGGCGGAAAGAGTAACCAGGATTTTCTGCCATAGACTTGCACCACAATGTTTACTCCATACGTATCGTAGTGGCAGGGCGTATTGGCGCATTTCGAACCCAGCCAGAAGCTGTAGTCATTCTGGTGCTCCTCAAAGCCAAAGCACTTGAAATCTATACCCGTCAAACAGCTCGAAGGCAGTTCATCAGCTCTCTTATATTGATAGGCGGCCCACTCAGTGCGTTTCGTTATGCCCTCTTCTTCTTTGGCATAGTTCTGCATAAATTGTTTCATTGTCATTTTCACCCGCGCTCTCTTTCGCTCCCATTGTGGCGTAGCGGAATCCTTAATCGCAATGCTCTCGAACACCGGCAAACTGGAGTCCTTTGCATCATTGTCAAAGCGGTTGCACCACTCTTGCAGGGAGTCATCAAAGCATTCCCAGTGAACGGGAAAGTCCGGTAGAACTAGAGGCACATGTGTATTGAGGATTAAGTCACGCAACTTAGAGGCCATACAGCAAATTTAATTGTGGTCTTTGTTTTTGGCAATTTACCGGGCTAAGCAACAGCTGCTTTATCGTATCGACAGCTGTTATCGAAAATGCTGTGGCAGCTCTGCTTTGCTTGTACCATATTTAATAAAAAAATAGATGGCGCCAAAATGTCGGTTAAATTTAAAGTTTAATTGAATTTATGATAAATATTCAATTACAAAATGCAATCAACGCTCACCCGTTTCTGCCGTCTTTGGCCACTAGCTAGTTTTCTGTTTGTGATTGCCACCCATTGGCTTATAAATTAATACAAATTATTTAACACTCTCACAAAGTTATGTAAATACAATTAAGTGAAATGTTATTTTAATTAGTGCACATTTCAGAATTACATAATTGCAATCAAGATTGCGTGTAAAACAAGTTCTGCAGATCAAGTTGTAGTAGTCACCACTGATGTCTCCTCGCACGCAAGCCAAACTTGCCCGGTTACTGTTGTTCTTGCTATTTTTGTTGCATTTTTTGTTGTTCTTTATCGTAGTCATGCTTCTGAGGACTTGGTCTAAGCAACACTTTGAGATAATTATTTTGATATGACAGGCGGAAATGAAATGGCGTTAACAAGTTGCAACTTCTGGTAAAGCGGTCTTCGTCTTGATATCAAGCCTCAAATCCTAACTTGTAGTTTCAGGAGATTGGTATTACTTTACATTTATCGCAACGAATGTTATCTGACTGCAATGTGGCATTTGATTGCTTGATATAACTGTTGTCACCGCTGGACGTCAGTGATCAGTGCTCAGCAATTTGCATTCGTTCGGGCCATAAAAAATAATCAATGGATCTGGGGACCGAAACAGACATTGTAAGATGGAATTCCCGCCAGGCCACGCCTTCCAGGCGGCTTTCAGTAAGCTCAACAGTTGATGGCATTTGTCATAAATGTGATTTATGTTTCAGTCTCTCTGCTCCTTTTTCTTACCAACAAAACAACAAGTCATTAAATCTACTTAAGATGGGCACTTAATGTGACAGCAACAAATATAGATACACTGAGAAGAACATTTGTATGAAACTATTTTGACACATATTTTATTCCTAAAATTATTATTATTAATAATCCACGCAATAAACAGTTGGTGATGCCACACGTGTAAAAATTGATTTAACTGATATTTTCGCACGTGTGGCAGCGTTCCATTTTTGGCAGTTTAATTTGAATAATTGAATTAAACAATAGAAAGCATTAAATTGATAAAGGCAAATAGTAGTTTTATGATGCTTTAGGAGCTCTGCAACAATTTCCATAAAAATTATAGTTTTTCCCAGTGTACTTGAGGCGCAGGCACGGGTGAAAAGTTCAATGTACGTGAGTCAGCAGCAGCCGCATTGCGATGAAAAATCATAAGGCATGCCAAGAAAAAAAACAATTATGCGGCAAAAGTCGCCAAAAAAAAAGAGCAAAGTATAAAACAACATTATTTATGCGCCACTTTGGAGGTGCGCCTACCGTCGACTTTTTTTCGTCATACTTTGCAAACGAACGAACGTATTCATTATGATTTTTATTATTGTTACTTATTACTTGTGCGACTTATAAGCTTGTATCTCTGTACAGTGTACACACTACATTTCTGTCTGTATCTGTAAGCTTTTTTATCTGCCAAATGAGATATTGCGCATGCGCACACTCGCTCGCCTCGTTTCCGTTTCCAGGCGACTGACTGCCTCTTAATGCGCAGATCTAGCTCAGGGCTTAAGCAGAGCACTCCCAGGCACAAGTATGTATCACATTCGTACAAACATATATATAATTAGCAGCCAAATTCTTTACAAAATTGCGCACGTTACGCTGCTTGAACAGCTAGCTGCCTGGAGGGGGCTGTGTTGCCAAAAAAGAATTCAATTCAAGTTTTGCTCTCAGGCGCCATTTGGGCATTCTTTGAGATACATTATCTGTATCTCAGGCTGTCACTGTGCTCTTAGCTGCCAACTCTTTGTGCAAGTTCGCCTTGGTTGTATGTCAATAAACTGTTGGCAGCGTATAGAATGCACTCAGCGAAAATAAAGATTTCAAAAAAGATTATTTTTCTGTTAAATCAGTCATCATATTTATTAATCAAAACAAATTCGAACATGCACTTAAACATACGAGTAGCTGATATTTAGTATTATATAATTTCCAGTTGATTGATAGTCACAGATCTTAATAGAATTTAGTTTGATTGCTTGTATAAAAAATAAACATCTCCAAGTTTGTTTGACAGGACGGAAATACTCAAAACTGAAGCAGTTCTCATAAGACTGGAACTTTCTACTCGCAGTAAGTTATTATTAAATAGTTTTTACGCGTGGTACACATAAATACAAATATAAATATATATTTTTTTTGTTATAGTTAGTAGATGCCCACACCACACAGTCTTATAGATGCATACAAATAGGGTGAAATGTTAAACTTATGATATGATATTCTGATAGAACTGCGGCTTCGTCTGATGCTCCTTGATTACATAGAAGCCCTTGGGTTTGCCATTGCCCGCAAAGTATTTGTGGAAACTTTGCTTATTTACCGCCTGGGCGGGCGCATAATATGTGGGTGATTTTTGCTTCAATGATTTCCGGTATTTGGATTTGCCGCCGCCCGTTGTGAAACTCTTCTCGATGGTGTCATTCTCCCAAGGCTTGCGCCACGTTGGTATCTTCTCAATGTCCAGCAAGCGATTGCGGTCCTCTGGCGATACGTGAGCAAAATGCGGTTTCTTGTGCAGCGCCTGCTTTAAGACGGGCAGATTCCAGTGATAGATACGCCCCGGTCGCCCATTCGAGCTAAACGGAAACGAGACCTGAAATGCAACAAAATATCATGGTATATTGATAAGACGAGCATAAAAGCATTTCATTAAGATGCGCACTTAGCATTTCAATTATGTGCTACAGTCAAGCTTCGCTAGGTTGAATTGCGAACACAGAAGTTACTTTAATATAAGTGAATATTTTGGAAACTTTATTTCATAACTTTTTATTGTTAGATTTCAGTTATTTATTAAGCCTTTATGTAAAGAATCTTTCCAACTAAATGTCTCAATTATTTATTTTTCCCCTTAAATCAAGCTAGAGATGTTCAACTGTAACTGTAAATTGCAACATTAGCATTAGCCGTACACACACATATCTAAAGCTTTGGGGCGCCCCATAAATTAGTCAACAAGTGCCTTAAAACAAATTGCATTTTTAATTGAAGCATCGCTGGCTTGTTTAATGGTTAATGGCCAACGCTTGCATATTCATTTACAGCTGGAGCCGTGAGAGCGTAATAATTTCTTATGCCTGCCGCATCCTTCCACCATTGACATTGACACAACACCAACAACAAGAAGAACAACAACAGCCAACAGCTACAATGGCATCTGCTGTGCGTATATAAATAGCCGAGACTGTGCCGAGCCTGTCACAGACATTGCCACTGCCAACTGCTGGATGTCGACGACTGTTGCCACTGGGCAGTGGTGCAACTGGCAACTGGCAACGGGCAACGGGCAACTGCCACAACAGTGTCTGGAAGCTGTGTCCCAAGTTGGTAAGTCGGTCGCCAGTTGTAGCCACTTTGGCTATTTATTGTCTATATGGGTGAGCCATGACTGCACCAACTCGACGAAATGCATTTGGCCCAAATGGGTAATCCATTTTTCAGCTCTTTGCTGCCGTTTTTCGCTTGTTTGTTGTGCTAGAGATGTGAACGTGCTGTGCATTTTTATTGCGGCACGAGCACGATGTACATGTGATCAAAGAAATGAAATAAGTTGCTAACTTTGAGCTATAAAAGTCATCCCAGGAGGAGCTCATATAGGAAGGCAACTTACTTGATTGAAGGGTGTTCAATCTAGTGTAATTTTACTCTACCTAAGAATATGTTTTTGGCTTAGAGTTAAAAAAAACAAAAACGAAATGATACTAATGTAAAGTTTTAAAGATTTTTTTACCCAATCTTAAGGTTTTTGTTTCACTTGTGATACTTAAATGTTTAAAACTTAAAAACCCTTAAGCAAATGTATCGCAGCCTTAAGTTCCTTGTACTTAAGTAAATTCGACACGCACTCATCACTAATACACATACCTAAATGCGCACATACATATGTGTTAGTACATGTACATACGTCTGTTGTGAGGTTTTTGTTTGTTTTGTTGCTTTTTGCAATTTGTTTTGCTGCACATGCGCGCGAGCGATGTTTATCGTCAGTTGCTGTTGGCCTGGCCAAGAATCAAGCAGACCAGACCAGGCCAGGCCAACCAAGGCTTGGCTGTGACTGGCTGACTAGCAAGAGATATTAGAGCCAGTTCTTTAGATGGTTTTTGTTGTTGTTTCTGTTGCTGTTTGGTGTAAGACCTAATGGAATCCCGTTTACCTTTTTCCCGTTAGTTTTCAACGCCGACGCCTCCGTTGTGGCCGTTGCAGCTACCTCCATCGTTGGCCCATTCGCAATCTTTTGTGCGTTGTCGTGTGTCGGACGATGCACCACCTTTGAGACACCAGCAGCAGCAGCAGCGGCAGCGGCAGCATCAACATCCAACGCATTCCTCGAGCTACTGGGCGCTGTATAGTAGTGCAGATTTGGCGGCAGCTTGATGATGAACATGTGTGAATCATCCCGCGATGCGTGACGTCGTGACTCAACTGCCAGCCGTTTCCGGTTATGGCTGTTGGGCGCCTTCACCTTCATGAAGCCCATTTTGCTGCAAGTGCAACGCAACGAAAGAGAGGCAAAAACAAAGACAGAGAGAATATGAGTTATATATAGTTGTGGTGTGGGGGTGTGGGGAGAACGTTGTCTGTCTGTCTGTCTGTCTGTTTGTCTGGCAAGTTCTAAACGTTTACTATGAATATTTCATAATATAATTTATGGCCGCACAGACACGCCAACAACAACAACAACAAACAGCGTGCAACAGTTTTGTTATGTTGTTCTTGTTCTTTAGCACTAGACACGTTGCATTAATTAAGCCCCAAAATGAGAGGTGCGCCCCCTTTACGGCCCTGTTGAGGCTCAATTTCATTATGCCCTTGCACAGGCCATTAAAACTTTGTCATTAATTATCTAACTCATTATCAAAGTTTTAAAGTTGCAAGCCTTGTTATGCAACTTCATTTGGAAAACCATCTGATAATCATTTAAATTGTACTTCGAATGTATTTTATAACTGCAGGTTAAATTAAATTAAATTAAAAACTCAAATTAAATAATTCTCAGAAATTGTAAGAAACTAAATTCGAAACGTGAAAAAAGTATTTAGAGTCCTTTTAGATCATTTTACAATATTGTTTTAATATCGTATATATTTTTGCAAGTGTATTTAATCTTCTACTGTTCGATACTCACTTGAGCAGCTTCTTGTTGAGTCCGTGTGCGCCTCTTGTCAGTGGTTTTTGTTGCTTTGCGCCTGGCAAAGGAGCTGTTGCAACAACATCGCCACGCAGCTGCAACTGTTGCTGTTTCTGCTTCTGCTGCAACTGCAACTGCTGCTGTTGGTATTTGTCCTGCCTTTTGTATTTGTACATGTGCGTGGCATCCTTGGAAATCGCTGGCGTTGGCCTTGCCATTGACTTTGGTGAAGAGTTGCTGCCACTACCGCTGCCTCCTCCATTGCCGCTCCCATTGCTGGCCTGAGCCAGTGCAACGAGGCAAAGTAACCAGCATAAACTGCAAAATGAAACAGCTTTTATGGACGGTTCTTTTTATGTGCCTGTATTTTTGGATTTTATGTGCGAAATTCTATAAGGGATTACGCCGCTTTGTTGTGGTCTGGGCTGTGTTGCCTGCAGCCTGGTTAGTTCTTAGGTTCAGGGTCAATCAAGCGTCAGTAGCTTCCACATTCGATTTGGAGTTGGCCTGTAATCCAAGTCAAGGGCAAACTATATGCATTTTAAGTTGAATACGAAAAAAAAAAACACAACAAGCGGCCAAAACCTTTGAAATTGTAAACCAGAGCCAAAGACAAGTGATACAGTAGTTACCTTGCAAGTTGGAAATTTTTTGTTTTATTGATTAAATTATAATACACTTTAGAAGTGTTCTTAGTTAAATGTTTGATCTTTTAAAAAGTACTTGCTTAAATTATTCGTATTATGCAGTTTCCAAGTACTGAAAAGTTTCAACAAGTTTATGACCACTATACAAAGTTGTTGTTGTTGCTGTTGCAGTTAGGGCTAACCGATAATAAGGAAGAAAGCACAAAGCAGACCGGCTAAAAATGCAAATGAGCACGAACAACACATACACACGTACAGATATACAAGTCTATTACAATGTAATAGGTGCGAGTGAAAAGTTGAGGAAACGGTCATAGACGAAAGTCACATGCACTACTTGATTCAGTGGAAAGCCCATGAATGGATGACACATTGGATGAGGGGGAGGTGGGGGGTGTGAGAGAATTGCACTTTCCTCGGTAAGTAGTAAAACACATTCTTAAGCATGTTTATGTCATGGCAATTTACATTTAACGGACTGACTGACAGAGTGCTCCAGAAAATCATTAGGCTGTGCCAATCGATGTCGCTCAGCGTAAAGTTATTGACCGACTAAGCACTGTTGGCCATATCCACATACAATATCCATCACCATCCACCAGAGGCCACCAAAGCAACTCAAGCAACAAATTATACTGGACACATACTGCATGTATGTATGTATATTGACGAAGTTTTATGCATCAAATGTAACCGAAGGCGACCACAGCGTAGCGACGTGCCTGGCATTTGGCAATGGGTCCCAAGACAAGTCTCTCTTAGCCCCGAGTAAAGTCTCTCACACATATATAATGCATGCAACGTTCTATGCGCAAAAAAAAAATTAAAAGAAAGCTGCCTTTTCTAGTGTGACGAAGTGGAAATACTCTCCACACAACTTTTGTTACATTGTAAGCTAACTTAAATTAAAGGCTGTCAAATGCATGTCTCTGAAAGCAATCCTAAAATGCCATTTTGTCCGGCTTTCTCTTAAAAGGGCTTAAGGTAGGTTAATGTGCCAAAGATTTCTTACCTAAAAATCTCCTTTCTGATTTCTTCATCCGAGTTAGTTGGTTGCCTAACGTTACTCGGTTGTAGAAGAGTATACTTTGATCGAAGCTGGCATAAATTGTGAGTCAAGACCTAAAATCAATGCGCCCCCCAGGCGGGATTAGAGGCTGCCGCTTTTGCCACTGATCGATGCCTGAGCATGGGCCAAGTCAAAGAGTTTAAGAGTCGTTGACTCTTAACTCTCAATGGCTGGGCATATGGCACACCAAATGCACTGCCAATTGCAATGGCAGGCAGGCAGGCAGGCAGTCAAATCAAAAACCGTTCCAATCGACACGTATTTAGCATTGGCCACCAATTGTTGCCACCATCACCACCCCAGGCTGTTGCAGCTTGTTTTGTGTGCTGCGGTTTTGAGTTTTGGTTAGAGTTGGAGTTCGGGTTCGAGTTTGGGTTTGGCTGGAGTTCTTGTGCTCCAACAACGTATTGATAAATTGCAGAATAATCGAATGCAGCTCCTTTTTTGCAAGCGCATCCTGCCGCCAGACAACATATGTGGCATTTTTGAATTATTTATGTAGGCAACACAAAAAGAAGCCCCTGGCAACAATGAGAACAACAGCGGCAACAACATCTACAAAAAAAAAAAACAGCTAAAGAGCGCTTCGACTGAGTAGATACCCTGTACTCAGCTCAAAAGATATTCGTAGAAACGAACAAACTTTAAATTTTTAAAGGAGAACAGTTTTAATGACACAAAATATAACAATTATTTTTGTCAATAATTATTGATAATTGTAATAAATACGCTATAACTCTAACAATTCGAGCATACCCTTTTAACCCTTTTTTTTAAAGCTTACAGGGTATGACAAGTAAGAATGAAAAAAGTTTGCGTGTTCATAAAGACAAATTCAAAAGGGCTGCGTGTTGAAATTGAACAGATTTGTGGCCAGACGCAACACACAAAAACAACTCAAAAAGCAACATACTAAAAAAGGGCAAACAAAAATGAATTTAAATATACACATTAATAGTTCATATTGGAACGTAGACACATTTGTATACATGCTATATTTGTGTTTGCTGTTATTTATTGTCGAAATTGAATGTTGTTATAGTCATGTTTACCATACAGCTAAAAACCTTGGTGGATCTGGTGCATCAGTTGGAAACTGGCGGAAGCAAGAGGCTGCAGCGTAAGCGTATTCAATGTGGTGAACGAAGGTGAGTACAAGGATAATTGATAAAAGGACAACCGAAGCACATTTAACCAATCCTAATCCATAGCTACATCTTTTGCTTTGTGCTGCACAAGGGTCTTTTGACCATACAGAAGGGCAAATGCATTAAAACAGGACGCAAAGTAAATCGTTTGCGTCGTGAACGTCGTTGTAGTCCTGCCAAGAACACCCAGGGCCAGAAGTGCGTTGGCTGGTGGGAAACGAAGGATGCTGGCAGCCAAACGCAGCTAATACTACAAAATGATGCCAGTGTGGACACATTGGATTTGGAACAAAAGAAAACAAAAGAAGATAATGCCAGCCAAACTCTGTTGGAGCAAGATGACACCAGTGTGGATACATTTGATCTAAATCTGTTTATATCCCGACACCAGCAGACTCATTTGCCCAGCAAAGACAAACGCTGTCAGACGAGAATCGTGAAAACGGATGAACGCTCCACACAAATCGAAAATAGGGAGACCAAGCCGAGAGGGACACAGACAAAAATGGAGCAGATCATAAACAAATATGAAGACAGCACACAAACAGAGATTCAAGTTAGGGACAGCATTACACAAACAACAATGTTAGAGGACGCAGAGGAGCTAGTGCGTCCGTACGATAAGTTACTACGGCTGATTGTCAGCGGAGTTAACCAACTAAGCGACGAGCATGTAGAACTTACTAGGTCCATCCATTTCATGGCCGATCTTGATATACTACTCATAAGAAAACAGCACTTTGAGGCGTTATTGCAACAGAAAACGCAAGAAGAGGTCAGGCAACAGTTAGCTAAACGGTAAGTTTGCTCCGAAATCCTGAAAACAATCGAAATCTTGTTCTCTTCTTATGAGTTCAATAGCCGTTCTCTATATTGATTTGAGTAAACTGTTAATGCCCTTAAACACTGCCCTCTATCAGCACAAACATCAGTCGTCAGCATTGTGGCAAGAATCTTTGCAAGTTCAAGACTAAGGCCAATCCAGCACATGGCCTGAAGCAAAAGGAGATGCAGACAAAGGAAGCGATGCGAATGAGCACAGAGCTCACACACACAAGGTAAGTGTTTGAATTGACTTCCTTATGGTATTCGATACAAACATTTCTACACACTAAATTTAAAGACTGGTAATAAAATGAATTTATAATATTTAACGGTTAGGAAACTACTCAAACCACAACTCAGTATCGTTAAATCATTAATACTGCATTCACTAATACCCTTATACCCTGTAACCAGCTCACAAGCGGATGGCACGGACACGAAGAAACGTTTCAAGGGATTCTCATGGCTGCGGAAAATTCATTTTAAGCGATAAACTCCCCTACTTACCAGAGCCAGCGCCAGTTGGTCGGCGTTTTTGTTGTTGTTGATATCATTATTCCTGTTGCACTCATATTGATTAACATAAAATAAAATGTTGTTGTTGTTGGCACTTGGTTTAAATCAAATTGGTATGCTTAGTGCATCGTTTAGTGGCGCCAAAGTTGCAGGCATTTATTTAACTTGTCGAGAATCTCTGTTTAACGTCTGTTATTCTCGTTGAATCGGTGAATCTGTTTGTTGCATACAACACTCGTCGTACTACGTTTTGGAAGCCGCAGACACGTCCGTACGCGATAAAATCTCGACAAAGACTGAATGGAGCTGAAACCCGGCCTGTGCCAAGTGGCCAACGTTTTGCTTTTGGTTTTTGCTTTTTGTTTCGGTTTAACGTTGGCTTTGCCTTTGGCTTTGGCGACTTCGGCTCTTTTTTTCCCTCTGTTTTTTGTTTACTTCGGTTGCTCGTTGTTTCTTTGCTGTTGTTGTTATACTCTTGCGAGAGGGTATTGAAACTTTTCTTGTGAATTTTGTGACGCATTGAAGGGGAATTTATAAACATTTTAACCGTTAAATCATGTCAAGTTTAGTCATTGCTTAAAAAAAGCTTAAGAAGGAAAAATTATTCTTATTAAAGTTAAATTATTTTTATTTCACAACAACTTCACTTTGTAAGTGTATGTGAGCTTCGTTATGTCTTAGATGTTTTGGCTGTCTTGTTGCTGTTGATGCTATTATTGTTGTTGTTGTTTTTGTACTGCTGTCGGTATGCAAAAAGCCAACAAACAACAATAAGAAAGTCACGCTTAACGACTGTGACTACGACTGCGACTCTTGGCCATGGTCTAGGCTGGACAACGAAGTCCGAAAAAAAAGAAAGAAGTAAAGATAGAAGTAAGCAACACATGCAAGGGGTGGAGTGGGGGGGGGGAGGTCGTGTTGCATACAAAGGAATAAAGCATGGCTGCCGAAAAGGCGACTGCTTTGGTCGTCTGGGGCGGGGTGTGAACCTGAGACAACTTTGGCAACAGCAGCAGCCAAGGAGTCGGAGAGTGTGAGTCCTGTTGCTGCTCTTGCCACTCACTTGGCCGCTGATTGATTGTTATACCGTAACCCCTCAGCAACAAAAAAATATGTATGTAAAGGGTTGCACTTTAATTGAGATTTATTTATGAGCCTGGCCAAAGCCAAAGACAAAGAGCGCTTCACTAATAATGAGCCAGTGGACTCATGGACCTGGGCAATATTTGGACAATAACAGCGACGAGGCAGTTGAAAAGTACAATTGTTGTTGTTGTTGTTGCTATTATTGTTCTGTGGTGGTGTGTTGAGTTTTGGTTTGAGTTTGAGATTGGGTTGAAAATTGGGCGGGCACTCGGCCAGCTCGTTATTGTCAAATTGTTAGCCAAGTGGACGGGCAGTGTGAGTGAGTGTTGGATGCTGTGTGTGTGTGTGTTTGTGTATCTGGACATGTTAGCAGATTGTTAAGTACACTTAGAAAAAAAAATAGAGAGCTTACCGTAGTAAAAGTTTAAAGTTTTGAACATCTTGTTTTTACTAATGATGATATAAAACCAGCTAATGCTCTTACCATTCAAAAACCAATTGTCTTAGCAAATGGAAAAGTTTTCTGCGAGTGTATGTGGTGGGTGCCGCTATGCGCACTGTCTTTGACATGGCAGCAACTGTCTGTGTTGCCGGTGGCCTGGAATGCAGTGCACAGTTGCATCAACAGCAAATTGAATTGAATTGAATTGAATTGGGCCTAGGCCAGTCAGTGCCTATGTTAAGGTTAAGTGGCACTGTTGGCCAACTCTATACTATTTACTCTGTACAATTTGAAGCAGCAATCAAATTGCTTTGGCCCGGCCTGGCCTCGCCTGGCCTGGCGCTTTCAACGTGAGCCACTGCCTCCAAGAATTGGACACAGACGAGATGCAATTTTTACGCTAGTTATATGCTCAATTATACAGATCAAATTTTAGGGGCAGTCTTGAAATCAGTGCAAAACTTTCACTTTAACGCCGCACAATGGCGCAGACATGAAAAATAAAGCAAAATGGCGCGCAGACAACGCACGAGGGACTAGAAAAAAAGTACGAACAAAAAAGTACATAGAATGGCATCCGCATCCTTCCGGTCTTGCGCTGAATGATTAAGTTTGACAGTCACAATAAAAAAAATAAAAAGGAATCTAAGAAAAATGGTTAAATTGCATTCGTGTTAAAGAAAGACATAAAGTAGAAAATAGAAAAAGGCCATTTGGTTAGTATGTACTTAGTTTTCCCAGAGAGGAGCATCATGCATTGTCATTAACAAATAACCATAAACAAGACATACAAAGAAAAAGAAAATACTTTTAAGAATGCTAGCTCTCTTATGAGAATACTTGACCTGAAAATACCCTGTAACTTTAGGTAAGAGAATAATGGGAAAACCATATTAAAATGGCATTCATTGTAGAAAATACATCAAATATTTTTTTTGCAAAAGTGTACCACAAGCCATGGTCACTTTTACTTTGCTGAACCTTTTGGAACGCTATCTTCATCCCAATGGGAATATTTCCAAGGTATTAGGAGCGTTGTGCACTGAGTACCACTACAAGAACGCGACGTTTAGTTGCAAATTTTAACAAGAGACTGCAAATGATTAATGTCAATAAACGCGCAAACTCAGCTTGAAAATGCTAGAAGTCATCTTGAAAGTAGGAAGCGATGGAGCTAAGCTTAAGCTAAGCAATGATGGGATAGCAGTAGTATTTAGGTCGTGAACCTGCGCGTACCCACAGAATTGAGGACAGCGGTGCAACAGTAAGTCAGCAAACTGATCCTCAAGCGTCGTGTGGGTTGCAATGGATCAATTGGTGCCAGGGATACTGATGATGATTGGCAGCAATTTTTATTTTCTTCTTCATCTTATTGTTACTTTTTGTTTTTAAGAGAAAATCTGTGGCACACCTACAACACGTACCGCTCATTAGCTGTTCGGTTAAGTGAGGTACTTAAAGAAACATTGCCTACACCTGGCAAAGTGACCAAAAGTGACGTTAGGTGACAAATCTATTTACATGTCACGCGCAAAAAGTGTCCAGCGGTTTCGCCAGCAATGCGGCGCCTCATATTGTACACTGTACACTGCGAAAGAAAATGCAGTGCGAGATAAAAACATATTTTTGGTTCATTTTTATATGAAATTCATGTTTACCTTTCTCTCTGTGTATGTTTAACATTAGCTAACTTAGATTACTGCCACGTCATTTGAGCTTGAACGCATGCCCAGCGAGTGTGACAGGCGATTGAGATGGGAAACGGCGACTGGAAAAACCTTTGGCTTGGGAAAATGTCTGGAGCATGCATGCGAGTCTGCGCTATGCGCACATAGCAACAATAACAGCGACATTCAAGTGCGCACAGTTGTCAACTTGCTGTGCAATTTGGCACATTCTTTCCCCCCCATACACACATGCAAGCACACATATGCCCGCACTAAAACTGGGACGAGCGGCTCAAAAATTTCTAGCAAAGGCAATTTAAGCTAACGGCACTGCCATATTTAAGCCATATTTGGCGGGGATTCTGTCCAAATGTTTAAAAAAAAATGCAGAGCGTTTGAGTGACGCCTGTCAATCAAGCATCGGTATGGTAGATGAAGTGTTGACTCTTTGTCAAATTACTTTTGGCCATGAAAGAAATGCAATTAGCTTAAAAAGAAAACGTTAAGAATGCACTTCAAATACAAATGTACATATATAAATACGTATTTGGCGTTGCCACATGCGATGCTGAAATAGCTAGACAATACACCAAACGATAGTATCGACACCCCGATAACAAATCTTCGATGGTAAACAAACGCAAAAGCTATCGAATAGATACAGAGTGGAGTGAAAATTCTGCGAGAGAAAAAACGAGAAAAATATTCAAGAAAAAACAAATAAAACACAAGTAGTAAAGAATGGCGTCGCTGGAACCAACACAAAATAAAACATGGGACCTGTCGCTGTACGAGCTGCAGCGCAAGCCGCAAGAAATCATCACAGACAACACCGAAATTGCCGTCTCACCGCGCAGCCTGCACAGCGAACTGATGTGCCCCATTTGCCTTGATATGCTGAAAAAAACAATGACGACAAAGGAGTGCCTGCATCGCTTCTGCTCTGACTGCATTGTGACAGCGTTGCGCTCCGGCAACAAAGAGTGTCCCACCTGCCGCAAGAAACTAGTCTCAAAACGTTCGCTGCGCGCTGATCCAAATTTCGATTTGCTCATCTCCAAGATCTATCCCAGTCGCGAGGAGTACGAGGCGCTGCAGGAGAAAGTAATGGCCAAATTCAACCAGACGCAATCACAACAGGCCCTCGTCAATTCTATCAATGAAGGCATCAAACTGCAATCCCAAAATCGTCCCCAACGTTTTCGCACCAATAAGGGTGGCAACGGTGGGGGTGGTGCCAGTTCGGGTGGTAATAATAGTGGTGGAAGCGGTGCCAGTGCCGGCACTCGTGCTGGTTCCAATGCGGTAAATGCCCATGATACCGCTTCCAATGACAGCAACAGCAATACAAATGGTAACGAAACCCCTGCTCCAGGATCGTCAACAGGAGCAACGGGAACAAGTACGGCAGGAGCAGCACCACCAATAGCGACGATTCCGGGCGCTGGCACTGCGACGCCCGTTAGCAGCGCCGTAACAACGACCACCACATCCGCTGGCACATCGGGCGCCAGCACATCATCTAGCCGAATGCAAGTAGATGACGCCTCAAATCCACCATCGGTGCGAAGCACTCCATCGCCGGTTCCATCGAATTCAAGCAGCTCGAAGCCTAAGCGTGCGATGTCTGTTATGACTTCTGAACGCTCAGAGGAATCGGAATCCGATTCACAGATGGATTGCCGCACAGAAGGTGACTCCAACATCGATACCGAGGGCGAGGGCAATGGTGAGCTGGGCATCAATGATGAAATTGAACTCGTCTTCAAGCCGCATCCCACAGAGATGTCAGCTGACAATCAGCTAATCAGGGCACTAAAGGACAACTGCATCAGGTACATTAAGACAACGGCCAATGCCACCGTTGACCATCTCAGCAAGTATCTAGCGATGCGTCTGACTCTGGACCTGGGCGCCGATCTGCCTGAAGCCTGTCGGCTGCTGAATTTTTGTATATACGTTGCGCCTCAGCCACAGCAGTTGGTCATCTTAAACGGCAACCAGACGCTGCATCAGGTCAATGATAAGTTCTGGAAGGTAAGCTCCTAATGACGTACACGAATCATAATTTGTCTAAACTATTTTTGACTTGTAGGTCAACAAGCCGATGGAAATGTATTACTCGTGGAAGAAAACCTAAAGCTATGAGGCATATTTAAGTTAATATGAAAAAACATTTATTTCCTCTATCAAAATATATAGTATGTATAGTTTTAACATTAATGTGCTAAACAAGAATATATATTCGTATATATATGTATTAAAAAAAAAACCATTTGATAGTTTCATTGATATATAAAAATATACAACTGTCTATACATATAGTAGCATTTAAATATGTATATAAGCAAAATATTACCCAAGAGAATTTCCCTCCATTGTTCTTTGTTTTGATTCCATCTCTAGTCCAAAATATTCTGGTATTGTTTTTACAAAACAAACATTTTATTATCCTGGAATATCGATTTATGTGCTTAACAAGAATATACATATATAAATACACAATATATATTTAAATTGTATGAATACGTTTCAGGAGGTGAGGAACACTTATATTAAGTAACTTGTTAACATTTATTCTACAGAAGCTAACCGTCTCGACGGTTTTGTTGCTCAAGCGTTTGAAATATTTTGATTCGATTCAATAAGTGTGATTTTAGAAAAGTAGGCGCTGGGATCTAATGAATTGAGGTTGACTGCGGTTAGCGAAAATTAATCACTTTTACTTTCGTTGTAGTACCATTTGTGTAAAACAAAGACTTAAGGCACCTTCGTAGATCACTTTGGAATACGTCTCATTTTGGCGAGTATTGCGTTTCGGAAGTCCTTAAAGTCACTGCTCGCCTCGATTTCGTTGCGACACTCGCCTTGAACACGACAAAGACCCGACTTGATCTCCAGCGCTTGACCGTTACGCGCACGTCTCGCCAGGTCCTGTTCCAGATGATAGGGCAGACCTAACTCACAAAGCTCATCAATTTCATCCTGAGTAAATGTACGTTGCTCCTCCTGCAGAAACTCATCGCATTTCTCATAAACGTCCAAATACTGTTCCACCTCGCTTTTGTCGCCAGCCCGTTGAAGCTCGAGGTAGCGGTGTAATAGCCGGGTTGCTGCAGTATCTAGCAGCGTTTGCTGCACACTATTTGTTAATGTGTAAATACGCTGCACTTCTTCAACTGTCATGTCTGAACAGCCACAAAAGCATTTGATCAACTGCACAGTTTTGCTCTGCTTTCCACATATGGATGCAAATCGTTTAATATTTGTTTACATTTTTAGCGTATGGTATATATGTATGTACGTACCTTGTATGATGATGACGATAATGAAGACATGGTGCAGCCTTAGTTATTAAATATAATCAGGCGCCGCCTGCTCCCTACAGTTTCACTGACTGACTGGGCAGCTCCGACAGTGGAATAAAGGTCGGATGTGTCAGTCAGTGCTTTATAAAAAAAAGCATGATGATGAATTTCTACATGCGTATCTAGGCACAGATGGTGTGGAATCTATTAAACTATCGATTGCATAGTAAGCTTAAGCATCGATTATAACAGCTGATAATTTTATAAACTTAAACAAAAAAAAGAGATAAAATTGATTCGCATTTGCTTAAACTTTCTTGTATTTGCTTAAGTTAACATGATCGCATTTATTTAAATTATTTATAAAATAAAGTATTGTTTATCTTGATTTTGGTTCACAATATAAATTATGTATATGTAAACAAACAAGGTGATTTATTTATTCTAAATGGCAAATGAAATATCGATGCGATTGTTTTTGGCATCGATACTTTTCCCAAAAACATATGTTTTTCTTTACTTTTGGCGGGAAGAATATTGCTGTTTCATTGTTATGAAATAATAAAGGGATACATTAATTAATTAGTAATGTTTAAGTGCTTTTAAAATAATTGTTGTTTTTAAATATTCGGGATTCTTAACTTTCGACCATTATTTGGCTTGCGAGTATATGTAGCACACAAACTCATCAGCTTGTATATCAAAAGTATTAA